>JANVCC010000022.1:5415539-5508756 GCA_025345505.1 Todiramphus chloris collaris | reverse complement strand
AAAACCCAACCCCACAAATGAGTGGTTTTTTTTTTTTTTTTTTTCCTTTCTTTCTTCTCTTTTTTTTTTTTTCCTTTTTTTTTTTTTTTTATATATATTTTTTTTTTTTGAACCAGGGCTTGTTGTCAGAGATCCTGCGTAAGGAAGAAGACCCTAGGACAGCTTCCCAGTCCCTCCTGGTAAACTTAAGGGCAATGCAGAATTTCCTCAACTTACCTGACTCAGAGCGGGATCGTATTTATCAGGACGAGAGAGAGAGAAGTATGAACCCAAATGTGAGCATGGTGTCTTCAGCTGCCAGCAGCCCAAGCTCCTCCAGAACCCCCCAGGTAAGATGCAATCCCTTGTTACCTGTTTGTTGTGTGGATTATTACAGGGAAGGAGTTCCTCCCCACCCTTGCCCTGTCTGTTGCTCCCCTCACCCAGATGAGTTGTGAAAATCCTTTTGTAAGGTTTTGGAGTGGCTGTTAAAAGACAAGATTTCAAGAGGACATTGTGATGATGATTCTAGTTTTAATCAATGCCATAAATGCAAAACAGTATGTAACATTAATGCCTGAAAGACTGCATGTGGGCATTACATACAGGCTGTTGATATATGTCTTCTAAATGGATACTACAGAATATCTTAAAGAAAAACAGTGCATGTAACTTTTTATCTGCATCCTTTATCCATTCTGCTTAACACAGAGGAAATTTCTGGGCTTGTGGAGAGATTCATATATGTTGCAATAAAAAGTGTGTAGTGAACAGAGATCAACAATGAGTTAGACATTGCTGGAAATCACTGTGCTCTGTATTCTGTGTAGGATATCACAGTCCCTCAGTTAGAGGGTTACAGGAGTAATTATTTGAAGTACAGAAAGTGGAGATGGGCAGGGTGCTGGGAAGGAAGATGGTGCTTTGCATCTCCAATCCAGCTGTCATCTCATTGACTTAACTTCGTGTGTTTATTAACGTGCCGTTGCCACCCACTTCTCTGGGTTGGTTGTTCCTTTGCACTAAGAAAGAACATCCACATACTACACTGTGATAGTCATCCCCCCTTTTACCAGCCTGCATGCAGTCCCCGACGTATACTCTGAAAAAGAAAGTGTGCACGCACAGAGGTGATTATTAACTCCTGTCATGGCATTTGCCTAATTGGAGTTTGAAATTTCTAACTGTGCAGACATGACTGGTCAGTTCTAGCACTTCTCTTGATCTTGAGTAGATGGGCCCATATAACCCTTCTGCTTCAGTACTTTCACAGTCATGTAGACTGCAAAGTCTCGGGCTGTGTTAGCCGTGCTTGTAATAGTGTTGCTGAGCACTTCTCATATTGAATTCTTTAGCCACAGCTGCTAAAAGTAAGCAAGCACTGGAGGGAGGAGGGTGTAGTTTTACACGCAAACTGATCATCCTTAAGGAAGGTGTGTTGATTTTGTAGGAATTGTTGAGCTTGTTCAGTTTAACCCAGGTGCACTTCACCACGATACATGATGTAAAGAACTGTTTTTACTGAAAGCAAGCATATCCTGCCAACCAAAAATTTGACACTGAGTTTTTATTACACGGGAAACTCATTGTATACCCTTTATCTTTTTTAGTTACCTTTCAGTGAAAATAAAATTATAAAGGGAACTATTTTTATGTTTAAGTAGTGTGTCCATTTTTTGCATTTGTATTTGTTCATTAAAGAATTAGCTTATTCCTACTTATATTTGTTGCAATAGATTTTGCAACTAGAATCAAATAGGAAGGAAACAGAAGGAAACGGAGAGTTTAGATCCAATCCAGCAAGAATAAAACCGGGTTCTGTTGCTCCATCTCATTCCCCTGTTGAAATACAACATTTTCCTATGTTCTAGTCACAAAATAGTGGATGGAAATTTTGCCTGCCTTTTTAAGAGCTAAACGTGGCTAGAAAACCGTTCTCTAGTATAAAGCAGCCCATTCTTGCCTTATTTCAGCTTGGAGAATCCAGTAGAATATTGTGATGTTTTTAATCAGCAAAAGGAACACACAAAGGTTTGTGTACCCAGTGCTTGCCTTGTGCCCACTGGATAACATTCCCCCAGCCCTCAGAGGGCCAGCAACAGTCAGCACAGGTGCTGTTTTGACAACTTGGACACCTCTGCAAATGAGGCTGCTTCCCAGCTCCCAGGCAGGCACTACAGCTACTCTGCTTCCCCATATGCCTGGTATTAGTTCTGACAAGACAAATGCCATCCTTGGGTGCAGCGCAGCAATTCCCAGCAGCATCACCTCCCCGGGCAGGTATGTTACCTACCTTTGGGGAAGCTCTGGCAGGAGCTGTACTGGTCTTTCAGGGATTGTGTTAGGGTGCCAGAGAAGATGACGGAATGGCATTTGGAAATGTGGTTTCCATAGATACCAATCTCCTGCAGCAGTACTTCTGAGAATGATGCTTGAGTGCACTGGGTAGGAGGACGGCACTGGCAGATACCTGTGGACATGCTGGTGCTGGGGCACTCTTGCAGGAAGGTGTAAGGCTCTCAGAGTAACCTGGCTCAGCTCTCCCTAAACACTGAGCCAGCCCCAAGCACCCCTCACAGGGTGCCCCTTGCTCAGGACCTACCCCAGGGTGAGAACAGCAGATGGATCCGGCAAATGAGCACGAGTGCTGTGAGGAAGAGGCTCTGAGCTGTTAGCAGCTCTTGTGTGCACGTGGAAGAGCAGCAGTAATGGCTGGGTTTCGGCACTCCGGCACTGGGCTTCAAACACTTCTTCTGTTCTCCCCGCTCTTTGCAACAAGGCATGTCAATAATGGCAAACTCCTTCTTAATATCAAGATCAGTTTTGAATCTAGGCCTCTTAACACAAAATGCTTTATTTTAGTGACTGATATTTTGTTTTGATACTTGCCCTACCTATTTCGGTTATTAAATAAAAAATGCTTTCAGGGTGTGTCGGGCATGTTTTTTTCTGATGCGTGGCTGTGGTACTAGCATTTTAGGTGACCTACGAAGGCCAGAGCTATATTTGAAATGTTTCTATTGCATACTAATTCTACTCAGGATCTCAGACCTCTGTAATGGCTTTTGAGGCTGTGGTGAACCCCAGCTGCTGCACTAGCCAAAGGCTCCAGCAGCTGAGGAGGCTTTTTTATATACCCATCAAAGCACTGCAGGGCCTTTGGTAAAATTAAGCTCCATTAGATGAGTCCTGACAGACTTGGATAGTCCTCTTCCTTCCCATGATCTCTTTGTTGTTTTCTTGTGTTTCCCTCTGAGTGCCCTAACTCTCATCTGTCTGAACACTGAATTTCAGAGCTTGGTGTCCTTGTCAGTCCACCCATCAGGCTGTACCTGTTCGTGGCCTGCGGTGTTCTGGGGAACAGGGGCAGATCCGCTCTGCCCCAGCTGCCATCCAGCTGCTCCTGCCTGAGCACAGGGGGCCAGCCTTAGCAGGAGCAGAACAACCTTAGGCCCTTTGTACATGGGTCCTGCCTGCAAGAGGAACCCAACAGAAACCGAGAACAGAGGAGTGCCTGCTGTACTTGAAGGGTTAGAAAGGGAGAAGATAGAGGATAAATATTTTGAAGCAGGAGGAGGAGTGATTAGTCTAGACTGGATTTTTAGCTCCGTTATTAATGTGGCCTTTGGTACAAAAAAGATGTTAGGGAGAGTAAGATTTGAAGGACCTCAAAACGGAAGAAGTTCAGAAGGTTTGGTTTTGCCTAGTTAACCTTCCCATTAACAAATAGGCATTTCAGCATGTCTGTCTAGTTAAAAATTAACATTAGATGTACTCTAGCAGGCTTCAACTCTGGCACAAAAACAGGAGCCAGCTGAAAAGGACCAAACATCTGAATGTCACCAGGGTTTAGGGCAGATTTGCATCTATCAGAAAGTGTGAGCTTTGCCACCTAGGTTGTTTCATTTCCTAAGCCAACGGAGATTTTTATATCAGTAACCTACATGTTTCTCTTAGAAGGTGTAAGGGGTACAGCGATCAGGCCTGGTATCTCTTCCCTTTCAGTTCAGGAAAGCAGATGAGATCTATCTTTCCAAGGGGCTGCTGGTGCCCAGAGTACTCAGCAAGCATCACACTGCCCTCACTCCCTCGCCTGCCAGTGCTTTCTGGGGACTGACATAGCCGAGGGGCTTTAAAATAAAAATCTTGTAGTAGACTGCTGAACTGTATTGATAGAAGCCTTGTAAGGGTAGTCCATCCTGGGGAAAGTACTGGCAGCATTCGTTATTGTCCTTCATTTGTTACAGAAGCTGATGGGAAATCATTCAATTAAAAGGAGTGCAGTGGAATACACAAAATCTCAATATGAGTTTAGGAGAATGAGGGCAGCACATCAAAAGCATGCCAAAGCCCAGCTTTGTGAAATGATTTTTTTTTTTTTTTTTTTTTTTCATTTCCACTGATTTCCTAGGTGAAATTAGGTGACTGTCTGGCTAGCATAATGATGATAAGTCTGGGAAACCATACATACTCAAATGACATACGTATAGTTTTAATAAAGGATGAGGGAGACTTGAGGGAGTGCATTAAATTGAGTAATAATTTATTATTTAGAGACCTCTACCCATTTACTCATTTTTTCTGGGAGAATTGGCTCTTCCTCCAAGGTGTAGGCCACTTTTAGAGAGGAGGGAGAAGGTAGAGGCTGGTGCCCCTGCTGCAGTAGCTAGCTGGCAAAGCCAACTTCAGCAGCTGCCTGCAGCCCGGTGCCCCGGCTACCTATCCTGTTGTAGAGCTGCTCAATAAACATGCTGGGAGAGGGAGAGGGGGAGAGTTGACAGGGCCTTGCATGTCCTATAGGAATGCACTGCAATTATTTCCAATCACAATTAACCTGATTAGAATAATGGACAGGAAGTGTCCCTCTGTAGCTAATGCAGTTTGGCATCAGCTGACTGAAATCCTTTGATAATTTCTGCACAGATGGCCAGGCTGAAAGCAGCACTTTTTTAATTATTATTTTCATGGTCTCTTGGTAGGCCAAAACCTCGACACCAACAACAGACCTCCCCATTAAGGCGGACGGCGCCAACGTCAACATCACAGCTGCCATTTATGACGAGATCCAACAGGAGATGAAAAGGGCCAAGGTATCTCAAGCTCTGTTTGCCAAAGTGGCTGCCAATAAAAGTCAGGTGAGTGGTAGAGGGGATTTCATTGTTGCGGGGCTTTTTGGGATTTTGTTCTTAAAGCAAACTCTGAGGTTGGAACTAGACCTATATCCTCCTCCCACCAATAAAAATACATCTGTTTCTACAATAATAATAATAATAATGATGATAATAATAATCTTCACCTCTGGGGAGCCTGTCACGTTTTTTGCTTTTGCCTGCTTAAGTGGTTTCCTTTTCCCTTTTAAAATAGGCTGAGGATCAGCTCACCGCCAAGCTTCTTCTTCCCTTTTGTACAAACATGCATGTCTTTTCCCACTCATGGTATATAATTTACACCTCTTCTAGTGGGACAAGTACCTCTCAGAATGATGTATCCTTCTCATTTGGCAGGTAAAGAAATTGTTTTCCTAAGTGATTAACTGAGGGAAGGCAATGGGAAACCACATATTGAGGTGCTTAATTTTTTTTGCATATGGTATTGCCATGTGAATAATTCACATCAGATCAAATCATTTTTACAAAAAGACAAAAGAGGGCACTGCAGTGAGATTTTCTGGATTAGTTTCTACCTTGGGTGTAAAAAATACATGTGGGCAAACCTAGGTCAGGGTGAAATTCTTGAAGAGAATCCATTAATTTAAAAATTTCATCCAACTGTTTAAAAAAATATAGTGCATCAGAAGGAATTTTGTGGAAAGGAGGACAGACAGATTTTTCTGTAGGAAGGGCAGCAAGTGGATTGGAGACCACTGAAAGGAATTGTTTACTCTATGAAAATGGCTGCTTCTGATCCTGGATGAAATTACTCAGTTGTACTAGGACACAAAAATGCACAAAAGACAATCTGTCTGTGACGATGAGAGAGTGGGATAGAAGTATCTAGACGCGTGTACTCTGGAAAGTACATACTTTCTTTTTCCTCCGTGCAGGGAAACAACACTGTAGTCATTAAAGTAGATGTAAAATAAGAGGTTGAAAGGCATATAAACAATGCATCAAAGGCTATCAAAGCACATGGGAGAGCCTTGTCCGTGTTATAGGTATTTGTGCCCTGACACATGGAGGTCTGATTCATTTTTCCTTCCTCATTTAATCATTAATTTTCTTTGCCTTTTGCTTTCTCTTGTCAGGGTGCAGGGGTTACAGTCCACAACCCCTCCACCCCCCAACAAAATCCCAGGCACAGTATGAAATACATAAAAGGAAAATACCATGGAACCCTCTTAAACTGTTAAATGCATAAAAATCTTATGTACCACATGGCAAAATATAATGAGAACTGGAGCTGTTAAACGAATAAAGCTGTTAAAAGCATAATGCCACTTGGCACAACTACTGTGCATTTAACGGTTTTCCACTGTGTAATAAATGACATATGTGGTAAACGTGCAGTAAATATAAAAACTGCACAATTGATTTTGCAAACGTGCCCCTTATTCTTTACTCCATGCAGATATCAAAGTTCCACCCAGAATCCGGACTGGACAGCTTTTAATAAGGAGTGTTTAACACAGACAGAATGCCAGCCTCTCTGAGGTTTGGCTTAAAATTGCCTGCAAGCTTCCTGTCATTATAGCCAGAGGCTTCTTGAAATAGAGAAGGACTGAACCACCCAACAATAATTTGAGTGGCTCACCAGCTTTGGTCTGTGCCAGCTTGAATGCGCTTCTCTGGCGGCATTTGGTGCACACCGGCACCAAAACAAAAGTACGCTCTGTAGTCTTTCACACGGAAAAAGAACAGGGCAGATTTTGAAAGCCAGGTGCAAAAAGTTAAGAACAGGACCCACAAATGTTACGGTTTAAAGCAAAGTTGCTGCACATAAACGTTTTGTTTCTTCAGCAGCAGTGAGTAAAGAAGTGTTTCTGAGGCTGATGTTTCTTTTGTTTCACAGCCCTGCCAAAGCAATACTGGCTCCCTGGGATGACCCAGTATTCGCCATGCTGAGATGTCATAGTGCTCTGCTGGAGCATGAAAGTGGTTTATGGGGGCACTGGAAGTCAGGGACAGAGAAGCTGTAGCCAAGAAGCATAGTGGTACGGGGCCTCCCCCTGCCCCAAAGCCCACGTGCGTGCCTGTCCCCCAGCCTGGCTTGGCGTGACTGCGGTGTCCCGCTGCTGGCTGGGGTGCCCCATGGCCAGGAGGAGTGCCAAAAGCAAGGACACAGCTGCTTGCCTAAGGGAGAGCCACTGGTGTGGCGGGACGGTCAGCATGTTGCCTTAGGTCTAGCTAGTCTGAAAACTAGCAGTGGGGCTGTCCCAGTGCTTTGTGCAGGCCAGTTGTGCCAGTCGTGGGCATTTGTAGTGGAGAAGCTGCTGATTTCAGCAGCTGAGCTACATGGTGGGAAGCGCTCATTGAAAACTGCCCATGTTTGCAGAAGAGAGAGTTTGAAAGAGGGGAAAAAAGAGCTAGTCTGAGGGTTTGCTTGGACTCTCCGCCAAGGTTCATTCACTTGCTGTTCTCCACAGGCCTGGCTTGCGTTGCATTGGCTTCCTCTATTATTCCCTCACCCCAGACTACTGAGAGGCTTCCAGTTTGCTAACAAGGCATGTGTTATGTTGGTCGCTGCTGTTCTGTCAACAGCAATCCACGGTGCTGTGAGATCTTCACAGTTTTAGCAGCCAGTGAATCTCCGACAGGGCTGTTTTGACATTTTATACACAGGGCTGTATGTCATGTACCCAAGAGAGCATCCAGAGCCAATGGAGGCCTCATTTCATCTTCTGGCTTCGTACAGGAAGAGTGGTACCCACTGAGAGCAGTTATTGCAGGCGGCATCATCTTCTGGTGGAGTTAATTGACCTCTAATTTAACAAGTAGCCATCTTATTCTTAAGTCATGGCAGCATCTCAGTTCAGCAACTAAAGGGAAGGGCAGCTGCTAGAAACTCAGGTTATAAGTCACAGAGCTCGCAAGTCAACATAAATGCAAGGAACAGGCTCTCAGAGATATCAGAGTAGTATGGTATCTTCTGTAAGGCTATGCACCTTCACAGAGATCTCAAGCCGTTCATTTCGGACACTGATTTATTCACTTGCCTTAATGTGCATTTTATTCCTTTCAACTTATACCTAGATGGTTTTTGTCTTGTTTGTGAAGTGCTGTGCATCCCTCTGTATTTTTGATGGCAGCAGGAGCTGAGAGTCTCAAGTGCCCTCCAAACACAGCCTTCAAAGCTGTCATCCTATTTCAGTTGTCAGCTGTTAGTGATGTACCCACTGGACAGCATGCTTCTGTGGCAGTGCCACCTGCTAGTGCCCTTTATCCTTTAAATGGTTAAACCCAGGACCTGTATTACCACATTGGGAGTGTTTTCTGAGTGTGGCTGGAGCACCAGGATTTGGTTTCCAGTCTGTGCTTTGGGCATTCCTGGTTATATTTCATTCACAAGGAGATAAGCTTCCAGTGTGCCATTTCTGTGTGTCTCCAGAGCAGGGCAACGGGACAGGCAGACTTTGACCTTGGGTTGCTGCAGGTTTGGACTGTGTCGGTGGTGGCTTTTACATCTACTTCTGCAACTGCTTTTCAGTATGACTTCAGAAAAAACAATTCCCCCATGACCGTGTGCCAGCGTTTCTGTAACAGTGGGCAGCAGCATCACCCCTCTGACCTCTGCTAGTGAGAATCCTAGCAGAGGCTGTGCTGTGCTCAGCAGACATATTTTTTTCTTAGTCTGTGTGAAAGGAGTTTAGGAATACAGTTCTGTTCATAATAAACAGTAACTATCAAAATAAATAGTGGGCAAAGCTGGCTGGAGCCCTTGCTGACAGTCTGAGGGCAGGCAAAGTTTGTATGAATGTGGAGACAGAACTTCCCACAGTTCTCCCAAGGCAAGTTCTCCCTAGTCAGACTGGGGAAGCGGGGCACATGATGCTGGGGATCCACCTCAGGCGGGGCAAATGGAAGCGTTTGACCTTCACCAGTCCAGTGAAAACAAAAAGTAAACCCTTGAAACTGAAATTCTTCCTCAAGGGACTGCAGTTTGTTCCAGTTTTACCACAGTAAAGCAAGAGAGACCCTATGGAGCAACATTTGGAAAAAAAAAAAAGTTAAGCTGGCAAAGCTCAGTCTCTGTTTCATATCTTTGCCCTGTTTAAAAATGAATAAACAAATTTTTAACTTGACTGTGGGGTGGAGTCTGGGAGCAGGAGAGACCTTCAGTTGAGGTGCTTCAGGTTAAGAGAAGCCTAGGGCTATGAATAGAAATCACTGCAACAGTTCCTTGCTTTTCTTCTGACTTTTTTTTTTCGTGTTGAGATCCCTGCCTCACTGCCAGGATGGTCTGGGAGCCTGTTCTCTGGCCAAGGAGGGTGTTATCCCCACAGCAGGAGTCCATGCTAAATGGGTCTCAGCACCATGGCCATCTGCCCATGTCCTCACCTCCTGCCCACGCTCCGAGAAGACAATAGGGGTACTGTGAGAGGAGTGAACAGTGTTGCTCAGGGAAGGGTTAGCTGTAGCAACCCCTTATTTTATCCTTTCCTCTCTTTCCTTCCCAACTTATATTCCCTTATATTGATTTGATATGATGGGATGCCTTTTCTTCCCCTTTTAGCTTATCATAGGTATTTTCTGTGTCCTTAAGCTAATTAGCTTCCAGTGACAAAAAATAACAGCTAGAAAAAGCAGCTGGTGGTGAAGATGTGTATGTGTACAGGGCACTTCTTACTACTGTAGTATCTTGGTGCCATTATGATAACATGTATCTCTACAGCTGGGACATATCTGTTATGCTGATATTTTGATGTTCTTGTTACATATGGAAGAAATAGAGAAGACATTTCTCTCCTTGACTGATCTTAAAATTTCTTTGAAGTACCTTTGGACGTTAGCTTCCTTATTGCAGACTTTTATATGCAGTCACAGCGTGACTCCCATCCAGGACAGCATCTGCAGCAGTGCCTTAGCCTTTCAGCAGCTGAGTGACGCAGGGACAGTTGTGGAGCTGGGGCTTTGCTCAGGAAGTCCTTGGCAGACCTGGGAACTGATGGCGGGCTGCTTGCCCTAACCACAAGCCCACACTTCCTCTCCAGCATGGGGAGAAGCTAGTTTGAACTTGGCACACTGGAAATATCCTCACTGCACAGCATCCTTCTTTCTGAGGCCAAGAGCTGTAAACAGACTTCGGTGTTCCCATGAGTATATAAGATACATCAGGGCTCATGTACTTCACTCTTTTTTTTTTTTTTTTTTTGGTGTCATTTTGTGTTTTATAGAGCTAGTGAGAAACTGGCCCTCGTGAAAGTGCTTTGCATTTTGCCTTGAATGGGCGAGGAAAACTACTGAGCGTTTCAGAAAATCCAGGCTACTGAGTGATTAACCTTGAACCGTATCAATATGCTCCAAGTAAAGCTTCTCAGGTTCAGTCCCCCTCCCCCGGCCCTCATCAAGAATTCATTGAAGCCATGACAGAACTCTCCATTACAGTTAGTCTTTTATCCATTTCAGCTTTCTTGATTAGGTTATCTTGAATCATTAGGGGGTTTATTTATTTTAATAGACACTTATTGGATTCATGGAAAGAGAGTTTGGCGACTAAGGAACAAGAGCTGAATATTAGCTGGCTCATTTCGCACTGCAGAGAGTCCCAAACTGAGCAGAGGGAAGAGAGGCTGAGGAAGTTTGTCCAGAGGACTCCTGTGATCCCGTGTAGAAAGGGAGCTTTCTCTGGGGAACACAGCATTTCTTTCCTAATCTTTCAAGACTTGCGTCAATCATTGCTGCTTTTTTTTTTCATTTTGTCACATATGTTGACATTTTCTGCACTGATGATGTGGGTGAGGAAATGGCCTTTTACATTTATTTTTGAGATTTATTCCTGAATCACTCTCACTAAAATCTCTTCATTTGCCTACTCATGCTTTCACTGGAGACCCTAGAAAATGTCAGCACGGAAAACTAATTGTATTATTATTAATCCCAGTGTAAGTGCAGGGAAACACAAGGTCAGTTTAGTCGCAGTTTTATGCAAGGACAAAGTGCCTGTGGTCCAGCCCAAACAGAAAGGCAGCCTCTGTGACTAAGGCACTGTGGACGCACAACTGCCACCTGCTACAGTAGCTTTCAGTAGAGATGCTGCTCAAAGCATAAGCACAGACGTGTAGCCCCAGCATAACTGAGCGTGGACTCTTTCCATGTGCTGCCTTGTCCTTAATCAGAAATTTGGTCCTTGGCTGGCTGTAAGTCAGCAGATCTGTAGGAAGCAGTTTGAGGGGCCAGGTTGTTTGTAGATACCTTCACTGAGTGCTGGAAAACCTGACCTCATTGTAGTTTGATACCTCTGGCTGCTGGAGGAGCTTCCCCTGCTCCAGGTTAAGTCTAGCAAAAGCGAAAGGGTCAAGCTGCTAAAAAGGGCTCAGGGATAAGTGACAGAGAATACGGCTCTCAACTGCTGCACCGGCAAACCGTCCCTCAAGGGGGTTTGAGTGCACCAAGGCTAGTGCTTTGGTGTAGTAAGCACGTTGTTTCTTTAATAGCATAAAAGCACAATGGGAATGGCTGGCTTCCTGCAGATTTTTGTTGTTGTTTGCTTAGCTATGTGGAAACGTATTTGATTAGGAGACAGAGAGAGAGGTTAAAAATAGGACATTAATATGATATTATTTGTTTTATCAAATAAAATGCTTAGAAAATGTTTATCTTGTCTCATGAGAACAACAAAAATAGAGGCCAGCAGTTCTCTGCAGCTCTCTTTAATGAGCTAAATTGGGATGCATTCTCAATGCCTCTAGAAGTTTTGGGGTGAAATGAAGGAAGTTCTGAGTAGGATTCCTTGTAACCACAAGCACTGGGTGTGCCCAACTGTAGAGCCAAAAGCATCCTTTAATTGTGCTGTTTTTCCTCCTCTTATTTTTAATGGAAGACATTCCCATCTGAGAACCTCAGAAGCTGTCATTAAGGGCCAGATTCTGCCACCCATACTGACACAGGCAGGTACCAAACTCTCCTGGTAACTCTGTGGCAGTCAAGGGGGCTGTTTGTGCGGTGGAAAGAGACTTGGCAATGTGCAGGGGAGGCGCATCACGGATTTGGGGAACGATGTGTTTTTTGTTAGATTTTTTGAATACGTTCACAGCAGTTGGATTTACTTTTAATGCAATGAGCTCAGATGTTGTGGATGAGTGGGGGAAAAGGTGGTGAGATAGTGTCTCCTTCACTTTTCCCTCTTCATGCCAATAAATGTAGCTATAGATGAAAATGAAAATGCACTGTGAATGGCTGTAGCTCTAAGTATTTCTGTATGATAACATTTCTTAAATAACTCTCCTGGAAAGCTCTGTGTAACATACACAGACCCAAATAAGTAAATAAAATAAAATAATAATAATTTTAAAAAAATCCAACAAAAAACCCTAAATTGAGATTTTTAACAGAAAAAGGAGATTTACGTATTAATAATTCATGAGTTCTCATTGAACATGCACGAAGAAATGGTGCTATTCAATAGAGAATACTGTCATCTGTCACTGTTTTATTTGACATTTACACTTTTTTTTTTTTTACTTTTTTTTTTTTTTTTTGCCTGGTACTGAAAAACTTTCTTGGATGGCGTGCTAAGATTATTTAAATAAATAATTAACAAAAATCCAACGCAGACTTTTCATCTGTGCATGGGGAAGGCGGTTACTTGCAATCATAAAGAATGTGTGAGTAAGCTTCAGCGCTGTGTTTTCTCATGTATTAGCCAAAGCTATCGCTTCATAAGCAGCCCTGTAGATGGGTAGATAGAGTCTTGAATGGATGGGTGGGAGAATGAATACTTAAGTAAATAAAGGGAAGGGTAGGAAAAGAGCAATGAAAGGACAGATTTGATGCAGATAAGGGTACACATGCACACGCTGAGTGCGTGTGTGTATGTGTGGGGGTGAGCGAATAATGGCTGTTGTGAAGAAAGCTGCCACAAATACATCGCTGGTGCAGATGAAAAAATAAATATTTATAAATGGTGTTGGGGGAGATCCAGACCTGGACAAGGGGAAGAAGACAGGGCATTTAGCACAATGACAGTTCAGAGTTAGGCGCACCTTGCAATTTCTTGCTATTATTAGGCTCATGAAAATCTTTCTGCTCTGTAGGTTAGTTATTATTTATAAAAATCACAGAACCAGCTGATACATTCATAAGCTAATTATTGTAGCAGCTGGGTACACATGGTGCAATATGTCTGAGGCTGTGAAGTATCACAGATTTCTTGGGGCCTGCTGTGGTGGGGGTGTGCTGTTGAAGGCTAGATCCCTTAATCTGATCAGCCAAGCAAATACTTTGTGGGGAAACTGGATTAATATCTCTCTAAATACCATGGTTGCGCTTCACCTTCAGAACCAGGCTCCTTTAAACGTGCCATTAGCTTATCTCCTTTGGGGAATGGAGAAGTTCTCAGGTGTCCTCAGGATGGCGGGGTCTTTGCCTGGTGCCTCCCTTTGCCAGAAATTAATTTGGTTTGCTCATGTCTGCACACATGGTCACACTGCAGTCTAATCTTTTCCCTAATAGCTCCAAGGTCAGGACCTTGCATGTTGCCAGGCAAATTGAGCGCTATCCTTCTTAAAGACTAATGGCAGCAAGTGCCTAGTCCATAATGAGGCCTGTAGTGTTGCTCTAAGTGATTGTAATGAGCGCTGATTATAACAGGACAGATAAATCAAAATGCAGCGGTCGCCATCGGGCCAGCTCATCCGACTCTGGGAAGGGGTGGTGGCCCCGCCGAGCCGTCCCTGGGCCCCACTGGAGCTGGGCACTGCCCAGGGTCGGCAGCCCTCAGGAGAGCCCCGGGAGCCATCCTCCCCTGGGCCTGCCCTGCGCAGCCTCCGGCTCCACCAGGTGCTGGGGTTTTGTGTGTATTTTCTGTTAAATGATTGGTCTTCGTGCCGCAGCATCCCTTGGGAGGTGTTAAACATACCTGCTTGAAACATCTGAAAGAGTTCCGTTGGAGACTTACACAGATCACTGAAAGCAGGGAGAAATGGGAGCTTATTTTTTCTGCAGATGGTTTCTTTTCCATTTCAAAAATGATTTCCTTTGTATGGAGGTACCCCTGAGAGAACGCTGTGGAGCTGGGAGATTGTTTTCCTGTCTTTTCTCTCAAAGATAAAAAGTTTTGGGGGATTTCTGAGTGGAGGAAAGGGAAAGAGGAGAACTGAGGGCAAACCACATTAAAATGCAGACATCACCTGGCTGAGAGATTACCCAAATACCAGTCAAAATACTTTGAAAATATAATACAGATTTTTTTTCTTCCCTAAGTAAATGATGAGATATCTTGTTTTCATCCTTGCACACACACACACAGCCTCCCCCCACCCTCCGCAACCCTCCTAGTTTATTGCAAGAAAAGATCAGGTCTGCACAAATGTGGCCTCTCACTTGTAAAAACAAGGCAGTGTTGTGTTACAGATTAGTTTATAAATCCCTGGTGGCTTCACAGTTCAGTGCCTACAGCTGCTGCAGATGGGCCTGGGTTTTTGTCTCTTCGCTGTGCTGCAGCCGGCAGTTGAAGGAGAAAATGGAATGATCAGGTTATTAACATGTAGGCCGTGAGGAAGAGGCTGCACAATGAGAACAGCTGGTGTTGCTGTCTTGGCTGATGCAGCGGAGATAATCAAATCTTGCCTTTTTTGGGGGGGTGAAGGCAGAAGACACAGTGGAGAGTAAAACAAACAACGGCTTATGATATTATACACAGGGTTTAGAGTGCATGGTAAAAGTTGTCAATGGCTTACAAGTGGTTACACAAAAAAAAGCAATACCAAAAGAAGCCCACGTGAGCCAGTAATGAACCTGGTTGAACCAGCCTGCTCTAGTTGCTGTTCAGAAAAATAGAGTTTTGGCTACTTCTCGTACTGAACATTTTTAACATTGATCAAGCTATCTTCTAGGTATTATAAGGTGCCTGTCAAAATGGTGTCAAAATGCTGAGCTGTAGCTCGAAAATGATGGGTTATAAAGCTACTAGGTAAAATATTTTGACAGGAGTCAGTAAGGCGCGTTGACAGCATCTTCAGCATTATCTTCTCATATTCTGTCATTTGCATTGCATCTCCTCACAGGAGGGGAGTCGCTGTCCCCAGCCCCAAGCGGGGCCTGCTGCTGTCTGGCTGTGTCCCTTACTCCAGGCAGGTGAGGCAACAGCCACCATCCCTGGTGACCCTGCTGGGGAGGCTGGGTCACCACCACACGCCTGCAGCGCAGGCAGGGCTGTCCTTACCTTAACGGCTATTGCCATTGTGCGCCCTGGTTGCCTTTGTCATTTGGAGTGAATTCCTCCTCCTGAAGCTTTGGCGCTTTCCCCTCTGGGGGTCTGAGCTCTCGGCCCCCATGGAGAGGTCCTACAGGATTTCATACAGTGGTATCCTTTTGATGGTGTTTCAAACTAACCTTAATAACAATATAGCAGGAATTAAATCTACTATTATTATGAGCTGTATTTGGGTTTAGAAATACCTCTGCCTAGTATCTTGATCTCTCTTGTAACTTCTTCAGGACTCTGCTGCTTTCATGCTAAATTCTAGAGGAATCTGTTTCTGTGAGCTCTTCTAAGTGGACACTCGATTATTTAAAGATGTCAAATTTTAGTGGGGTTCAGAGCTGTGGGAGTCAGTGAAGCCTAGTGATAGCAGATCAGAGGTCTTTACTTGATAGTATCTTCTAAACATTTTCAGTAGTGGTTGAATTTATGGTCCTGCCGCTGCAATCCTTAGCAGGAGGGTTGTTAGCAAGTCTCAAGGGTTATGTCTCCTTTTCTCTTGCTTGGATGAAGGGGCTCTGAAATGGAAGTCGAGATGTACCTTTAGTTCAACTCTGATTTTTTGTAGGAAAGATATTTATATTCAAGCATTTTAAACATTATATGATTATGACAAGGGGCCAAGATGCTGTGCTTCCTGGTTCCTGTTAAGTAGGGCTGGTTGTATCTGTTTCTCCAACGTGCAGGAAATGTAATACATGATGGTTTTGTTGTGACAAAGTGAAGCTGAGAGTGTACTGTGTGAGGTGAGACCAGAGAAACTTGCAGCACAGAGCTTTATGTCTAGCTGACCTTCCATCCACATCTGGTCCCTTGGTGCTCAGGGAATTAACTGTGCTACCCTCCTGTTGCAGGGCTGGCTGTGTGAACTGCTTCGCTGGAAAGAAAACCCAAGTCCAGAAAATCGCACCCTTTGGGAGAACCTGTGCACCATCCGCCGCTTCTTGAACCTTCCCCAGCATGAGAGGGATGTGATCTACGAGGAAGAGTCCAGACATCACCACAGTGAGCGTATGCAGCATGTTGTCCAGCTCACTCCTGAGCCCGTGCAGGTCAGAGCACTAACTTCCTTCTCAGGCCGTCTAGGGGTGGGAACAGCTGTCAGAGGTAGGAAGAAGCAACTGGTTCCAGCTTTGTTTGCCTTTACAGTTTGAGACATACCAATTTTCAGTCGTCTGTAGGGACAGATGCAAGCGATAGCTCTCAAGTTGAGAGCTCACTGTGTGTATGTTGCAGCATGCATGTAAGTGTGTGAGGTTTGTATCAGTGGTTGAAGAGAAGGGATATGACAGCCCATGGCAGCGATAACGGCAAGGTCAGTAGCAGTGATATAATGGAGCTCCCTTGGTGTCAGTACTTGTATTGTGGCCGAAATACAATTTAGCTGTCTAAAGCCTCTGACATTTAAAGGAATGCAGATGTATTCCCCAGGAACAGCAATAAGTGTGTGGTTATTTAGGAAGCAGAACAGGGGTGGGGATTTGGTCACTCGCTCCTTCTCCCAGAACCTGAGCACGTCTGATACCCACTCTCAAATGGTGGCCAATGGGCAACTGCAGCTGAAATTTGCTTTTATTTGAAGGAGACAGATAATGCTTCAGGGAAAGCAGGAGAGTAGGAGAGGAAGTTTGTCCTCCATACATGGGTAACACAGGGCTTTTGAAGAGAGTAACATGGAGTATTTTTCATATATGCACTGAAACTTAAAACTACTTGTAAAATGACCATGATGAGTATTTTGCAGAGAGCAGACTCTGATTTTACAGCCTCCTCAGGATAGTTTTGCTCCTCTCTACAGCCTTGTGACTAGTATGAATTTTTGGTTTGTGCACCTTTATTCTATCCTTGTCTCAGGTCTTATGTGAATGAGAAATAAATAGATACTTATATGTGTAGGGGAAATGACATGAAAAAGCTACAAGGTTTTTCAGCTTTGCCGTTCCAGCTTCAGTCAGAAATCAGCCCTGTGTGTATACCTAATAAGTAGCGATGCATGTCACAAACCCAGACTTCTGCTGATGGCCAAGAGAGGGTCAGATGTTTTTTCAACCCGAAAAGCTGAGGTGACGCCTTCCACAGCAGACCATCCTTTTGGATTGTCACTGGCACTCGGTGCCATTCACCCGATCCCATTGCGTGACTAGTCTCAGAGAGCTGTTCATACTGGGCTTCTCTCCGATCATCTCACAGCTCCTCCTCCCACCTTTGCTCTCCCCGTTGTCCTTTGATGGCAGCTTGCACTGCTTTGCTGCTCTTGCTGTGAACCTTGGCATTCAGCTCTATTCTTTGTTGCTGCTCTTGATCCACCGCTGCTAGCACTGCTGCTATCTAGTTGCCTTTTTCCAAAGATGGGAGGTTTTCTGTCTTGTAGTCCTGCCCCTTCTGAAATACGTTGATCTCACCAAGATTAATTATTGCCCAGTTCAGTCTCCTTTGTCTCTGCTGCAACCAGCTTCCTTCTTGCTTTCCATTCAGTCTTTGCCTGGAAGAAAAAAACGCATTTCCTGGTGTTCATGTCCTCAGAGCATATACAGAGTAGAAGTGCTCTGAGTAATTAACATTGTGAGCTTTATCTTCCATGTTCCCAAAAGTTTGTGGGATCTTGAAGGCAAGGAGCTACGAAAGGTTAAAGGGCCAAGCTGACACGTGGGAAGGTGACTAGACCTGTGTAGATTTACACGTACTAACCCAGTTCTGGTGCCCACAGCAAGTAAGAATATCCTCGAAGGGACAGTTCAAAGAAGAAGTTTCCCTGAGCTCTTGTGGGTGACCTTGATGACTAGCCTACTTTCCAAAGCCTTCTGCACATCACTTTTCTGTATCGTGCAGGTTGGCTCTTGTGAGTGACACGTTGCACTGTGTTGGAATGTGATGCATTTGTATTTGTCAGCAAGTTACAAAGCCATGGATTAATTATTTATTACAGTCAAAATATGAAAAATGAAGAAAAATAAATGGAACCAGCTGGCAAGTACATACAGCAAAACTCTGGAGACCCCAGTATACAGTTTGATACAGTAGGCTTGTGTTTTGGGGGTGCTGCATTTTAAAGCTATGTTTGCCCATCCAAAAACCCCAGTAGGTTTCCGAGTGGCACGCTATGAGTGCAAGACACAGGAGGCTTGCTGTCCACCTGCTCCCTGCTGTGTAAAGATACCCTGCACCAAGCAATTTTTGTGTAGTTTATGGTCTCTGGGACTTGAATTGCTTCAAGCAGCAAGGTTTGGTTTTTGGCTTTGCTGCAAGGGTCACTATTAGATAATTAGCCATGAAGAATCAATGACAGCAGCCGGAGATGTAAAGCTGAGGTCCTCACACTTGAAGTCATTGGAGATTTTGTAACACTTTACATAAGGGTGGGGGTCTTGGGCCCTGCTCCTGGCTGAACTCCAGGCCAAGTAATTACATTCTGCCTATCTGAAATTCCCCCTGTAGTGTCAAGTGGGAAAGCAACTCTCATTTCTTTCTCAAAGCGGTGGCGGGTGCAGAATGTCTGCCACAGCTCCTGGCTGCATTTTAGCAGGGGGTGGAAGCATCCAAGAGCTTCAGTCTCTGACCTACTTTGCTTTGCAAGCTTTGCTAGTGAAAAGTGCATTGTAAGTCGAGCCCTTACCTGCAGCCTTGATGTTAAGATGACAGTCCTTTGAAGAAGACACAAGTAGCAGCACTGTCAGCAGCAGCAGGTGCAGCACTGTAACAGTGAAGCACACAGGAGGCTCACTTTTGCTCACTCCCTCCACCCACCCCATCTTCCTCCGTGCTCTGATGGATTTGACATGTGTACAGTATCTGGTGTCTGATGCATGAGTCTCCTGTTCCTCCAGCTGTGAGACTGGGAGAGCCTGAAAAGTGGCTGCCCTATGCTGCTGCCAGAGCTCCCTGCCACGACCATCAAGCCCTCTGTGGGCTGGGGACACCCTTCTGTCAAACTGAAGGACTTGGAAGAAAATCCAGGCTATCATCACAAGAGGCATGACGAGGCAAAAGCTAATGGTTAGATAAATTTCATCCTTTTCCTCGGTATGGCTTCTGGAAACGGCAAAGATGTAATTGTGATGGATTTTGTGTTGTTCACTTGCTGATTACAGGATTGGGCACACCTTCAGGGAGGAAATCAGCCCAAGGCTCACTGTGGCTTCTGTCCTCTATCATCAGAGTGTGCACAGTGGGACAGTTGTTGTCATGCTGTAGAAAGTCAACTGGACACAGCTTAACTCTTGGTGTTTAAAGGATTCTTTTGTCGCAGGTTCTTGCCCTCTGTTTGGTATTACTAACCTGTACCTCACTGTTTAGCTTTAGGTTCTCTCTTACCTTAGATTTTTTTCCCGTCAGCCATATATTAATCCATTTAATGAAATATTTTCCTGTTTCTGAAATGAAAAATGTCTATAATGGAAGCTCAGTGCACAAGAAATTCCTCCCTGCACACTTGATTTATTTGTTATTGTGCTGAGGAGTCATAAAATGTGAGCCCTGTGGAGCTCTGTGACATGGCTGTGTTCTCTGGCAGCCCTGGGTGTGACAATATGGACGTGCCAGAGTGCGGATTGCCCTTCACATGCTGGTTACAGAGCATCCACGCTACACCTACGTGTTGCTGTACATGCAGGCTGAGCTTGCCATAGCTGCTCGCTTGTTTAAGGAAATTCAGCGTTTAAGGAAATTCATCCCATTCTGTGCAATGTGATGTAATCACAAAGCGCTGCTGTAGGACTAAGGAAGAGACCTGTGAGGTTGTTGCTAGTTGGTACCACAAGCACACGACCTCTGATTTATGGAGTGCCTGAGCCACAGGTTCCTGGAGGGTGGGAGGGTGTGCTGGGAAGCATTATTATATTTTTTAACCTGTTCTCCCTGGCTGGACCTTTGGTCTGTCTTGGCCTGGCTCTGCTGGACAGATTGCATGCAAAGTAGTCACTTTGCAGCAAGCAGTCCTTGTGCTTCTGTGTTTGACTTCTTCCTCTGCCGAGGTGAGGGTACCCTGTCTTACTTCATGTCTCGCTAAATCCCACCATTCCCAGGCTGTTCACTGGTATTGGACCTTTCTGGAGTGTTAATGCTGAGAAGTGCCTACAGCCACTTCTCATTGCCAACCAGGGATTTGGGGTCTGTTACAGGCATGCTGGGACACAGTAAATCTAATTTCTCTCCCTTCTCCCACTGTTTGTCTGCTGTGTCCAAGGTGACCACTCCAGAGAACAGCCATCTTGCCTGGCACTTTAATATAGTGCTAATTCGTTGTTAATTGCTGGGGCAGAGAAACCTGACATAGTTGGGGAAGCAATGAATCAAGCTGTTGTCACTGGAGTGTTGGGGTGAATGAATCGGTTCTCTGGAGTAATGAGCTACCACTGCAGCAAAGTATCTACTTTTCAGAGAGCAGGGAAACCTTGCCTTTCATTTTCTGCTAACAGATCTGCTGAAGCTGATAGATACATATTGATTTAGGAGCAGTCAAATGTTGACTTTAAATAAACAGGAGTGGTTTTCACATGCTTTCTAGATACACTGCTACTTTTGTCACTTTAAAAAAATTATCTCTTTCCACCCTTTTTTTCTCAGAAGTTTTTATTTAGACAGATCTGGCAATTTATGATAGTTCAGATCATAAATCGTGGAGGAACGTTAGTAAATAGAAGGCGACATAGCAGAAGGATGTAGGAAAGCACTTTTGCATTGTGTTTTCACTGCAAACATTGTGGTCTCTCTTTAAATACGCGGAAAATAACATACCACAGAAGTAAATGAAGCACTAATTTTGTCATTTTGTGAGGGATGGAAGGGAACAAATATTTTAGAGATGACAATGAAATATAAACCAGCAGAACATGGAGCCTTCGTGAAAATGGGTCAAGGCAAGTGGCAATGACAATCCAATGAAACTAATTTCATATTCTCTTTCTAGAAGTGATAAAGAGGGGAATGAACACCACAGTAGTGCTTCCTAATGAAATATCTCATTCTGAACAACATCTTAGAGTTCATGGGTCACACGATTCCTAGCATGCAAATGGAAAAAACAGAGACACTTAGAATTTCTTTTCTTAAAAAATAATATTAATTAATAATACTTAGGCAATCATAGATGATGAGTGAAGCAAAACTGTGTTATTCCACTGGGTAACATGGTGTGCTTAATGATCTATAGGATGATGTGCACAGTGAGTTTTTGCTGTGTTTGTGTGGGTTACAGCAGGGCATTTTGCATACTGGAAATCAAGACTGAGTTTTCTGGGAGACTGACAAAACCTACTTTCCCAAACCATGCTAGCTCTCTGACTTTGGTACTCACTGTTTTATCTAGACAAGCTTTTTTTTTTTCATGTGGATAGCATACCCTGTGATTCGTTCTTAATGGCTGCACACTGATAGTTTTGCTTTTTGATCATTTCTCTGCACCCAAAAGACAGACCACAGATGGATACCCCACTGCTTTTAGATTCTCTCCAGCTCCTTATTTCATGGCTGAATGTGATGTCCGCTCAGACAGGAGTGGTCAAGACTGGTGAGACAGCATATACTCAACAAGCCCAGATGGGCTTCTAGAGATATTTGTATGACAGGTTTGTTCATTCTACTCAAAAAGCTCAAGAGCTTTGGTTTAGGTAGGTTGCAGCTGGAGTATTTGTTCTGTCTTTGATTTAGAACTACAGGGGAAAACGCATGTCAGAAGGAGGTCTGTGAATTTTGTGAGTGGGGAATATCTGTCTTCCTCAGTTGTTAGGTTATCTGGAGTTCCATTCTCTCGCTCCTATCAAAATTAGACAATAATAATCAATGGCAGTGTCTCCTTTCAATCTATATCAGTCAAAAAACACTGAAAAAAAAATCTCAAACTATGTAACTCCTGTTTCTGTGCAGTATAAAAGCTGAAGGCAATATATATTGCAGGAGTCACTCTGCATTTATCTCTGTAGTGTGTCTGCTTTTGGGTAGGGGTACGGATCTCTCTTTCTTTGAAGAAAGCAGTACATGCAAAACTCTCAGAAGACTTCCACTTCTGAACTGCTTTCTCATACTGCACCAGTACCTGTGCCCTGCAGCCAGACACGCTGCATTTTGGAACAAAAGCTATGGCTGTGCGCTCTCGTTTTCCATCCTACTGGTGGACACTGTTTTCCTGATGGGCCACAGTAGCTTGGGAGCCTCGCCTGAGGTTTGACAAAGGCAAGAGGACCACATACCAGACAATGAACCCCGTACATTCCACTCTGAGGTGTCCGATAGAGCTTCTTGTGAGTGATAGTGATCACAGTTGCACTGGAGGGTCCCTGAGCTTTGACTTCTACAGCCAAGCTTGCCTACTGCGCCTTCTCAGCTGTTTCTGTTTAGTGTGGATATCTAATGTGGCTGAAAAGTGCTGCTGCTTTTTATTAACTTCAAGCCTGTGATTCCTCTTGAAATGATAGTGAGGAGTGTACTTGCAATTAAAGCAGAACCGCTTCTGTTCTGAAATCAGTTTAGGTTTAGTACTATTCCATTTAACCCTAGAAATGGGCAATCAAGTGGATAGTTTAGGTTTTTTTCTGAGGTAGGCAAGTTTAGTCTTGTTGAATTAGTACACCCTCTCTTTATTTGTTCAGACTGCTGGAACTGTGAGGCCACCTCAGTGCCACCTGCTCCCAGACAGCTTTCATTTGGTCCAGGATCAACTGGGGACAGGACAGGAATGAGGTGGGATTCATAAGTGAGAGAGCCCTGAGCACATGACTTGTGCTTTTCTTCACCAGCTTCTTACAACAGAGAGAACTGTGAGGGTACTGACACCATGGTGGAGGCAAAGGCAGACCCTGGAGCTAAGGACATGTGCTGTCATGCAGGACGTGCTGCCCTGTTTGAGGCAGGGGCAGTTCTGCCCAGACAGCAGCTTGTGTAAGGCTGCCCCAGAGTAGCTCTGCTCAGGCTGGCCTGGCTCCCACACGGGGATGCACCAGGCAGAAACTTCACTTAAAATCTGAATGTGCAGATGTAGCACTGCAGAGACTTGGCAGGGATCATCAGGGTGGTGGTTTGCATTGATGTTGTTCTGACAGGTCATCCTTTTAACAAATGATATCACCGTATCTGTGGCCCCTGTCGTTTCACCCTTTTGCCTTTCACACACAATTTGACCAGACTTAGTCCTCATTTCTTCCAATCCTGGTCCTCTCATAAATGGTAAGCTGCCAGCATTGTACAGAGACACAGTAGGCTGAGGATGAGCAAACATCTAGAGCAAGATTACTAAATAAAGCTCTTTAAATTCACATGACTTTTGAAGCTTGATGGCTGGCAGCAGGCAAATCTTGAAGGCTGAAAAGCCACTAGATGAGCCTCTTCCATTTACATTTGAAAATTTTTGCAGTTAAAACTATTGCTCTTTTTAGTTTAATTTTAATGCTACCTAAATACTCCCTGTCCCTCACATGTGTGCAGAAATTATAAATATCAGGCTTTAGAGATGTATGAATGTATATGGGCTACTGGCCATATGCAACATTTTATTCTCAGGCTCCTTATGGAAATCTTAGGATAAAGTTAGAGACCTGGATCATTGCAGCAGCAGTCATAAAAATCACATGGGGAGGGAACCAAGATTGTATTGGTGCTACTGGAGCACATTGTGCTGCTTGTCCCCCAGAGACCAAGTGAGAGCAAGTGAGCTGCTCATCCTCCCACGTTGCGTGGCATCCCCCAAGGAAATTATTCAGGTTCTGGGTAGTTCTGGGAGTTAGGCTGTGTCAGAGCAAGCCATAGGTGCTCAGCCTCCTTGCCCCGAGCCAGTCTTTTTGGAAATTCATTGGTGTGGACTTTTTTTTTTTCCCCCAAGTGTTGGAAATACGTTTTTTTCAGGGTTAGTATGCTGTGTATGTTGTTCTACGTTTGTATGGGCTTTTATAGGAGTTTGAAACGGGAAATGTTTTTGTGTGTATGCACTATTCTCACACATCAAGTATCCAGAAGTACAGTAGCACATATTTTTTCTCACAGTCATCTCTGCTTACAGTGTTTCAAAGAATATTCCAAAATATCTTGGCACAGACAAAGTGAAGCTGTTTGCAAGATCCCTAGCTGTGGAACAACAAAGGCTACATTCTCAATACATATCACACATGACTTTTATTAAAGTCTTAAACAAAAATCAGATAATATATTTAGAAAATTGAGCGTCACTATTTTATGATGCTACTCACATCACTGAAAGGAAGTAGGTATCTCCTTGGGCCTCCTTTCCCATGTCTTTTCTCTCAGTTCCACTCACTTCTTGTTCCAAATTAGAAAGTAAAAACTCTTAAGTATAAATAAATATGTTTTAAAACGAGTATTTTTGGGACTAACATTGTTATGCCTAACTTAAAAGAGACTTGGTGTTCAGAAACCATGGAATACAAGCATGTATAAGGTGGCTCTGGTGGAGAATTCAGAAGTTTCAAACCTCTAAAATCATTATTAACCTCTTACCATTACATATGGCAGAAAGGATGTGGTAAATCACAGAACATATCCTGGATATTACAGACCCAGCCATCTCATTAACTGTGTCAAAAAACATTCCTCGGTTTCCAGTTTGGACTAAATTTAGTGTTATACTATTTGTACCATCGTAGTACAACATAATGTTGACACCCTTGAATTTTCCAGTTGCTTTTTCTCAAATTTATGGTTTGGATCTCTACATTATGCTCTTATTAGGCCATACCCATTTGACATGCTGCACTTGAATCCAAGGCACATCAGCAGGGAGGATTGCCAAGAGCCTCCTTCTTTCCTGCCACAAGTCCCCTCACATCGATGTTGAGGAAAGGGAACACATTCTGCAAAAGCCTTAATGCAGACCCATAGTTGTCAGGGGCTCTTACGAGTGGCTGAGTCTCTTGGTTAGGTGTGGAAAGCCTTGGTCTTCTAAATCTTGGTAATTTTTAGACTTGAAACGTGATCTCAGAAGTCCTTTGTGCTACTGCAGGATACAATGGGGAGTTGTATCCTGCCCACGAGAAGTAAGAACTGGCTTTTCTTTCCATGTGTTGAAGGAAGCTGTGGTAGCAACTGTGAATCCATTCAGTTGTAGCAGAAAGAAAAGACATTAGAATTCCAGGACTCAACAAGCCCCATAAAAAGATCTATCTGGACAGCACTTCACTAGTTAAGTGCTAAGTTATTATTATTATTTATTATTTATTTCCTCTTCTATTTTTCCTCTTACTGAACAAGCAGGAAATATCTTTGTTCTTTCATTTTAGAATGGAAATAAATGTATTCCCTTAGCATTTGAAATTTTAATAATCCATAATAAATAAAATCTTATCTAATAACATAACTGCTTTCAATTGGCAATGCGATCTCTAGATGCATTGCAATGGCAGAAACATAAATAGTTGCAGCCTCTGAAAGCCTACTTCCTATTTGCTAAATATACTTGGCTTGCTTTAAATTCCTTTGTGTGCAGTCATTAATACAATCCTCTTTGACAGCATTTAATTAAAGTGCTTTTCTCTATTAAATTCATTAAAACTTTTTTTTTTTATATACAACTGTTTCCCAGACACTGAATGTTAAGGACCTGTAAGCCTCTCTTTAAATAACTTCTCTCTTCTTGTTGTAAATTGTTAATTAAATTTAACTTAGACTGTTTAAAGATGGCTTGGAAAAGAAAGCCAGATTTCAGGATATGGTCTCAATCATGTCTGACTTTTTTTAACACAATTTTTTTCCATGTAGTTATAGACTGCGTGTTATATTGTTTATGAATGTTGCTATACTTTCAGCTGGAACCAAGCAAAGAAATACCCTAAAAAGCTCATTTCCATCTCACTTCAAAAATTTCCATGTTTTTAGTGCAGTTTCTTAGACTAAGAGTATTTGCATGGGGGAGCACGGAGGGAGGAGCTGTTTAGTATTAATAGATTATTGACAGTTTAATGTCTTGGCACCTAGACAGCCCATAAGGTATAATAAACAGGAAGCTGTCTGATGTGAGCGCAGTCAATAGCGTATTCAATCAGAACCTTTCAGTTAATTGCTGGTTGACCTCAGAGATTTCCTTTAAGTGAAACTGTCCTTCCCTCAGATCTCATCTGGGTTTCAGGGTTTAATTTGAGAATGCCCTTTCCATATGGTGGCTTGTGCGCACGCTGCTGGCTGGATTTTTCTTTGCTCCCATGTGCAGAGTGGCAAGAGCCGCTGTGCACCCAGGCCCGTAGAAGGCGTGCAGACGCGCGCTGCCCGTGTGCCACCGCGCCGAGGGCTGCGAGCGTGAGCGGGGGCGTGCTGCAGAGCTGGCCTAGCTGGCGGGCACCAGCACCACAGGGAAAGCAGGCAAGGTTGGAAACTAACCTCAGGGGTATTTTCAAAGCAGTTGAGCTGTTTCACGGAGTGTTTTTGGATAGAGTCAGGCACCGCGGCATTAACGAGGCCTGACCTGGCCTTTGCAGATAAGATGTGCCGCAGCCTGACGTGACTGCCCCGGCAGAGGGGTTGGCACCGCTGCGCTCATCCCACCTGGGGGCAAAGATTCCTCCGCTCTTCTGCACAAGTGCAAACCGAGGCTCATTTGTATTTAGTTTTCCTAATTTCTGTGCTTAGCCATTCTAATTTTTTCAGGCTTCGTATCTTGATGAGATCTAGAT
This sequence comes from Todiramphus chloris collaris, assembly GCA_025345505.1. NCBI lineage: Eukaryota > Metazoa > Chordata > Aves > Coraciiformes > Alcedinidae > Todiramphus > Todiramphus chloris. The sequence goes on along the minus strand of JANVCC010000022.1, from coordinate 5,481,814 downwards.
AAGCTACAAGACAAGCAGGCAGGAAACCACATGGGCAGTCTCTGACCCTGACTAACAGAAAACCATCTGCTTATTTAGGGGGAGAGCCTCCATGGAAATCTCTTCCAGCAAGTCTGCTGCATTTGGGTTTTTCTTCCTTTCCCTCCAACTGTTGACTTTCAGCGTGTGTGTTTTTCTTAAGTGAGATCAGGGAGGGTCAGCTGTGGCAGCCCTTGTTTGCAGCAAACGGGTCTGGAACCTCTGACGGTAGTGAATACTGCCCTGTGAAGGAAATGCTTCTGGACCAGAGTGAGTTTAATTTACATTTCATTCAGTCAGGAGACATTTTTTTGTCTGTAGATCTTGCAATGATTGTGTCTTTTAGCCACTTACCATGCATTCAGCCTGTGGTTTGCTGAAAGGAATATTATTACTTTTAATGTCTAATTTTTTCTCTGGTTTTGATTAATTTCTGTGGTTGTCTTTGTCCTTCTGTGTCATACAAACTGGTTAGGCCTTTTTAGTGGTGTGATTAGCACAGGGGAAGCATTGCTGACTTGGAGTAATGTTACTCCTAGTGTTCTGGTCTTTAAATGAGATGAGGAGTACAAATGCTGCATTGTTCTGTTTGGGATCCATTGAAGTCCATCCAGTCCAAAGCCCTGACTGAAGCAGCTTGTAAATTTTTAGGGTACATGCACCTTGGAAAGGTGAGGAGGAATACTTCTGAGGTGGTGCCTCCTTTTCAGGAAGATTCAAGGATAAGAGAGGCTTGGAGTTGTTCTTTCTAGAGAGAATGGAACAAAACCATGGTCAGGTGGAACAGAACCAAGGAAGAAATCCCCAGGTACATGTGTGCCCCTGCGGCCATCTGCTGCAACATGCACACTTTGCTCCCAGGCATCTCTGGCCGGAATATATTTGAAAGTACTTTCTGGTTTTATCAGACTTACTGACCAGGCTGCTGATCAGTATTACATAGACCAAAGGACTCCCACGTGCAATAAAAATCATAAGCTTTATTGGATTTTGATATAGGAAAGATTCACATCTAGCTCCTTTTATAAACTGCATTACATTTCATTCTTTCTGAACTCCCATCAGTACGACCCTTTGTAAATACGCTGGTGAAAGAGGTAGGTGGGTAGGTAGATGGCCATGAGATTCTGTTCCTTGGGTGCTATACCCCCAAGCCATAGAAGTGCTTGAGCTGAGCTTAAGGGGTTGCTTACATTTCTGAAATACTGAAAGAAAAAAAATACGTTGGTGCTTTTTGTAAATTATTCTTTTCTGTTAACTTTAAAAAAAAAAAACAAACCAAAGGTTTGTGGCAATTTAGAGCAATATGATGCTTTAACGGAAACTAGGAAGAATTTGAAGAGCAAAAGTTGTTCTGAATAGTAGCTGAATAATAAAACCAACCAGAATATGGTGTTTCATGAAAAATGCCTAAACAACTGCTTTGTCTCCACCCCACACATACACACCCCCCTGCTGCCACCACCAGCAAACAGCTTGGCAAAATAGTCTTTATTTGGGCAATACTTTGATGTCACTCAGTTTGACATTTTTGACCAAAAGATTTTTGACTGCAAAAATGCCACACGATTCTAATGTTAATGAAGCAAAGAATGGTGTTTTGCATTTCTAGCAAAAGCCTGGGGTTCCTTGCACACAGATCTACACTGGCTGCAGGCTTGTATTAAATGTGAGCTTACTCCTGCGATGATGTGTGTGTAGCCAGACATGAGCTGAGCAGTCCACAGAGCTCCACGCAGCAGGCAGTGGCAAAGCCAGGGATGGATCCCATGGCCGTGACAGTGTCATCTTCTGCTTTGTCCTAATACTGCCTTGCTGGCCATATATTAAATCATTTTAAAAATCATTGTTATCCCCCCCCACCAAATGCATATTTTCTAGTACCATAAATATGAGCTGCAGGTGCTGTTTACTTTCTGTAAAGCCTTTTTCTTCCAGCATCCAGAATCTGTAAAATAGTTACAGGTCAGAGTAGCGAGACACGGAGAGCACTGACACCAGCATAACTTCCTCAGTCTTCTGGACGTGCCCACCTTTTCCAGAGTGTAATCACAAAGACAAAGGGTTTCAGATCTAATTCTCTGAGGCCTCCTGTCCTCAGTGCCCTAATATGTGCAGGAGACAGTACTTTGGTACTTTGATTTTTATTTACCCAGTTTCAAGCTAAGGGTATAATAAAGCACATTATGCCAGTTGCGTGTGTGGTAATGCTGATATTTTGCTTTTACCATGGTAGCTGATTATAATGCACTTTTTAAGACTTGCTTTCTAAAAAAAGGAACATTTATACTTTTATGTGTTTGATTCACACAGTATAGTTTGCTCAAGTCCTGTTATTAAGTGCATTGGTGGTTACGTCTAGAAAGCAAAAAACATGCTGAGTAGTGTTTTATCAGCACAAATCTACTATTTTAACTAACCATAACAGTCAGGTTCTCCTGAATTCTAACTGCCTTTATTGTAAAAATTAGCAGTACAGTTGGGTATTCCTGGAACCCCAAATAGCCATCTGTAAAGACCTTAGGCAGTTTGATGGGACAAATAATTCCACCCCCCCTTCCCGAATCCAGTGTCTAATCCAAACATCTCCTTCCTGAATAATGCAGTGCCTACTCCTGATCTGAGTGACTGGAAAACAACACGATTATAGTGGCGCCGTTAGTGCCACCGTAGTTAGGGGTTTAGAGCTCGACCTTAAGCATGGCTCTAGGTTGGGGCTTCTTAAGGAAGGTCTTGCTCACACTGCCCATGAATACTCTTCTGATTTTCTAAAGGGAAGGAGAGCATGTGTAGTGTTAATTAAATAACAAAACACAGAGGATCTCAGGAGTGTTTTGTCTGCAGGAAAGCAAACCAAAAAGCCTTTGGTCGCTTCCTCAGTTCCCGTGGCATTTTGCCAGTGCCTCATTAGGATTATCAGGGCTGGGATGGAGAAACTCAGAGTCAACCTAAAATCTTTGACAGACCCTCCCTCCCGGCACAACCAAGCTCTATTTGGAAACTGCCAGTCAGGGCTCCGCACACCATAGAACCCTGAAGATCCTTGCTAGGGCTGCAAGAGAAAGCCCAAAAGAGGCAAGTCAGAGGCCCACAAAGCTCCTGGTCTTGTTTTCAAGGAGGCAAGTGCTAAGTGGAAGGTTTTGTAGCCCTTGTTGCGCAAACAGACGTTGAAGGTCCCACTCCACTTCGCATCACCGTGCATGGCGCGACTCCAGTTACTGTGCAGAAGGGCAGTGCGAATCTTTGTGGGGCTGTTGCTTTTTCCCCTGTGGGGGAAGGCTGCCTTTTTACCGCAGGTTACAGGCAAGAGAGGCCTGCACAGCTCCTTCAAGGCCAACAGAGGCCTGCCTGCCTGCCTGCCTGCTGGGGGCTGCAGCAAGCCAGCCCTCGTGCCAGCTGTGCTGGCCATCCCCCATCCCCAGACAATGGAGCCATCCATCACCGATGCCTTCAGGAGTCTGCAGCAGCATTGTGCAACTCTTCCTGGCTGCGTTGGCCTCTCCTCTGTCACTGGCACCCTGGTTTGTGCCAGCAGAAGCCGGAATGGGTCTGGCCTGTTGCGTGTTTCTACAGTAGGTAGGTTCCAGCTCCACCTGCGGTCTGGATAATAGTTGCTGACAACCCTCCCGGGCTGCAGCTAGGTATTGGGGAAAGGGATATCCATTCTTGGCTGCAGTTACTGTGCACTAAGCCTAACAATCTGGCTTAAACCAGCCAAAGATGGGAAATTCAGAGCTAGTCCACTGACGTTCATCAGCATGAGCTCATTTATGCTACCCCATAAAATCAGCCAGTTCTCAGGCACTTGCACAGCAATGAAAGTTGTGCCTGTGTTTTTGTGGGAAGAGTTGAGTTAGCGTTTGAGGGAGAGCAGTTACCCCAGGAAACACCGGGACACTGGTCTGCATTGTCAGAGTTTTGTGATTTATTTTTTTAACATTATACAGACAAAATAGTGGCTATTGTGTAGGCACGTGCTGTCTATTAACAGAGATCAGGAAAGGGAAATAAACCACGCATTACTGAAGAATAAGATCATGATTGTGGTCAAGTGATGGCAGAATTTTTTTTTCTCTTTGTCAAGCTGATTTGTAAACATTCTTCAAACAACTGTGCAGACAGCACTGCCACGGCTTCTTGAAAGGAAAGCAAAGACAAGGAAAGATTTCTCAGCACAGATGTTTTACAGTAACCTTAGAACTGTCCAAGAGTTATCTGGTCATCTCCAGTTGTCACTATGAGCAACACTGCACATGCAGCCTCTCAGCAGCACAGTGTAATCAGGCTGTAATTTATATTTTATCTCCAGTGATGATAGCTCTTAAAAATGTTTTGTGGTGTATTTGTTCTTTGATGCATGCTAAGCTCCTGTTAGCATTAATGGGAGCAGTGTGTGCTAGGAAGAGGGGGAGACACCTTCCTCCCGCCTTCAAATCAAGATTAATTGTGTTTTGCTAATGCTTATGCTTATCACTTTACGTGGAATGGCAAAAGTGATGCACAACTGGAAGTTGTGCTGTTTGTCATTTGTTTGTTTCTTCCTGTTGTCTCTTTTTGTCACCTTTTTGACCATTTTTGACAGCGTGGTCCTGGAGAAGAACTGCAGGATGTGTCCCTCTGTTTCATAGAACGGGTGTTTGTTCAGCGTCTTGCCATGTTTTCAGATCACTGTCTATTTCCTGCCCTTGAGCAAGGCAACTGCTGTAAAGCAAAGGAAAGCATGTGGCGAGTGTGCTCCAAAGATGTTAAAATGAGTCGCTTCAACCAGCTCACATTCCAGCCTGGAAACCAAACTTGCCTTTGACTTTGGCATCCCTGTAGAACTCATTTTTCTCCTGACAGTTCTTTCTGACTCCCCTTTTGTATGGCTCAGAGAGTGACTTGTACCTCAGAGCTGAGAGATTTAGAACACAAGGTTTGTCGGGTTCTACAGTCTGACTCTGGTGGTGATCAGTAGCAGATGAAGGGTGATAGGAAAGACCTGAATATTTGGGGGGAATTTTTTTACCGTGTGACTGCTTTGTCTTTGCAGCTGAATAGGACCCAGGGCTGCCGGGTTGCAAATTGTCATAGCCACCAGCTTTCGTTGGCTGATTTGGTCTGGCTTGCATGAGTTGGGGCTCATCATATCACAAACATTTCTTATAATTATCTCTAATAATGGTGTTTACTCTTGCGAAGCAATTACTGAGGTGCATTGGAAAATGCACAGGATGTGCGGCTAGTGTTTGAGCTACAAAATTAAAAGAAGCTCAGACTGAAGTTAGATGAAAGTGAACATATTTATCCATGTCAGACTTCCTACCATTTTACACGCTCATATTGATTTCTTCTGACACGGTCTTCTTTTATTGAGTACCATATATTTTTTTAAATCCCTTACCGATAACAGTACCTGCTAAGGGCAATTGTAAAGGGAAACTAAACTATATTAAACCTGCCTGGAGTCAAAATGTAATCTAACACCTGTAGTCTGCAATTTGTCATCACTTCATAGATACTTTTCCTTTTTTAATAACAGTTTTGGATTTTCCTGAATTTTGACCTTAGGATACTGTATAATCTAAGAAAAGCAAGGAAACTAAACCACAGTCTTTAACACAGCTTTATGGTGTCAAGGTGTGAATTCAGCACTGTGAGAATGAGCCCAAAGAAAATACTTCATTTGGAGCTGCTACTAATGCTGCAGTGTTTACCCAAATGAATGCATTTTTGCAAGGAAAAAAAAAAAAAAAAAAAGCTAGTAACCTAACAACCAGCCACATTTTTGAGAGGAAAGAAATGAACACAGCTGCAAATTGTAACTTCTGCTACAGTTCCATGTGCAGACATTCCTAGGAAACCTGTAAAGTATCTTGGCACAGTGACTGTGTCTAATTCATGCTCCTACCCCTGCGAGCCCCGCGCTTGGAGACTGTCAGGGTGCAAGCCTGCTTATGGCAGCAGCTTGCTGTGGTCTCTTCTTGCACATTTCTGTGGATGAAGAAAGAGAGACTGGGGTAGGGAATGTAATGCCGTTTGTTTGAATAGCTAATCTCCTGCAGATTATTCCTGTAAAAGCTGCTAAGAGGGACAGTGCCTCCTTCTAGGTAGAAGATTTCTTTGCGAGGTGATGGAGGTTCTCTTAAGTAAATTCAACATGATAGCTAAGCACTGCCTGGGAGCTCTTGGCTTGCAGAGGTGAAGTCTTGCAAATTCCAGCTACAGGTCTCAGTAAGATACAGCTGAACACCTTGTTTAGGCTTGTCCTCCACCTTCCTGTTGACATCAGATAGTCATTGGGAAGGATCTTTTCCAGCAGGCTTGCTTACATGAAGTGCATATTGAATCCGTTTGTCCATTGGGTCAAACTGGTGGTAAATCCTGCTGACTAGCCTCAAATGCTTGTAAGGGATGTAATAGATGACTGATGTTGGATGTACCAAACACAGGTGCTGAACCTACATTTTGTAATGTGTGTGCATTCTTTCTGGCTTTTATTTTGGGCTCCTTAAGCAGGCTAGAAACTTGCTCTCTTTGGCATAAAAGCCCTCGGTGTGATACAGTGTTATGGCTGGCTGTAACAGCAATGTACATGTGACATGTGAACAAAAGATGAAAGGTGACACCCCTTCCCACCACGGAGAATAGAATCATAGCATCATTTAGGTTGAAAAAGACCTTTCAGATCACAGGGTCCAACCACAAACCTTACACTGCCAAGTCCACCACTAAACCATGTCACCAAGCACCACAACAGGTCTTTTAAATACCTCCAGGGATGGTGACTCCACCACTTCCCTCAGCAGCCTGTTCCAGTGCATGACAACCCTTTCAGTGAAGAATTTTTTCCTAATATCAAGTTTAAATCTCCCCCGATGAAGAGAACACTGATCCATTCAACTTTGCTCCCTGTGGTTTTGGGTTATGAGAATTGGTACTGGCCAGCACATGCCACTTGAGGTACCTGTTGGTGCTTGCTCTGTCCATGCATAGGAGAAGGCAGCGCCAGTTTGATGAGGGCAGTCTCTGTTACAAATGCACAGTCTTGTCTTCCAAGAATGTAACATGCTTGATGTTTCTCATAGTGAGGAGCACCTCATCATCTCAGCAAAACCTGTCAGAAGAAAGCTCACATGACTATCCTGTCTGCAAAGGGAAGAGCAGAATTATACTACAAAACAAAAGAGCTTGAGGTTTTCATGTGGAAATGCAGCTCCTGTTTCTACTCTGCTGCGAAGGCTGTTTGGGCAACGAAAGGCAGCATTTCACTGAGCGAGTGTTGTCAGACGGTGCCTTGCTGCAGTTGGTGCTCAAGTGCGTGTGCGTACCCCGCTCAAGCATCCTGCTTGGCTCTCCTTAGCAACTCACCATTTTCACGTGTCTAGTTCTAGCTAGAAAGTGTGTGGAAATGGAAACAAACATCAGTGGGATAGTGAATCCAGCCAAAATTAAATGCAGTGCAGACACAGATGGCAATTACATGACGCTCATCATTCAGTTTGGGTTCGCTCACCTCTCTTTTCTGTGGGAATGTGGCTGTCCCAGTCTGCTGAAGTCATGTTTCTCCTGTGGGAGCATCCCAAGACATGGGGAGCAGATACATGTAAAACAGTGTGGTGATCCCTTTCCCCTAATAATTCTTGGCTTTGGATTTTAGAAAGACCACAAACCCTTAGCTTATTATAAGTAATCCTGATCACTCCCGTAATGATACACTACATTATATACTCTCCTAAACTTAATCATTCAATATCTCACTTCCTTTCCTGCAGGCATGTACTATTATATTTTACACATGGCTTCCAGCTGGTTTTCATTGTAGCCTTCAAATCATATTTTTTGTACAGTGCCATTTAAGACCAGTCACTTTATCTTTTGAAGTCAACTTCCATCGTATTTGTTTTCTTGTAAGTTTTCTACCAGGGCTGGTTAATTTGTTTGAAGAAAATGAGTTTGTGAGGTTTAAGTCTACCTGAATGAACCTTCATAAAGCGGCATCTTCCAAAGCTGCTCTGTTCTGAAACGCTGAGAGAGCAGCCATGCCTGTAGATCTGAAAAATGAAATCTCTTGAAGGGATGGAAAAAATAAGTCCTGTGGGCATGGAAGGAAATCTATATCTTCACATTTGATTTGAAAGTAGATGGGGAGTCAGTGAGGAGGGAGGGAGGGAGGGAAAGGGAAGTCAGCTCCAGATGGTGGTGGCTGTGGAGGAGGAGGAGGAGGAGGAGGCTGCCCCACCTGTGGCCTGGGAGCGGTGGGGAAGGGCACGAAGGAAGGAGTAGGGTGTAGGAAAGGGGGTCCCAGTGCACCTATGCTGGGATGCGCACCCCTCTTGAGCCCAGTGCCAGCTTTCTTGGGAAAAGGAAAGCTGAGCATGGCCATTGTTTTTATCCCTTCTCTCTGAAGCCCACAATAGACGTGGTGTTTAGTGGTGAGACTGTCATTTGGGGGGTTTATTTGCACCGGAGAATGTGCTGCAGAGTGTACTTTAATCATGGCAGATCAGTGGGGTTTCCTTCTTTGCAGCAGAGAAAGAAAGCAGCACTGACCCCAAATGTGGAGTGTTATGGCAGGGTGTGCACAGCAGTGCATGAACCCAGTGGAAATTTTACCTGTAGATTTAAGAACGTAATAATGACCCACAACTGGGAACTGCTGGAAAGGGTTAGTTCCCTCTGTGGGGCTGTGGCATGCAAAGCCGGACATCGGGTAAACAAATTGCCCACATCAACCAGCATGGCTTACAAATGTAGTTCAAAGCAAATATTTATCAAAAAGGTAATTTAGATTTCCTATTATATTGTGTGCCTCAACAGTTAATCTGTTTCCCATAGAAAGCAGGCTCTCTTGTATTAAATAGCCCGTATTATCGGACGGAAATACGAAACTGATCACAGCCTGAACCTGAAGGTAATTCTGTGCGTTTATCCATCTCTCTGCGTATGGGTAATGTTGTGTGACTGAAAAATGTTGTGTGACTGAAAAACGTTGTGTCACTGAAATCCTTTGTTAATGCCACTGGAAATCCAGAACAAGCTCCCTGAAGTTCGTGAAATCATGAGATTTATCTGTTACAAGAGTAGCTTTAGGTTTTTATGTTCCTTAGGAAAACAGTAAGTGAAATAAAATACAAACTTTTTCTAATATTTTACATTGATAAACACTGTGTTATGTTTTTATGTTCTGGAGAGAATAGAGAGGTCACTCCAGAAAAGGAAGGGTTAAGTACAATTATTCTTTCCCTCCCGCTCTCAGCCCTCTCTTTGGTTGATTGCTTTATAGATGCTGTAGGCATCTCTTCATCTCCTTCAAATTAAACATTTTACTGCTGCTGATCCTGTATTGTGGATTTTTTTCATCATTATATTTGATTGGAAGTCTTGTAACATTTTTTAGGCTGGATCATTTCTCATGCTATTTGTCAACTGAAAAGAGGAAAAGCCCACTCCCAGCTCTGACAAGAATGAACGGAGTAATTCACACTCGTTCTGGATGTGTTTCTCTCTCTGTTAGCTGCTACTTGAATTTGGCTTCTGATTAGCAATGCTCCTTGAGGCTTTTCATATGATGCTGTCTGTAAATTCCCTGGCAGTTTATTTGTGGTGTTAAATCTTGGGATTTTTTTGGCTGCTCTGAGCCTTACAGTGTCAGGGGACAGGACCAGAGTGCACAACAGGGGACATAAAGTAGGTGGGGGCTGTGTGACAAATTTATGGGCTGGGTCCTTAGCTAGTGTCAGTGATTCTGGCTCTGCTGCTTTCAGTGCCCCTGACTACGTAGGTATGGATCTGGAAACATCAGTCCTGCTCTTGGGAAACAATCCATGGACAAAAGATAAATCCTCAAAAAGCAGCTGAACAATTCTTTTCATTGGAACATTATGCTGTTTTTTTACAAGAGATGTAATAAAACAAACCAGAATATCCGTCATTTCCATTTGAGTCTCTCCTTTCCCTCATCCCCTTGGTTAGCTCCCTGTCTATGACACCTTAAGTATTTACATTCCTAGGAGGAAAATGAATCTCCTCTGTGACAGGTGCTGATCAGCAGCTGGAGGTGTTGCCACTCTCGACCGGCTGTCAGGTGCAGCAGCAGAAAGTCAATCCCTTGGCCAGACTTTGGCTCAGCTCATTTCCACAGCATCTTCTTCAGGTTCTACTCCTGGGCCACAAATGTGGGCAGCGTGACTGGAAATTGTTGGTGTTTTTTGTGTTGTGGTGAATTACTATGACAGCAGAGCGTGATGAAGGAAATGAATAAAGTGCTCTTCAGCAGAGAGCCTCTTTCTTTATTTGCATACCAGGCTGATATTCCACAGTGGACTTCCCTCTCGCAGTAATATCTTGCCTAACGTAGCATTTTACTGGGGGCTTGACACGTGTGTAAAATTCAGTGCAAGTTCTCAGCACATTTCCATTATTTATCTTTATCTTTTTCCCTTTAGAGAGCTTTAACGTAAGGTTGATTTTCTGGATGCTACAGATTGCAGCAAAGGCATTTTCTTCTTGGGTGAAGAGTCAGAATTCCCTCTTACTTGTGGAAGGAAATATTTATCTGTATTGATTTTGTTAGCTCTGTAGCGTTGAGTTCTTATAATTATTTCCCTGCATCTGAAGAAACCTCTGGGCAAATACATCCCTCAATCCTGTAGGGGATTTTTGCCAGTAGTCTCTCTTGTATAGATTTGGTTTTAAAGAAACCATACGGAGCTCCTCTGTGTTTCTAACAATCAGAGCAGGTATTTTTTCCTCTGGAATAAGGGCTTCACAAGGCCCTTTCTTAGTCATTGTAAGTGGATGTTAGGAAGATTAAGAGCTACATATGCTTTCTTTACACTTGCCGAAAAGGAGGTACTGCTGGTGAAAATCTGTTACGAGACTGAAAAGCGTGTTTGCTCAGAAGGAAAGGTTTCTCAGAATGGAACATTACAATTATGTGAACTCAGAACTACTCAGCTAGTGAAATTAATACAGATGTAATACAGGGAAAGCTGTTCAGGAGACACATTAAAGGCAGCTCTGTGAAACAGCTGAACTGACTACAATGTCACTCTTTATAGAAGGGAAATCTTAACAAATCTCCACGCTTTTGTTATTAATTTTTTTCTTTCATAAAGCAGCTGTGCTGGATTTTAATGCCAAATCATTATTCACGATAAAGTAGCACCTGACAATCCCATGTGTGACTAGACTTTTGTGGTACTTGACATCTCACAGAAACAGCGAGAGTCTCTAGCCTAGAGAGACGAGAGAAAGCAAGGAGCTGGAAGAAGAGAAGTAAAGCAGGAGAATGACTTGTCTGAGATGGGACAACTGGCCAGTCATCGTGACACGAGACTGTAATACCTTTTCATTTAATTTTTGTTTTGGCTGTTTTATATTTCTTTTTATTACTTGCATTTTGTATTTCTTATTTATTTTGTGGGTTTACATTTATTTTACATTGTTTACCTTTTCTATCACTTTCTCCTTTGAGTCTGTAGTTACTGGTGCAGCTGTCTTACAGGTGAGTAAGGTAGTGGAAAATTACTGTTAATGAGTACTTTCCTTCACCAAAGCAGAGCAGACCCTATGCAAAGACCTGTACAGGTGCCCTTATTTCATGCACCAAGGGGGTCAGCATGTACATGAAGACTGTGTCTGTTTGATCTTGTAGGTCCTGCACAGACAGCAATCCCAGCCTACAAAGGAAAATTCCCCACCTAGAGAAGAGGCTCCTCCTCCACCCGCTGAGGACAGTTGTGCCAAAAAGCCAAGATCCCGTACCAAGATCTCCTTGGAAGCTCTAGGTATTCTTCAAAGCTTTATCCACGATGTGGGTCTCTACCCTGACCAGGAAGCCATCCACACCCTCTCTGCTCAGCTGGATCTCCCCAAACACACCATCATCAAATTCTTCCAGAACCAGCGTTACCACGTAAAGCACCACGGGAAGCTAAAAGAGCATTTGGGAACGGTGGTCGATGTGGCAGAGTACAAGGATGAGGAGCTGCTGACGGAGTCAGAGGAGAACGACAGTGAGGAGGGCTCTGAGGAAATGTACAAAGTGGAGCCCGAGGAGGAGAACCCCGACAAAAGCAAGGCGGCTCCAGTGGACATCGACCAGAGATAATGTGAGATAGGAGCGCAGAAAGCAATACATTGATCCAAGGATTTTCTGAATTTTTCTTTTTCTTTTTGGTTGTTGTTGTTGTTTTTTTCTTTTCTCTTTTTCCTTTTTGTTTGTTTGTTTCCATTGCGCATGGTCCATGTGCAAACTGAATGAATTCAGAATTGCCCGATCAGACATCGCCTTGACACAGACACTTGAGTGTTACACTTCCTACATTTGACTGAAGTAATCATTGTAATCACATAGGATTATGCCTTCATTAATCTTGCACTTATGAAAGGGACATCTAGCAAGTAAATGGGAAGAAAAAGTCCTATGAAATCAATGAAGGAAAATTTACAACTCTGTGTGTATATATATATATTTACATAAAATATATATATATTAAAATTGCATGGGACAGAACCTTACAACCTGAAAGTATAGACTGTGAAATGAGTTCTTTAAAGATGAGACTTGTTTATGTATTAAAACCACTTCACAATGAGTTGCTTTGGCTTTTTGATAAACTGCCACCTGCTCTCAGGGTGTGGTGACTATTTTTGAATTCCTATTTATTTTCTATGTTTATCCCTGAATTTATTTTTTTTTTATTATTTTTGTTTTTCTTTATTATATGGCTTCCTATCTGGCAACTTGATGGGTAATTTTGAGGTATGTATTTAAAGACGTAAATCAACACTGCCAAAAAAAGAAGAGGGAAAAAAAGAGAGAAAAATGGAAAAACAAATCAGGGCACCTTAAAAAGAGAACTAGTAAGTTAAAGTACTTTAAACACAATGCACACTTAAAAGGATACGGCATGTTCCACTCTCCAGACAGTCCTTTCTGTAGTGAACAGATGAATTTTCATGGGATTCAGAATGACTAAAACTGAAATTCAGTGCATAGAAGACTTCTCCGTTATCAAGGTCATTATAGAAAGAGAAGAAAGATAATGTGTTGAGATTTGATGTATGGAATTCATACTATGAACCACGTTTTACTGTGGATTTTATTTACCTGTTCTCTGTTTCAGATCTTAAAATTTATAAGCTTCCTTCTTGTTGTTGCTTTTTGTTTATACTGAGGTGAAACACACACACACACACACGCACACACACACAAGTGTAAAGTGACATTGGGACACAAAACGCCACAGTCTCAAGGATCCTGTCCAGGTAAATGGCTGACAGGTGGAGGGTTTGCATTGATGACTGCCTGTTTGCCCCGCTCACCAGCCTCCCCCTTGTTTCTGTTTTTTGCTGGGCTTCCTCCGTGTCACGCGTTTTGTGCCAGTGAAATGAAGTGTTTTCAGCCGCGGGTCCCCTAGGCTACAGCCCACCTCCAGCGTGCGCTTCCCAGCCTCCCTGCCATGGGGTCTGCAAGTGCCCGAGGCCCTTCCCACCCACCCACCCACCTCCTTCTCGCAGGGTTTCGCAGCAGCCTAGCTAGCAGCTACGTTACATAAAGCAGAGCTAATACTGACTGACTCTTCAATGGCATGAGCACTAAAGCTGCAATCTACTATAGCGTCCACCCGTTCTGAGGCATCATGTCAAAAGGGACAGCAGGTAGCATTTACTTTTCACTTCCGTGCAATGATTTCCGAGCCAAGACCTCACCTTTGCTACTCGTGCAGCTGGATTGATTTCAGATGCCTGTTCAAACCACAACCATAACCATACCAACAAGGCTTCTGGGTTTTTTCTTCCTTTTTTCACGTGGGCTTTTCATGTAATAACCTTGACAAAGACCTCATGCAATATCACTTTGGAAGTTACTTTCTGTTTACTACACCAGGCAATGTAATATAACTGTTAATACTATTTATATATTTGAAAGGTATAAAAGGTAGGAGCTAAAAATGGAAAACAAACCTCTACGTGTAGATATTTACTCAGAACAGACAAGATACAGGGAGAAGACGTTGCAATACAAGCTAATTCTAGCTGCTCAGTAACCTCTGGAGTTTTTAAGGGATTTTTTTCAGAACTAACGATTGAAACATAAAAGTATCTCTGCATAAATTTCATATACCTTTGCAAAATGATGGTGAGTTGCTTACTTAATGCCCCTTTTGCTCTTCATCCTTTATTTCTGTAGTATGCTGCAGCTTTAATCAGAATTTCAGTGGTTGCTGCTTTATGTTTCTCTTGGACCTACTCTTTCAAAACGGTCTTCTTATCCTGTAGCTGAAATCGCTCCATACATTTGACAGGAAACTGAATTTTGCCAGGCTGTGTAAGGTCGTTCATCTGATGATGGCGTCAACATTTGGTATCTTTTACACTTCAACCAAAAATTTTATTAGGTATTTTTTCAATGCTGAGTCTTGCCTTTTTATTTTTAATTTCACTGCCAATTTTGCAGTGGTTCTAAGTGAATCTGTGGGCATTTTAGCCTGTGGTCTTGCCAGAACTTTGCGAATTACAATGCATATATGTCTATTTATTCAATATCCATCATATAATATCTATTTGGAGAAAGAAACTTTTCTTGTAGTGCCTCTTAACAAAGCACAATTTTCCGCCTTTTTTGTGAAATAAAAAATAAAAAAAAAAAACAAATTGTGTTTTATTGCGGTATCAACAATGTGAATAAGGATTAACATATTGTAAATGTTCTTTTTTCCATGTAAATCAACTTTATCTTTGTTATCACTAAGTGATAATTAATTTTTAACTTATGTGCATTGTTAGGCTGTTAGAATTTTTTGGTTGTTGAAATAAAATGCATTCAATAAATATGACTTAATTTGTCGAGTAATTTACTGGGCCTTTTTTCTTTCCTGCTGAGTTCAAGGGGAACAAGGTCTGCAAAATGGAGGGGTTGTATTAGCGTACTGAAAAAAGAGCTGATGGGTCTTCTTGGGGTTTGAAAACCTGAGTAAGCCCCCTGGGGCCAACACAGCTGACAGATCTGTATCCCCCGGGACTCATGGGTTGTATTCCTGGCTTTTTTTGTACACATATGTGCACATGCAGAGAGTCTCCAGTGGATCAGGAGGAGGGTGGGGGTGCTGTCAGCTCATTGGAGAACATACTCAAAACACACGCATAAAGATCCACTTCCAGTCTGCTGGTAGATTTTTTTTCTGTTTGTAATTAAAAAGCCGCAAATGACTGCGTGTCAGGAAACTTTTGGAGCACACATGTCCGTGGTTAATGGACATAATAAAAGGCTTTATTATATTTATAGCAGGGCATCCTACTGAGTGTCTAGCAGAACACCGGAAGGATTGATGTATCAGAAATGTGTGAAATGATTTTGGGGAGAATACAGATAAATGGAAAAAAAGTGCTCAAAATTTTTGATCTAATAAAGTGGTGAGTGCCTGGGTTCAATCCTACCAGACAGATGATATGCTTCACATCAGACTCGAGTTGTCTAGGAATTGAGCTAGAACTATTTTTTTTTTTTTCTTCTTTTCTTTTTTGTAGTTCCAATGCAAGAGTTCTTCTCATGGTTTTTTCACGTACTATATAAAATATCTGTGTGCTCCCTTGAGAAAAAAAATAGGGCAGGAAATAACCACATTTTTGGATATCCAGCCACCTGCTTGTCTGGACTTGGAGCACCTGGAGCCTGGCGCTGGTGAGCTACTTCTGCTCTCAACTGTGGGCACAATCCTGAAGCAGGAGGCAGGCAGGCTGGCCAGGCTGGGGTTCTGCTGGTCCTCAGGGGTGGGGAAGGTGACAAAGGACACGAACTGGCCTTCAAAATTGTGCCCGCACCCCAAGGCAAGTGCTGTGAAGATGCTGATGGTATTGGATTGGGTGTGCTTTTCTGCCTGCCAGTGGGACAGGAAGGAAAAGGAGAAGCAGCTCTCACTTCACTGATAGACATTTTATACATGCTCTCTGTGTGCGTGTACCTAAAGAATATTTAGAGAAAGACACACTCACACACACGCACATATTTTAATTGGGGGGAAAAAAAATCCTATAAACATATGGGTTCTTCTTCCAAACCGTAAAAAAAAAAAAATCATTTAATAGCTGCTATAGCAGAAATATTTCTATTAATGCTTCTACTTCTCTATACTTTACATGCTGCTGCTCCTATTTGTTGTTCATGTTTTACTCATCCAGACATATGTATTTCCAATTCCAAACCTGTGTGACTGAAAAATAAACATTTTAAGATTAGTTTTAACTGGTTTTAAGATTATGAACATACTGTCTATTGCCTGAAGTTCATTGTTGCTTAGATAGAAGTATACACTCAGTCCCTTCCTGCTTACTTAGTAACCAATTATTTGCTCTAGACTAAATAGATTGGAATATTTCATTGATGAAATTTTGCCTCTGTCCTGGACCTGTTAAACTTGGAGGGATAAAACCTCGATACATTTGACAGTAAGCAAATGGCATCTTAAAATCATAAACAAGTCATTACAAAAAATCTCCACTTAAAATATAAAGTGCAGTGATTAATTAAATATGTGATTTTAACTTATTTATAGCCATTAAAAAAACATACCAGTTTTAGCACAAAATAACACGAGCCAAGTCATCCAGGGGAGAGATGCTGGCAGCCTGAGACTTGGGAAGCAGACAGTGTGACAAAGCCAACTGTGAACAGCAAACGCAGGCCACCCTTGAAACCTTTGGAAAACCTCATGGAAGTTAGGATGGAAAGAGGTGGCTGTGGTGCCCCTGCCAAGATCCCCTTCTTTTTGCTCACAGATAGTTCAGGAGTGTGAAAGCCTCGTCTCACTGCGATGGCAGGAAACCTGTGCTGAGCTTCCTTGGCCATGGTGCAAACGCTGGGGAGCGTGCCAAGCGGAGGGCGTGCTGCGGGTGAGTCAGCCCTACCTCCGGCAGAAAGACGAGAGGACTGAGGGACTGACAGCAGCAGCTCAAGCGTGGATTTCTGCAGGCTTTCCCCTCCTTCTGAAATGTTTGGTTGCCGATAGGCAAATGCTGGTCTCGCTCAGCTGGCAGGTGTGGTTCACTGAAGCCAGGAGGAATGAAGGCGGTGAAGGCAAGGTGAGGCTCGTGTGTAGGGCTGGTGAGCTGTGGCTGCGGGAAAGGCTCCCGTGGGTCCCACACACTACAGCTACAGCCAGTTCCTCTGAAGAGGAGTGGTGTAATTTAGCCTTCAGAAGGGGTCTGGTCTTGATTTGAAGGCCTCAGAAGCTGGAAAATCTACTGTTGCCCTCAGTAGTTTGTTTGAATGGTGGTTTCTCTCCCTGCTAAATCTGTACCATATTCTAAGGGGAATTTGTCTGGCTTTCCCTTCCTGGTTTGTTTTTTGTTAAGCTTTTCTCTTCTGAGTGAAAGTCACAGGTATTGAAGGCTGGTTTTTTCCCTCTGAGGTAGCTGTTCTGATCTGGTGGATTTTCTTGAACTGAGGCCTTAGTGTTCAACTGAGGCTGACAGTGCTATTTAAAGGGGCAATCTGCTGTGGCTAGTGACAGAGTTCCCCTTGGACTCCTTTTCAGAGTGCATCAAGATAAAGATGAAAGGGAAGCTCTTCAATAAAAAGGCTGCTTGTTGCTGGTGAACCTTGAATGTTCACAGATACTACCTACCACTGTTTAAGTTACATAGTTTTATTCTGCATATATGTTACCTAATTGTAGCTTTTCATCTCATCGGTGCAGTTTGGGAGATCAGAAACACAGGCAGTGCTCACTAGCAAATCCATAGGTAGAGGAGAGGCACAGGCTGGGTTAAGCCCTCCTCACAAGACCAAGAGAACTGTAGCGCTGCCATAAAAGCAGGGATTATGGGACCAGCATGAATAGCAGGGTTCCTGGGTCAGCACAGATTGGGCTCCTGCAGCCCAAGGGATGGCGCAGGTGTCTTCAGACAAAAGTCAGAGCCCTGTTGAAGTGAAACAGCCAGGTTTGCTTCATAAGGAAGCTCAGAGATGCAGAAACAAGGAAGACACTGGCAAGGGAAGACCAGAGAAGGCAATTTCTCCTTTATCTCATGCAGAGTTTTTACACTCAAGCAAGAATAATAGAAGGGGATTCTGTGGTTCTGGGGCACTGTTTGAAAGTGCTTCATGCCTCTGACACTGCCAGAGCCTGCTGTCCATCCTGCTTCTAGGAGTTTACCTGTCTGAGACCCAGGTCAGCTCCTTTGGTGATGAGAGCTGGGGTGAAGCAAGCAATAGGCAGTGAGAATGAGCCTGAGCTGAGCTCTAGTATGGCCTGAGTGGGACCACAGTGAGTGGCTCTGAGGCCCCCATGCTGTAGGTGTGAAGAGTTTCCCAGACCTGCTCCCATTACAGCACTAGATTAAATGTGCCACTGGCCAAAGTCTCCTCTCTGTAAAGTGAGAGTGACTCGGCACAACTTTCAACCTGGGGATTTCTGAAGGACTGACTTCCTTCAGGTTGGAAAGTGACAGCCAATCACAAATTAAGTGCACGAGCACGGACCACAACCTTTGTAAGACAAGAAGAGCTACAAAAATATAATATCCCCTGTGTAGACCCCTCCATAGGAAGACACCGGTCTCAGCCTTATTGAAGTGCTGTCAGAAGGTCTGTGCCTTCCTGTTTCTTAAATCATGTGCTGAAGACCTATAGAGCACATGTTTGAATGGATGTTCTTTATGCCACAGTAGGACTATGAAGTACAAAGTTACACGCTGGCATTGCCCCAAAGGGCAACCACTCCCAGAGAAACTATTTTCTACTGCAGTTCTTCACCTGTTTCATATGGCACTTCTCTGTGCACTGTAGAGTTAGTAAAACAGCATGAAAGTATTGGAGGTAATGTCCTGTCCGCCTCAGGCACCCAAAACTCAGATAAGCCATTTTGTCCACTGTTGTAGGAAGAGACTGCAGCTCCTCTGTCACAGAATCACAGGACATTAGGGGTTGGAAAGGACCTCGAAATAGTCCAGTCCCCCATCACAGCAGGATCACCTAGAGCAGGTCAGACAGGAACACATCCACGTGGGTTTTGAATGTCTCCAGAGAAGGAGACTCCACAACATCCCTGGGCAGCCTGTTCCAGTGCTCTGTGACCCTCATCATGAAAAAGCTTTTCCTTATGTTTATCTGAAACCTCCTATGCTCCAGCTTGTACCATTACCCCTTGTCCTATCACTGGATGTCACTGAGAAGAGCCTGGCTCCATCCTCCCGCCGCTTGTCCTTTACATAGTTATAGACATTAAAAAGGTGACCCCTCAGTCTTCTCCAGGCTAAAGAGACCCAGCTCTCTCAGCCTCTTCTCATAAGGGAGATGCTCCACTCCCTTAATCATCTTAGTGGCTCTGCACTGGACTCTCTCCAGCAGGTCCCTGTCTTTCTTGAACCGGGGTGCTCAGAACTGGATACAGTATTCCAGGTGGGGCCTCACCAGGGCAGAGTAGAGAGGGAGGAGAACCTCCCTTGACCTGCTGGACATGCTCTTCTTAATGCATCCATCCTACTTTGTTACAATGCTTTTCTTTTATAAGGATGGAAGTGGGAGAAAGAGGCTGCTGGAGGGACACCATTGAAGGTTGCATAAGTCAGCATGATGCTGAGAGCAACATAGCTGCTCTGTGTCACATCCTTGGGAGGTCTGCGCCTGGGTTGAAGCAATTGAGCAACCTGAGTATGAGTGGTAGTGCCTGAGCAGCAACAACCACCACAATGTCCCCAAACACCTTCCTTAAAAAAAAGCATTGAGAAGTGACCTCTCCATGTTCTGCATCTCACCAGGTCAGTAGGAGGACATGCCCTTGGTTTTGAGAGGTACCAGCTCCTTCTTCCCTTAACAGACTGTTCCTTGCTCACACATCCTTGGCCCCTCTTTAGCATATGATGAAAGTATGTGCTACACTCAATACAGGCTCAGCTATTTATGATCAGCGATGACCAGAAGTGTTTGGCATGTGTTGCCCCTCAGGGGAGGACAAGACACAGCAGGCTGCTCTCATAGACACGAAGGGGACTCTTGCAAGGAAAGTGGAGCAGTACATGACCAGCAGACACAGACCTTCACCACATGCTCCAGCTGTTGGCTTCACAAACTGATCAAGTCCCCTCTGTATTTAAAGGCTATTTTTCTCCTCTACTTGTATTTAAAGACCATTGCAGAATATTTTGTTCTCTTAATGGCTCTATTTTCACAAGCCATTTAACATCATTTGTTCTGTGTCAACATTGTCCTTTCATTTAGTTTCCCCCACCTAGTGCCCGCTCCTGACCTCTGGCCACCCATCACCCAGTATATTTATGGACAGCACCTGCACCTCCTGCGAGCTGAGTACCACTGCGCTGAGCCCGCTCAGCTCTGTCCCACTGCGGACAGATGCGTCCGGCTGGCACCGGGCTGCCAGGGGCTGCAGCCCCTGTCCCTGAACTGCACTATCTCAGCCCTGCCGCCGCAGGCCTTGCCCATCCGGTGCCGCCTCACATCTCAGTGGGTCCACCTGGCTCTGGAGCCACCGGAGCTGCTCCTATTCCTGCACCAAACTCATGTCAGGACACCCAGAGGTCTTCCAGAGCCCGGCCTGGCAGCACAGAAGGAGCAGCCCTCGGCCCAGGGGCTGCTGCTCCACACTGGCCGGAGGGCACCTGGCCCCGCACGCTGCTCTCCCCCGCAGCTGCTGCCCATGCTCTGAGCCTGACAGTGGGCACAGCCAATCGCCTCACCAATGGGGTGAGTGGGGTGAGCCCGCTGCCAAGGTGTGGTAGCGGAGGGTTCCATGGCAGCGGGTTCCATGGTGGCCATTTTGGCACCCCTGGAGGCCATCCTAACTCTGCCAATCTCCCGTGGAGGCCACGTTGCTGAGACCACCCATCACTGCCAGCACCAGGGCCCTCCCTGCTGTGGGAGGGGGAGCCTGGGGCAGGCGTGTGCCCACTCTGCCCAGGTTTCCTGCCTGCAGAGCTGGGGGTCCTCCCAGCATGCAGCCGCCAGCCCCCGTGCAGCAGCGCGGGCGCAGCGCTGCCCACCAAGCACCCCGATGGGCTCTGGCAGCGTGCTTCAAAGGCGAGGCTTGTCCCTAGAAGAAAGAGAAGTGCTTGCAGCTGCCCCAGTAATGAATGGCTGGGACACCGTCCAGCGCAAAGGCAAGCCCGTGCTCCCGCTCGTAGAAAAAGTCCTCAGCACACAAGGGAGAAAACAAAAATGCCCCACGCAAGTGAGGTAATGAAAGACCACAACAAATAGCTACCAGCAAGAGAAGCACGGCTATAAATCACAACTGACTTGGAAGGTAGCTGGAGTTATTAACTTTTCTCTAAATGCGCAGAGATGACATGGGTTGTGAGGACATAGGACACAAACTATGGTACAGTTATCTGGTAGAGGCCAGCTGCTCGCTGCAGGAAATGAACCCCAGTATAATGTGGGTGGATAAGCAGCACTTTTCAGTCCTACATGGGCACCAGCAGTGGCTACCCTGCCCGGGGCAGCCATGTCCCCCCATGACAGCATGCCTGGAGCTGACAAGAAGTTTCCATGCTGGAAAGTGAGCAGAACTGTGGAGCTGAGAGAGGTTAAGCCCACCAGTGGCAGCATGCTGAGACCTCGGCTTTCCCCTGGCGGGGTTCAGTTCCCACTGAAGAGGGAGGGGCTGCAAGTAGGCCTCTTCTGTTAAGGGTTTTTACCTTTTATAGTTCCTTGCCTGCCGTGCTGAACTGGGCCACATGGTACTGCCTTAAGGGAGCACTAGGAATGAAAGACCTGTGAAGTATCTGCTGCTATAAACTAACAAGGATTTAGGGGCTTCTTCAGGCATTCCAGACACAGAAAATTTGGCCCATGTCATTTTAGGTGGATGGTTTTGTTCCTGTGTCTGACTTCTGCTGTCAGTGTATATGGCCATGAAGGTCTTTGGCAAGACCCTCTGCTGTTCTAGCGCCTTGTGTATTTATCTCAAAGGCCTTGGGATCTTTTCCTCTTTCTCGATGTCTTTAAAAATGTGTGCGTGGCTGCTGGATGAATGTTGATCTTATAGCTGATGGACATGGACTTGACAATCTCCTTTTTAAGAGCCATTTCTTGTCACATAAATATCATCTATCAGTACCCATTGTCTTTATAGAAATCTTGAGCAAACAGTTTTATTTCCAATAAGGACATCACACATTGATCTAAACAATCATCTGTAATGGATCAATCTACATTAGGAGAGCAGTATTGTAGCACTGCAGTTCATTATATTGAAAGAAGTATATGTTTAGTTACAGTCTAAAATCAATTAAATAGCCCTGTGCCTTTTGCTGTGAGAAAGTCAACAAGCTATTCTGTCTTGGACAATTATCCATCTACAACTCTTTAAAAATAAGGGCTTCCAGCATCTTCCACTTCTCTGAGCTCTCAGTTCCTCCTTCAGAGACTTCTCCTGCAGTGTTTTACTTGTTGTGCAGTTGAGTAAAACACTCAGCTAAAACACGCATGGGAGGAATGAAGGCAGCCCTGCTGCTGCTGTTGTGGAGGGGGCTCTCAGGGCCACGCGGAGACATGCATCCAAAAGGGAAACCTGCACTTTCACCAGAAGGCTGCCTGATAATTTATGATGGTATATGTGGGAGATGTTTGTGTCTTCATGGGTGAGATCATTTTCTCCTAGTGGCCCTGATTTCAGGGGAGGAGAAAAGGAGGAATCGGGAGGTGGGGAGGAATTTGTATATTGCTCTGCTGTTCCTTGCCTTACTGCAAGAGAGAAGACTGTGAGGAGTGCTGGAGGCTTTCTGACAAAGGGAACGTCACTTCAGCTGGGGATGTAGAGAGAGTAGGAACCTGCAATTTCAAAAGCAAAACACACAGGGGAACTGCAGGGCAATGCAATGATGGGATTTGAAGAACACGTCCCTCGGGGCTCTGATGGATGTGGCGGTGGCAGAGGAAGGCATTACCTGCCCCAGCCCTCTGCTAGAGGGTCCTCAGTGGCAGAAGAGGATGCGTGCTTGTGCCCTGCCTGCCATGCGCTGTCACAGGGGCAGGGCTAGTGAGTGGCTGGGTTCTCTCTGGGTTGCCAAGCCCCATCACCAGCTAGCTCCCTCTGGCTTCTGCCTGACGGCAGCAACTGTCCCAACTGATGGGCTAGGGTGAGCCAATGGCCACTGTGGCAGTGCTGGACAGGCCAGGCCAAGTCTTGACATTGCTACACTGTATAAATGACTATAATCAAGATTTTTCACTGTTCCTTGTGCAAAAACTCTGATAAGCAGGTAAAAAAGATCAGTGGGGGTAGGCTCATATTTTGTGATAAGAATGTCCTCATGACCTGGCGGTCCTGTGCTGTAGAGGACTTGTACAACCTTCCTGGATTATAAATGTACGTATACACGTGTTTTTGGCTTGAGACTTTGCCTGCTCCTTTTCTACCTCTTGGGCAGTTCCAGCCCTTGTCTCACTCTTTCATTACATGAACAAAACACTGCTGCAATGCTAATAATAATAATGAGAAGGAAGGAATAGCAGATATTACAAAGCTTATTAAGAAATTGATCTTTGTTTTGCTCTTGAATAAAGAGGCAGACCTCGAAACTGCTGAAGCCATTCAGTTAATTGGTTATTGGCTCTCTTGAGTGATTATATCCACCCTGGTTCCACCAAGTTCAGCAGGTCTCGTGCTGGTCAATTAGCCTTTGGCATCCGGAGAGGGAAATGCTTCATACAGGTTTACTCAGAGCCTGTTTGTGTAGCATAAGGTGGACTGAGTGGGAGAGGTTCCCCATGGGCAGTAGGAGAACTTATTAGCACTCACGGTCTGAATCCTGCCCTTGAACTAGCACTTAAGGGCATTTTTTTTGCCTGAGCCCCAGTCCTCTGAACTGGTGGATGCTGTTAAGTGGAAGAATCTGCCCCAGGGACTGCACTGCAGGAGGACAGCCAAAGCGAGAGCGTTTTTGGAGGACCGCAGTAATTTCCCCCAGCATGACCTTCACCCAATGCATACTAGGGTCTGGCTCTCCTGCAGGCTGAGCAACGTGAGCAAAGCCCGCATCTCGGCTTTGTTGGCCGTCTGTGCGGATGGATGCCCTGTTGCCTGGTCACAGTTGGTCTGCAAGCTCAGTGATCACTGCTGCTCCGATTCCTCCAGCATTAGCAGGGCTGTGCAGAGCGAAGCAGCTGACGCCAGTTAGTGGCTTTTCCTACGGAGTGCTCAGTCCTGCCTTCACCGCTATGGCTTGCCGAAGGGCTCCAACACTTGCATCGCTGCGATGCAGACCCTGTAATAATAGTTGGTTACGTTCAGAGAATTCAGTTCAGATTTTAAAACCTCATCAAATAGTTAATGACTGACTATTTCAACACAGCAGTTCCTGCAAGACTTGGGAGAGAAGAGAGAGAGGGAGATGGAAAAGTTATTCATGTCCCATCTGTCTGGAACGCTTGTCCCCTCCCTCCCACCCACTGAGTCACTTCCTCCCTTTATATCTCACTTAAAAATTTTCCTTTCCCCTTTAGCTTATGATTAATAGGCACTCACCCTCTGCAAAATTTTTTTCTGATGCAGTGTCAGTTAAGGTCCTATGGATAAACACAGCATATTGTCTTGCAAACGCACGTATGGGCTGAAATGTGGTATATGCTGCATGCAAACACATACATCGACCACTGCAAAGTGCAGCTGATGATCCAGCCTTCCAAACTGTCCTAAAGAACTTGCAAGGTACTGCCATGGTTATTTTGTCCCTCATGCCCAAAATACAGGCATGCAGGGAGAGGCATGTTGCTTGAACTGTGGGG
The DNA here is from genome assembly GCA_025345505.1 of Todiramphus chloris collaris. Taxonomy (NCBI): domain Eukaryota; kingdom Metazoa; phylum Chordata; class Aves; order Coraciiformes; family Alcedinidae; genus Todiramphus; species Todiramphus chloris. The sequence continues at coordinate 5,457,063 of JANVCC010000022.1, read as the reverse complement.
TGGGGGTGTTTTAGGACAACAGCTACCAGCCCAGAGAAGGGGGTTCACTCAGCTCTGGGACCTGACCCAGGTGTGTGGGGGATAGGACCACTTTCTTAAATGCCTCAAGGTGTGTTTGTGAGGGGGCCTGGCTAGCCCAGGCCACTGCTTTGTTGCCAGGGCTTAAGAGGGCATTCTTTTAATTAGCAGGTAGTGAAGGCTTCTGGTGGAGGGTGTTGTGCAAGGTAAGAAAAAGTGGTGGTCTCCGGGGTAAGGATCAATGCAGCCTGCAGGTGTGTGCTAACTTGGCACAGCAAGCAGGTGAGAGTGGGTTACCTACAGCCTCCTGATGGAGGAGCAGCAATGGCTGCAGGACAGAGGTGTGCTGATGGGTTCACCCTGGAAGCAGCCAGGGTAAGGAGAAGGAGACTGGGTGCTTCCTGAGTAAGTGTACAAGGTGGTGGTGGGTCTGTAAGCTGTAGAGTAGGAGAAGGCTAGGAAGGGGAAACTTGAACCTCCTTCAACAGGCTATTTGAGTTACTTGAGGCTTCCCAGTGAAGGGCAACAACATGAAGCCCTGTGCTGTGTACTGCAGAAACATTGTACGTGTTCTACTGGCTTCAGCCTTCTTGTACATGGCTCAACAAAGGGGCCTGTTATCTACTTGGCACCTGTCCTGTGGTGGTGCAGGAAAGCTTTCTTCCTCAGAGATGCTGGGTTGACAGCACTCGGGGGGGAAAAAAAAAATAGCTTCAAACATTCTGTTTTAAAGCCAAATATTTGAGCAATTATATGTGACTGGGGGAATTCTCATCCTGAAGAATCACCGGCATCTCTGTGTTCAGCTAATAGTTGCCATCCTCTTTTGTAATCTTCTCTTGTAACATGATCCCACCAGCTTTTTCTGGTTCCTGTCAGCTGGCCATAAGCTGATGGGTGATGCAATAACCTGGGTAGTGCGTCCATTCTGGGATGCACTGAAGGCTGGGGCACAGATGTGTCACAGAGCTGTTGCAAAGCGCCAGCTTGGCTCCTGCTGGAAGCTCTAGCTGCATGTGGGTCCTGCGGAGCCCTGTGCTGGCTTTGTGCCAGCCTCCCAATTCCAGAAGCTCACTGCAGGGGTGCACAGGCTTCCTCTGTACTGGGCTGGCACTGACGCAACAGCACTTTTTTTTGGCTCTGACTCTGTGTCCTGTAAAAGTAGCTGTCCTGTCCCCAGACCTGTCTGTTATACAGAGCTGGGACTGGGCTCCCATGCCCTGGCCAGATTTCTGAACATTTGGTATTTGAGAAGTGTCTTCATCTTATAAACAAGGATGATGGTGCAGGTGGGTTGGGACAGGTCCAGGAACTGAGGGTGGGCCTGTATTTCCTGCAACTTCACAAATCATGGACCTTTATGCACTGAAACCCCAGTGGTTTCCCTTGAAGAGCAGCGCTGGGGAGGAATACACAAGTCTTGTGGCTTTTATGACACCTAATAGGAGATTGTAAAATGGCCATTGAATTTTATTGCATTTGTGGGAGGCTTGATGAGCCCAAGAATGGTGTGCTGTGTTACTGGAAGTTGAATAACCACTGGTGCTGATGTTGCTGAGTGGCTTTTCCAAAGGGAACTTTATTAGTTTATTCTCCCAGGCCTTCTCTCTGATGGATAGCTGCGCACTCTTTAGAGATTTCCTCTTGCAGCTTATTTTTTGAAACAGTTTTGCCCATATACGTACAGAGACAGTATAGGTGTCCTTGTATTATGCATTATGGGGCAAATGAAATTAGTATTTCACTTGCCCCAGGGTGACCTTTGGAAATAAGACAATAGCCACGGTTGTTTATTCCCCTGAGAGATGTTAATGGTTAACTCTGAAAAGAAAAGTAATTCTTCTACCTGTCCTACATAAACTTTCATAGCTCTGTGCAACAGAAGGATATCTTTAGGTACGGCTTGCAAAGAGCGAAGCTCCGTGATGTTATTTTGCAGATAGATTTGGCTGCTGGAGAACTACTTCAGCCTAAGACTTCAGTGCTGCCAGCTGGCAGAAGTGATCATATATGTAAAACCTTAAGCTAAGCCAGAAAAACCTGAGTTCAAATCTCTTGCCAGGGATTGTAGGATAGAATGATTAACCTGATTTTATATTTTTGGATAACTATCAATTGCTCGAATATTTATAGTAATAAATGTCTTCCATATGTGCTGATACTGCATCCATGGAATGCAATAGCATGATACAGTTATTGTCTTACTTGAAGATGCTAATTATATCTAATCCTATAGGCACATGAATCATGAAACACTGGCCCAATTTCTGCCAGCTTCTGTGAGATGCATCTGACTTTGCTCATGTGAGCAATGCAGGTCAGCAGAGAGCTCAAGGCAAAATTCCAAGAGTGCTGGGGATCCTGAGTTATTTTTTCAGAAGAGATACAGACACTTGATAGTTAAGCACTTAACGATGCAGGTGGGCATTCTACTAGTTTATATCTTTTGAGACTTACTAGTAGGTGCCTGGATGCATCTTGAAGTGTCAAGATGCAACTGAACATACAGTCTTGAACTTGTAAGTTATTGTCACATTGTCCTGTGATCCTCCAAGTTAGAATTGGCAGAGGGCTCTTAAATTCATTTGGTGCCTGCTAGACTCATGCAATAGCCATGCTTGGAGCGATGCTGGTGCCTGCCTAACTGACTCAGTATGGTACTGAGGATGCCCAGCTACTGCAGAGATAGTGCTTCTCTGGGGTACGGTGGCTTACCAGGTCAAGCTCTTAAATGCACCTTCATGGAATGAAATCTCTTCAGTGCATGATTGCAGACCTACTCTCCAGTTGATTAGAAAAAGCAACAGAGGAAGCATATGAAGGTTATAATGTTGTAATAAGAAGGCTATAAAAACAGAGAAAGAAAGACTAAACCAATGTTCCACTAGTTTTCTCTTCCCTTGAAATAGAGGTAAGCCCGCCCAGACGTCTTCCTTTTAAATACTGACTACTGCATCTGTTTTAAACCAAAAATAATACCTTTTGATTGGAAATGTTTCAATAACATTATTTATGCATTTTATTGAGGCAGAGGTTGCAATTATTAGAGTCACCAGGAATTTCAGATATTTAAACACAGCCTTTATTTCTCCAGAGTAAACCACATCCCTGTGCAATTATTCTTCTATCTAAATGCCTTAAAACCAAGTCTTAAACCAGATCTGGCATTTGCTGCTGGTGGTCCCTCTTGCAAATCGGCCCTTGAAATGAACATGCAGGGTGAAACAAATGCTGAAGACGTTGGGCTGGTCCCTGGGGATCTGCAGAGCTGGTGCAGGATGCAGTGTGAAGCTCTGGGTACATCCTATGCCTCTGAGCAAGCTGCTGTCAGTCTGGTTGGGTACTGTAGTCTGAGCCCCTGCAGACCTTAAAAGAGTTGGGGAGAAGGACTTTTCTGGTCGTTGGAAACAGTTCCTTCAGCCATGTGATTTCTTTATGGTTTTTTTTCTTTCAGCTGGCTTCTCACCAGGAAGCAAACAACTGCATCTGTGGCAGAGAAGGGACTTGTTTCAACAGCCAGAATGCCCCCTCAGCATGCTCTAAATGTTGCCCCTAATCTTTTCAGCAAATGTTTTGGGAACTTTAATTAAAAAACTGAGATCGCTAAGGGGCCTCCAAGGCCTGAATTCCCTTTGTTTTTTGACCTCTCTGCATCCTCTACTGGCAGCACTGGGGCTAGGTGTTTAAGCAGTTTCAGTTTCTTGATGCTTCCAGCATAGCATAAGAATTTGTGTCTAAAATTCTGTTAAAATTCTGACATCAATGAGAAAACAAACCTTGAAAGCAAAGGAGGTGCCCAGTTTACAGCTTAGCTTAGGACACTAGGAGGTGAGATTTTGTTTAGGGTGTGAATTGAGACAGCAGTAGTAGAAGAGGAATCCTCCTCACCTGGTCAAGGAAGTTTCTGCATCTGCCTATTTAAATCTCTGCTTGCTGGCTTGGAGAGAGCAGGATTAGGCTTGCGGTGGAGTGCAGGCATAACAGACCATGACTTCTGTCCTCTGCTCTCTGTGTCGTTTGCATGCATTTTCCCCCCATGTACTCTGTAAGAAAAGATGCTGAGAAATCTCAGTGTTGTGTTAGGATGCCAGTACCCCCAGAGAGAGAAGCAGTTACCATCCCACCCAGAGAACCTTGTCCCATAGCATTTTGTTACCGCTTGTGCGCTTCTCCAGGGTGAAGGCTTTACTGACCCCATCTAAAGTGTGTGTTCTTTCCACAGGGAAGCAGTACTCCCTTGCCCTGCCACCACCCTGTGAAACTCTCAAGAGAAACATTGTTCTTGCTTATTCCTATGATGACGGTGAGCCTGCAGTAATGAAGGGGCAGAGTAAAACACAGAGCTCATATTCTAGTTAAAAAAAAGGTGGATCACAAGCCATTGCTCATCTGAGGGCGAGCAGATTCCTGGCAAAAGTGTGTGTGCTACTACTTTGAGGCTTTTGTCTACATAGCAGGCCAGGTCTTGAGTGCACTGTCAATTAAGGGCAGCAATTCAAAGTGATTCACAGCAGATTACGCCAGCCTGTCTCTTGATGGAGCACACTCTGGTCCTGTGCCTGCAGGTGCTGCACAGACTGCCAAGCCTGGAGCTAGCCTGCAGTTATGCTGTCAGACTTGCTTGGATCTAATGCTTTATGACAACTGTCTACCTGTAATGTGATAATGGGCTGAAAACCTCTGCAAAATTGATAGGGTCTCTTGCAAAGAAGGAGAAACTTCTAATGTGTCAGGCCTGATCTCTTTCTTAAGGTCCATGTGAACTGCAAAGATTTCTTTGCTGCTGGGGGGCCTGACAAGAGAGGTGGTCATGCTGGTGTCTGTGAAGCTGCTGGCCTCCTGCTTTCTCCCCATGCAGGGGAATCAACCCGCTGTATCTTCAGGCACTTTAAATCTGTTGTTAACTCTGAAACTTAAGGTACCGTTGGCTTCTACCTCCTAGGGCTTCCTGTGTTCTCTGCCTGTGCTTTTCATACTCTGGATAAAATTGTCTTCTTCAAGATGTTTCCAGGTTTTATACAATAAGTTAGTTATGTTTAATCCCTAAAATATGAGTCATTGTCTAGAATGATTCACAGGTAGTGTTGTAAAAGAAATGATGCTTAATATTGTATAACACAGCCTGTATAGAAGCAGCCAGATTCCTACCTTCCTTTTACTGGTGTCATCCAGGAATAACACCAGTGACTTTGTGCTAGATCAATGGTAAGTGACAGTCGGGTCTAAAATACCCTGTTGAAGTTTAAAACCCTGCAAATCTGCTATCCAGGTAAAAGCACTGCAACTGGGAAGTTGTAACCATGGGAAAGGTGGTACCCCTTGCTCTGGAAAGGCCCAAGCATGTCCCCTATTCACAAACATGTGAGCTACAGGCTCTTTTCTCCACATCCCCTGATGCAGTTAATGGCAGAGCATTGTCACCATCTTGGTTTAGTTTCTGTCACAGGACCTGATGGCAACCAAAACCTGTTTTCACAGCCAAAGTGTTGTCATTTTAGCTGGTATAACTAGTTGCAGTATGTCCTTTTCCAGCTGCCCAGCTTCCATCCCAGCTCGAACAGTCCTAGGGCTGGCATGAGGTATTGGCAAGGTAGACACTTGCATGGGAACATCAGAATAGCTGTGATCTCCTGATGTATTTTGGCTGTACAGGACACTGGCTAGTGCAAGTGGGGTGACTGTTGTCACCCCACTTTGTGGTGCCCTTTGGGGAAGGAATGGGAGATTGACCCTCAGGGCCGGCTCTCTGGCACTAGTGATCCAGCCCTATCCTTGGGCATGCTGCTGTGAAGCCAGGAACTAGCTCTTGGGGCTGCGGACTGTGCTCTCAAGATTAGAGTCCCCTCTAGAGAAAACAGGGATGTTTGCACAAAGCACAGCTATCCTAATGGCCATGTGATAATTAGGAGCTCAGAGGCTGCAGGACAAACCCTACTCAATGACCTTCTCATCCTCCAGAGTATAGGCCCCCATGGTAGCTCTGGCCCCCATGCCATTCACTGCCACATCTGTGGGCTTATCATGCTTTTTAAAGAGCCCATAAACCCATTAGCTCTGGGTAAATGATCCCTGGGCTGTCTTTAGAATAATTAAAACCACAAGGAAAACAGTTACTCTGTACTATCAGCAGCATATCAACAAAACTTGTGTCTTGAAATGTGGGTTCAATTTCTGTTATTAAAAGGCATAGAGCCATATGTGAAACATTATCACGCATCTTTGTGAAATTAGCAGAACTATTTGAACAACCATTTTGTCTCTATCAAAACAGTGCCTTATTATTATTATTTTTTCATACTGTGTAGGAAGGCGAGAGAGCCTTTGGGAAGCAGGAGGGCTCAGACAGGCAATCTGAATTCTGTTGTCCCTGACTGTATCTGTTTGCTGAGCAGGGGTGCATGCTCTCTGAGAAGCACAGGCAGTGCTGGTCATAAATAGGGGAAGAGGAGTAAGATGAAGAGTCCTGTGTTGCTTTTAATCCTGAAATCCAAGAGACTCCATAGGTTTCATCTAACTCTTTAATTGCTCTGCTCTTGAGTGGGGCTTTTGCACTTCTTGACAAATTCGGTTCCCATTAGGGTCAATAAAAGTTTGACTATTGATTCAGTGGGAAAAGAAAAAAGACCAATACTGAGTGTGCTTTGAAAGTCCCACCACTTATGGTTAGGAACATAAGTTAAAGTGATGTCACTTCTGACTGCTTATGAACTTTCAAAATAACATTAGGATTTGGAAAAAACAAAAAACCAACCCTAGTCCTTAGTTTCTTGAACTCGTTCTCTGAAAACTGCACCAAAACCATTTAAGAGCAAGGTTTTCTAAAGGAATGGAAAAAGGAAGGGGAGTTGTTTCTTAATAATAGTGACCAATAACTGTGTGCAAGGTCAACATGTGGCATACACTCAGGCTTAAAGAAAAACATGGTGTGGAGAGTTTTGTCATTTAACGGACACTTGAAAAAAAAAAATGAAACACTTGCAAAACAAACAAACCCCCAAAATCTGTTTGGCAGTGCATTTGGCAATCGACACTAGCATACAAGTCCCTCTGTGCACCAAGTGCCTTTAGTGCTGGCTTTGCATGGCATACGGAGGATTTTTTAACTTCTAATGGGTGTAGTTGGGGTCTTTTTTGAGTATGTCTGTTTCATCCATGTCTGGTTTCATCTGTGTCGAAGATGAGCAAGATCATATTTGGAGATGATGATTAACAAAAATGGCAGTGCTTCTTGCCAGGCCTAGTTATCACCCAAGTGGATTGAGATAAGGCAAACAAAACTGAAGTAAATATGAAATCAGATGATTTGGTCTGCTTAGTCAAATTGAACAACAACATCCCTTGATTGTCAGAGCTGAATCAGCAAATATAAAAAAACCAAAGACAGTCAACCCTACATTTACAACCCACTTGAGGTTTTCACGCTGACGACCTAGTCACTAAGTATAAATGGTCCTCCCACTGCTGGTTTGTCTGAGTCTTGGGTTATATTTGGCGATATGACTGCATCACTAGCCTTGCAATCTTAACTTGATTTTTTTTTTTTTTAATTATTTTTTTTAAACTGAACAAAGACTTTGCAACTTTTTTTACCATGCCAAGTATTTCTGCTAGAAAATATTCTGGAGGATTCGTGTAATAACAAACATGTGAAAAATTTCTCATATGAAAGAGTCTTGCTTATATTAATTTTTTAGCTTCAGAGTGAGATTAACTTTGTTCTAAAACTGCTTAACATTTAAACCCATATACTTTCAAGTGTGCAGTGTCCAAAACTACAGGCTCTTCGTACATCTGTAATATAAACAGTAGGTTTAACATCTATAGTAATATGTGATATGAGGACTGATTACACAGACTCAGCTCTCATTATTAATGTAGAGCAGTGGCTTTTCTCCTTTTTCTGTAGGGCTGTAGATCCTGGCTGAAATTTGAAATTTTGCTTTCCTGAGAACATCATTTGTGCATCCTTTTAGAAGCAGCTCACAAGTGCCTAGGGTTGTATTCACTGAGATGAAAAACAAGGAAGGAGAGAGAAACTTCAGAATTAGCTAATTGGCTATATTTATCTATTAATAGTTTTTATTATGTAATTTCCTTTGGTAACTAAATGTAAGTCATTGTTTTGTACATTAGGATTCAGTTTTTTTTGTTTTTTTTTTTTCCTCCTCTCTGACACATTATGCAATGCCAAATGCAGAGAATTTAGTATTTCTGCTATCTGGAAAGGGAACTGAACAAAAATGCTTTGAGACACCTTATGAGTCATAGCACCTGGAGCTTATATGAAATAATAACACAATAAACTGCAAATGCCTCTCTACAAATCACTGCTAGCAAAAGGTAGATGTATTTTGGAGTGGCAGAGAGCAATAAAATGGCCTGAACACCATTAGTCTGTGTTAGCTCTGGAGGCTCAGCAGCCCTAAGAAGGGACTTTTGCACGTTGCCTTGAGTGAAATCAAACTAACTTGCAAAACAAGTTGCAGTCTTTCTGGTCTCACAGAAAGATCCCTTGTGTCTAGAGCTGGCAGTACTGCCATGTTAGAACTGAGGAAAGGGAAACACCATCCAGGGATGTTGTATCAGGCCACCAGCCTGGCATTGCACCATCTTGCTAACTTCCGACGCCATGGTGAGAAACATGTTCTGGTTTTATGTGAGCAGGGCTCAGCTTGAATAGTGTGCCTTGTCCAAAGTCCTTCTCCTGCTATCGGGTATTTTGTGTGCTGCTTACCACTGAGTGGTGTGATGCAGCCCGTGTTTCCCCAGCAAAACCATAAGACATCCATCCTCTAAGGCAACTGGTAATTAATTGTCAGGGCAGTACGGAAGAGCTGACTGAACAGTGTTTGTATAAAGGGACAGGGCCTTGGCAGGACAATGCATTTCCAGCCTTTGAGAAGTACGGGAAGAACAGTCAGTTCTCAGAGATAGGGAAACTTTACCTTCCTTCTCTTCTATGACCTTACTGCGTACCTTCACAGTGGAATTGGGAACAGTCGCAGAAGAACAAATCAGTTGGGAGAAATAATGTACATGTAAGGTGTGTACTTGAAGCAGCTAATGCCACAGTTGACAATCAGCTCTTTCATGGGACTATCGACCATAAAAGGGACTAGAGCTCAGGCCAAAAGAAGTGATTCTTATGTTTTAAATGTACATCAAGGAACGTTTCAGTCACCAGTCTCTGCAGCTGTTCTAACTTCCACTACATCTTGGTCCCTTTCCATGCATTTGTCAAAAGCTGGCAGCCCCAAGTTATATGAGTGCCCCTGCAGCTGAGAAGTGACCAGTCTGGGTTTCGGGTCCCATCACCCCAAACACAGGTGCTCTGGACACTGCCATTATCTTTGGTATATTGGCACTACTAACATGAGAGCTGTTGCTCATTTAGCCTACACAAGGAGAGATTTCCTCTGGGTATGGTGCCTCAACATGAGCATCCAGGAGGAGTGACAACTTCATCAATGTATCCATTTTAGGACTTAAGTGCCAAGAAGATAAAATATTATAGTTCCCGAGACCTGAAGGTGAGGTGTAGAAACATCTCCACCAGAGACAAAACTAATAGTCAGAACCTGAGAAGCTGCTGTTTGTCTCTGATTGCAGTGGAGATACCAGTCTGGAAAACTGCCCAGTGTGCTGTTGTAAAAAACCAGTAATTACCACGTGACCACTGCTTGTAGTGTATCTGAGGGTAATAAGTAACATGACAAACCTCATCTCTTTTCAGTTGTTGCAGGCTCTTGGTCTTCAGCTCTTTATAGAGCTATGGGTAGTCCTTTAATTAAAGCTCCCAATTATGCATTTGACAGAGATCTTGTAGGCCAGCAAGCTGTAATTTTAAATGCCAATTGATTATGGAATGTCTTTGCAACTTTGCAGCCCTGTGGTCCACCCCATATCAATATTATAGTTGGATGTCTTCTGCAATTGTGTATAATCAGCATCTTATTAGATCTACAGCATCCCTGTTAAATGATAAGCTGTGTAATAGTTTCTGGAGACCTGGATCTCGGTGTAAGTGCTGCGTGTATAGGGAAGTGGAAATTACTTTTACTGATAGCACCTGCAAAGGGGAGGAATGCTTAACATTCATCTGGACACACCAGGGAATCTCTTGGGCAAACAAATCCTTTGAGATGCTCTATCTGGGACAGCTCATCTGCAGCAGGCCTGTATTCAGTTGGGGTGAGTAACCAGGACTGTCATGGGTGCAGCAAAAACACTTTTCGTCACAAATCCAAAACATAGCATGATACAGAGGAAGCTACTATAAAGAAAATTAACTCTCTCCTAGCCGAAACTAGCATAGCTGGTAAAGCTCCCTAAAGGAGGGAGAAAGTGTGGTGGTCATGGAAAGCTTGGCTTCTCTGTGCTTTTTCTTTGTGCATGCTACATGCAGTCCAGATGACCTGCAAGCAAGCTGGGAGCCTGGTGTTTGAACAGATGCACAGAGTAGCTAGCTGGAGGTAGCTGTGAGTGGGCACTCACACTGGGAGCAGCTGAGCTGTCTTAGTTCTTTGTAGACCAGCTAATTATCCTGGGCAGAGCGCCCTGTTGGTATGGAAGCACTGCTTCAGGTCCCCAGTGATCTTCGGTATCTGACCTGAACTGAATTGCCTGATGCAGATGTTCCGTGTCTTTGCCAATTGCAACTTGGTGGTGGAGAATCAGGCCTAGAAAAGTTCTGTATCCCTATGTTTTAGGTAGCTGTACATCAGGGGGTGCTCAATTGTCCTTGGTATTTATAGTGTAAGTACCCAGAAGTACAGTGCGTGGAGGCTTTCTGTGCTTTCCCTAACACAGGAAAGTTTCAAGTTCTTCCAGCTGAACCTCAGTATGAAGCAGGAGAGCTCTTGTAATATTGCAACTCTATCAATTCACCTAATTTAGAATGTATCACAAATATGTTTGTGATTTAGAAAGAAAATATGTGTCTACAAATTATCTCTTCATTTTTGTTTATTATAATACCGTGTAAAAATGCATGCCTAATTGCTGCTGAATTGCTATAATTTATTACATTACACTTTGAACAACTGGTAAAAATTTATACATGTTAGAGCTGGACCTGAACTAAACTTCATGTCTGAGGGTGTGTTTGTTCTGTGGGAGTTCAGGTAAGAATTTGAGGCACTGAATGTTTTGCAAGAAAAAGTCCTTTATAAGAGTTTGGATCCCAGTGGAGGAACTAAGATGCACTCCCTGACCCACCCCAAAATGCTGAGTGTTGGTCAATACTGTCAGAAACGCTCCAGCAGGAGTTCTGCTTTCTCATTGCTACTCAAACCTAGACTTCTTTGTTCTTTCATATATCTGAAGGTGTTTCACCAGATATTGACAAAAAAATCATATTGTTTCTGGAGTCCTAGCCAGAATGTATTTTCTTCTCCTACGCTACTTTGTTAGGGATTTGGTTTTCCTGTTCCTGTAATACAGGCTTTAAATATTCAGGACTGAGTGCATCAGCAAGTTGCAAAGAGAATGACTGTTTAGGCTGTACTAAAACATAAACTAAAACATAAACTACTTTTACCCCTGCAGACCCATATAAAGCTGGGAACCTGAATTTATAGCTGTTCCTTAGTTAACTCTAGAAATAACCTTCCACTGGGCCAGCTCACTGAGGCAGCTCCACTTGCTTAGAGCATGGTGGTGATAGTCTGCTGCAGTGCAGTTTCTGGGTGAGCACAGTGGTCCTTAGTGCAGTTGTGTCGGTATTCAGCTCCTACAGCCTTTCTGTTTTGGGGATGGAATGTGGGAAGTCAACACAGCCTGAGGGAGATGGTTAGAAGGATAGTAACAAACAGTGGAGTTTGCTGAGGTCCCATCTGTAACCCTCTATCTCACTAGCTGATATGGTCTAGCTCTGTGTGTGGATGATGGATGTGCCCCTACACTCCCTCCAGCACAGATACTTCTGGATCACTGTGAGTCCTCCCACTAGGCACCTGGCTCCCTGCACAGACCTTTTGAGCTGCAGTTGAATGAAGATGTTACAGGTGCTGTTCCCCTCTACCTCCTGTGCTGAGGGTCCTTGGGCATTCCCAGAAGGCTGAACCATGGTCTCCTTTAAAGATCTTATCCAAAATCCCTGCTTCAGACTCTGTTTTGGAGTTTTCTGTTGCTCACTTCCCACGCAGAGAAGGAGGAGGTTGTTATTATATTAGTCCATGTTAGAGTTGCCCATTGTCTGACACGTGTGTTGTACAACTTAGCAGCTCATGGCAAGTTCAGTACATCAGAGTGCTTCTTGGTACAGGCACTTTGTAACATCCACCAGACATCAACCATAAGCTGGCAAGAGACAGATTCCCTAATGTGCCAGCTGGCACAGCGATATTCATTAGGAAGCCAAGGTTTGCAGGTAGTCTTTCTTCAGTTCATGGTCAGCAGCGTTTGTATGGTACCAGCCTGGCTCTTGATTAGGTTCACAGTCTTGGGGAGAGGGGGGAAGTGGGCAACTAATACGCTTTTCTGCTTCATGCTTCAGTTGGCCTCAGATCCCCCATTTAGCAGAATAGGTACTTTTAATGGGATTTCAAATTAAGGAATACAAATTGCTTGCCAAGTGATTTGCCCATATTAAGTTGCACTATAGACTTTCATTCTCAGACATGGACATTGCTATATATACAGTCTAAGGGAGAAAACCAGAATTTAAAAGAACTTGCTAAATAGAGCAAATGAGGCTGCAATATACCCTCTGTCTGTTATACATTAATCTGGTGTTATTAAGTGTTAACTTAACAACATATTGTATGGACAGCTAAAAGGGGCCAGGAAAAGTCTCAGTGTCAAACATGTAAACAGCTAGGGTTTTTTTTATTGGAATCATTAACTGCACTGCAGTTAAATCCTTTGTTTTCAGGGCTGGTTTAAATTAAATTAACAAAATTGTAACTTTTTTTAAATGTAGTGGGTTTAGTACATATCACAAGGTTCAACAAAATAATTTCACTGTATGTCTATTTCAAAGTTTTCATAATTTTAAAATGTGTTTTACTCAAATTTCCTCTAGTAAAAAGCTGGGATTGTCAGTTCAGGGGGAACTTATTATCACATTGGTTTTGATGACACTCATAATGAAGTCCTGTGGTACTCAAGTCTTTTTAATCATATGCATAAAGGTGAAGATGCATAGAAATTGAGAATACACTCCTGAGCTGGGACCTGTGGGATTTAAGTGACCAATATCCATTGAATTCCAAATATTTGGGCATGTAACACTATAGGTTTTCCAAGGGAGTGCCCAGCCAGTGTCTTCAGTGAGGCAGACAAGGATACGTATCACTAAACTGCAGAGCATTACACACTGATCCCTCTGTAGCTTTTGCTCCAGTCTAAACCACAGGCACTGAGCATTTGTGGCTTCCCTCTCAATGCAGCTCCCCTTTTCAAGAGGAAGTGTTTCCTGCTCTGATGTAGGCCTGCTGTCCCTGAGCACCTGCATCTCAGCTTCCTGGTCAGGGCTAAGGATGTCACCTTGGGAGCTCTGAACTCTCAGTTTGGGCTTTAGTGTGTTTCAAAAAGCCTCTTTCATAGAATCATTATGGTTGGAAAGGACCTCCAGGGTCATCAAGTCCAACCTTTGTCCTAGCATTTCTCAACCACTACACCATATCCTCAAGCTCCACATCTAATCGTTCTTTAAACACCTCCAGGGATGGTGACTCCACCACCTCCCTGGGCAGCCTGTTCCAGTGCCTAACCACCCTCTCAGTGAAGAACTTCCTCCTAATATCTAATCTAAACCTCCCTTGATGCAACTTGAGTCCGTTCCCCCTCGTCCTATCATTACTGATTTGAGAGAAGAGACCAACACCAGCCTCTCTACAACCTCCTTTTAGGTAGTTGTAGAGAGCAATAAGGTCTCCTCTCAGCCTCCTCTTCTCCAGACTAAACAAACCCAGTTCCCTCAGCTGCTCTCCCTAGGGCATGCTTTCCAGCCCTTTCACCAGCTTTGTTGCCCTCCTCTGCACTCGCTCCAGCACCTCAATGTCCCTCCTGTGCTGTGGTGACCAAAACTGGACACAGTACTCAAGGTGTGGTCTCACAAGTGCCGAGTATAGGGGTACGATCACCTCCCTACTCCTACTGGTCACACCGTTTCTGATCCAGGCCAGGATGCCATTGGCCTCCTTGGCCACCTGGGCACACTGCTGGCTCATGTTCAGCCGGCTATTGACCAACACCCCCAGGTCCTTTTCCCCAGGCAGCTCTCCAGCCACTCCTCCCCAAGCCTGTAGCGTTGCTGGGGGTTGTTGTGACCGAAGTGCATGACCCGGCACTTGGCTTTGTTAAACTCCATACAGCTGAGCCCAGCCCATCTCTCCAGCCTGTCCAGATCCCGCTGCAGAGCCTTCCTACCCTCAAGCAGATCGACACTTGCGCTTAATTTTGTGTCGTCTGCAAATTTACTGAGGGTACATTCAATTCCCTCGTCCAGGTCATTGATGAATATATTAAACAAGACGGGTCCCAAAACTGAGCCCTGAGGCTTGTGACTGGTTGCCAACTGGATTTGACTCCATTCACCACCACCCTCTGGGCTCGGCCATCCAGCCAGTTTCTAACCCAGCCAAGAGTCCTCCTGTCTGTGCCATGAACTGCCAGCTTCTCCAGCAGAATGAGATGTTTGAGTTAAACTCATGAAGTGGTGCTGGGCCCCCTGCCCCCAGCTGGTGCTCCCCAACATGTTTGGGGTCTGGCTACTCCCAGGACTGTTATAAATCCTTGCCTTTCTCCAGACAGGCTGCTTGCATGTTGGCAGATGGCAGTGAGGTGGACCAAGAAGGGTTTTTTACTTCCCAAGGATAAAGGGCTGCTTCTTCCTTTCCCACTCTTTCATCCCCCAGCTCATTCCGAGGGAAATGCTGTGGCAGCCACACTGTAGGCAGCCCACTGGGCTGCCAGATGCACTCAGGTGAATGACAGACTTGCCTAGGCCCAGCAGCTTGCAGAAAACCCCTGAGGAGTGAAGCTTGGTGGTGATGGGATTGCAGGATCCCCACCCACAGTACTGGAATTGCTATTCTGCTTCACACTAGCTTCAGCAGCAGTGACACAGGGCAGCCTCATCTGCTGCTGAGCCGCATCAAGAGGGTCTGTCCTCTTTCCTTCTCCCTACATTCTCACATTGCACTCGGCTCTTGTTCCTGTTTATTTCTCTTTGTTTCATTCCTCCCCTCTCCTACGCACGCACCTGGCTGTTGCTGCCTTCCTCATGTGCAGATGGGGTTCTTCAATAGCCTGTTTGTGGAACAAGCTAATTTAAAAACCCATATATTTGTCTCCTATATAAATGTGTTTATATTGTTCTTATGTACTTTCACATAAGTTGAATCAAGCCATCCCAAGCCCTGGGAAATGTCCTAGCATCTGCTGGGTAGGAGAGGCTGCTGGGGCCCAGTGGCTGGGCTTAAAGTAGAAGCTTCTAACCTGAATATACTACTAGCTGGGCATCAGAATACCTGCACAACCTTGGAAATATCCTCTATAGCTATTTTTCTGTCTTTTATTATTGTTGGGGCTTTTGGGTCTTAAATATACCCTGGTCTGGTGAAGCACTTTCTGAAATTGGTCAAACCCTGGAATTATGTTGTACAGACAACTAGGGGGGCTCAGAGCATTGCTGTGGCAGGAGATTTAAAAAGGTGATGGTGCAAGAGATGGCGTGTGTTCCTCTTTCAGAAGCGTTGATGTGAGTTACCTCTGTAAGGGGACACCAGTCCTCTGTATGCTGCTACAGCAGCTGCTCCCGCACGTCCTCCTAAAGCAGCTGCCAGGGGAGTAGAAAGGGCACTGGTGGGTAGCAAGAGGCAGCAATTACCCTCTTTCACTGGGAGAGGAAATTTGAACAAGACTTAAAGCCAAATATCTTAATGGTGGAGGAAAGACAATATAGAACAAAATGTCCCTGTCCTTTCCTCACCTTTGTGGGAATACTTCAAAAGCAATGAAATAGGCAATCAGTAAATGATTCTGCAAAATCCATTCTTGATCTATCAGCAAAGCCAAACGAAATTACCTATACAATTTAGAGATTAGGAGCACTGCAGAGCTCTAACCCTTGCTTGAGGAAGGTACACCCACAGTTTGTATTTACCAGAGCACGAAAATACAATTTTTCTCAGCAGGAGACAGTAGGACTTTGCAAGCAGTGCTGGGTTCCCTTCAGGAGGGTCTGAGACTTGTACAGAAGGTGCTCCCGTGGGCTGTATTTTGAGGGTATGTGTAAGGTCAATGTTCACAAGGTTGTGATAAAGAAAAGAGACAGGATGATGGCAGTAACAGATGCCCCAAATAAGTTCTAGTGACTTGTGGAAATATCTCCCCACAGAGCTGCTTGCTGTGTTCCCTAGACTTTAAACAGTCTTCATTTAATGCCCCAAACACCAGGATTCTTTGTCCTCTGTGTTTCACTGGGGTCAGGACCGTCTCTCCTGTGCGCTTCTAACACACAGTTTGAGGTTCAGAAGCATACCTAAGACTGCCCTGTTGCCATACAATAATAAATCCTGAAGAAGCTGTATAAGTAACAGGTTCCACAGTGTCTTCCTCCTGCACTGCAGGAGGATGAGGAAGCAGAACAACTCCGAGCTCAGGCAGGCCCTGATCGCTGCAACAGGAGTTTACAGGCAAAGCATTCATGTATACCTTCACTATCAAAAATGAGCTTTCCTTGAGGGAAGCTGTGATTTATGCTATTCTGAGTGATAGAACTGACTTCCACTCTGGGCAATAAACCTAAATATTTATTAAAATGTTTCTTTCCTGATAGTGTGTACAAAAGCCTTTGCTTGTCTGCAGATGGGGGGAATAATTAAAACAATCACAGAATGTTAGGGGTTGGCAGGGACCTCCAAAGATCATTGAGTCCAACTCCCCTGACAGAGCAGGACCAAAATTAGTGCAGATGACTTGGAAATGCATCCAGACAGGTTTTGAAAGTCTCCAGAGTAGGAAACTCCACAACATCTCTGGGGAGTCTGTTCCACTGCTCTGTAACCCTTAAACAAGTTCTTCCTCATGTTGAGGTGGAACTTCCTGTGCTTGAGATTGAATCCATTGCCCCTTGTTTTATCACAGGGCACAAGTGAAAAGAAGTTGTCCCTGCCTTCTTGAAGCCCAGCCCTCATGTATACAGATTAATTAGATCTCCTCTCAGTCTTCTCTACAGACTAAAAAGCCCTAGGTCTCTCAGCCTTTCCTCGTAATGCAGGTGTTCCAGTCCCTAACAAGTATTTCCCCTTTTTTATTCCCCATTACTTTCCACAGAGAGAGGAAATTTCCTGTCCTCTTCAGCTCTCTCCATATAGAAGATATATAGAAAAGTTTTGCTGAGAGATGCTTGGAGCAAAGCACAGAATTTGGAACATCCCATACTTTGTGGATATTCCAGGTCAAGCCAAAGAGAACAGCTGGAGTCCACCTTCTTCCAGTACAAGTTGGGGACTAACCTGTTGGAAAGCAGTGTAGGGGAAAGGGACCTGGGGTCCTGCTGGACAGCAGGATGATCATAAACCAGCAATGTGCCCTCATGGTCAAGAAGGCCAATGGCATCCTGGGGTGTATTAGAAGGGGTGTGGTTAGTAGGTCAAGAGAGGTTCTCCTCCTCCTCCTCTACTCTGTGCTGGAGAGGCTGCATCTGGAATATTGTGTCCAGTTATGGGCCCCTCAGTTCAAGAAGGACAGGGAACTGCTTGAAAGAGTCAGTGCAGAGCCACAAAGACCATTAAGGGAGTGGAGCATCTCCCTTATGAGGAAAGGCTGAGGGAGCCGAGTCTGAGGGGTGACCTTATTAATGTCTATAAATATGTTAAGAGCAAGTGTCAGGAGGATGGAGCCAGGCTCTTCTCTGTTATGTCCAATGATAGGACAAGGGGCAACGAGTGCAAGCTGGAACAGAGGAGGTTCCATGTAAATATAAGAAGAAACTTTTTCACAGTGAGGGTGGCAGAGCACTGGAACAGGCTGCCTGAAGAAGCTGTGGAGTCTTCTTTTCTGGAGACATTCAAAACCCACCTAGACGCATTCCTGTGTGACCTGATCTAGGTGATCCTGCTCTGGCGGGGGGATTGGACTAGATGATCTTTTGAGGTCCCTTCCAACCCCTAACGTTCTGTGATTCTTCCTTTCCCCGCCCCTGTCCCCATCCCCCCACCCCCCTACAGTTAGTACTGTTTTGTTGTAAGTCTTGCAGGTCAAAGTTCTTGCCTAGAGAATAATGTCCTGCCTGTTTTGATGGGCACAGGAACCAATACAAGAATCTTCTTTTCTGATTTAAATAATAAGATTTGGTACAATTGCTGCTTTTTTTTTTCTTTTTTTTTTTTTTTCTCTAAAGACGTACAGATCCTTCTATCAGATAAATGAGCAAAGTGAGAATTAGTAGGCAAATGCTCAACTGGTATGAATCAAAGCAATGCATTGCAGCAAGTCCTGGCTGCTCCGCTCTCCCTGTCACTTCTTGCCCAGACATTGAAGTTTCTTCTTTGTTGTGTGACAAATAAACTCTGCCAGTATATCCGATGGATGTGATGGGGTTATGCAGTGACTCTTGGCCGTAGTGGGTCTTAGGTTGCTTCAGGAGGAGTCCTCAGCAGCCCAGCTAGGTGCTGTAGCCCTGTGCTGTACATCTCTACTTGTTGGCCTTGAGAGGTGTCTGAGGCCACTTGTCTGACTTAAGGATTTGGCAGCTGCTTCCATCCAGCAAAGGGCTAGAAGGATGGGGTGGCTGTTATATGGTGTTTGCAATCCTCTTGCACCACACAAGGCCAAATGCTCCTCTTGCACACTCACAGTGTCCATGGAGTTAATCCCAACCTACAGTGATGCTGGAAAACTCTGACCTCTACAACTAATTTCCAATTGTAATTCTAAAAGAAGAATGGTTGGCTAGTTTTGTTTTTCTGCCCGTGCTTAAGTGCATTTTGCTTTCATTATAGGGTGTCAAGTTGTTAATATTTATGGAGTACACAAAAGAATGAAAATTCTGTTTCGTGTTCAATCTGACATCTTTTGGCACCACAATCCTCTGGTCATGGTAGTAGTTCGGTTTCAAAAGAGCACTGCTGAATTGAGATGAAGTCTTTTAAAGTGTGGTTTGGCTCTGAGGAGGGATTCTATGCAAATAGTATTCAGGGGGTCCATCTTTATTGTCTCAAATATTAATAATTTCCAGATCAAATGTAATTTGCCTTGAGTTCATTTTCTTGCTCTTTTTTTCCCATTCTGTCAACTTGGTCAAACACATTGTGATGCTTTTGAAGTCAACCTGCTTCTTTCCTTGGCAAATGCCACCCTGCATGAGGAGGTTCTGCAGAGCTCCTCCATCTCGGGTACTCTTTTCACTCTGCAGCCATGCAGGACTGGGAGCAGGTCCTCCCATGGGCTTGCACACCCACAGCTTGGCCTGGGTTGCTGTGGGTATAAAGCACAGTTATAGGTGTGGGATCAGAGGTCAGTAAGTAATCAGTTCCCTCTAGACTGTCACCACAAGGGTAAAAGGAACTTAAAAGTGTGAGTGTTAAGACAGTCCCATGCAGAAGAAGCAAAAAGTGGCTGCTGAAAGTCATACCAGAGGCACATGCTTCTCTAAGTATGTGCACTTGGGCTCCGGGGACACGTTTGCAGAGATGCGGGATGTTGTGCTTCTCTGAGCCTGTGGTAGGACAGTAGGCTGCCTTGCTCTTGGAAAGCTCTGCCTGACCACACACCGGCACTCCTCCAGATCTGCTCAGCCCAGTCCAGACTTATGAGGTTCACTGGGGGCTGATGTCATTGCTGGCTTTATGCTGAAATGCCTAGCCCTGGAGGCCTTCTCTGCAGCTTGAGCAGCACAGCCATGCATACTAACATGTATGAAGTGATACTGCTTTGAAGGTTCTTGGGTCAGTGAATCTTGTTCTTGTGGAAACAAAGGAAGAGGACAAAAGCCACCTTAATACTTCCTTAACTGTGTGCTTTTTATGGCTTGGAAGCAAAAATAATAAGAATTAAAAAATCAACAAAATGCTCCAGAAAACTAGGGGGAAGGAGAGATTATTACTGAAAAGAGTATTTAATTATCTTGTTAAAACATCCCATTGATCTTCAGAAAGTTAAGGAACATAGAATACCGCAAACTGTGTGCCTGCAAGCACAGGTATAGTGTATGTGTTCAGAGAACATATGTTTGTTTACATATAAGCTACTTGCTCATGAACATGCATCATTTGTAATGGATACTTTGCATGTAGCGCTGAAGCTATGAAATACAGCAAGGATGCAAGGTGAAGAAATTTTGACTCTTGAAGTATTTTATAAATCTAATGAACTACTGAAGGTATTCCAGACAACTCTGATTTCTTCCAATAAGTGCATTTCCCTGCTAAGATTTAATTAATTAGTATACTAGTTTATCATTTCCATAAGTAACTACATGCAAAATTTAGGCCAAATTTCTCCTGGAACAAAACTGTTTAGGATAGAATGATAACTCCCTAAAAGTATATGCTAAATAGTTTTGAGTTTGTTTTTTGTTTGTTTTTTTTTTAATACACTTCATAACTGCACTACATCCCACTATTGATCAGATACTCTAGTCTTAATAGTATTTTTTTCTATGGGGATTTGTGTATGAGGAAAGAAACACATGTTTTAGTAGTAACCACATAACCACAAATACAAGAGAAATAACAACCTTTGTGCTGGAGGCTGGGGTCATCAGTCACTTAGATAACCCTTTCGTATTGCCAGTGACCCTGTAAGTACAGATGTTAACGTTAAATGTTCTTCATCAAGTATGCTCTATGGCACACTCCATGGTAGCATTTTTTGCACTCTACAGCTGAGTGGGATGCAACATAAAAGTTAATTTGCAAACTTTCACATTTTCTGGCATATTTCAAAGTCCATCCAAACACTTTAGCTGGGGTTATGGTGCCAATGGATTGTGCCCTTTGATCCAGAGGAAGCCAAGCTTGGCTTCTGCCATGCTCACCTCCTGCTGTAGTCTGTGTGAGCTGCTAATTGCTGTGCCTAACATCCAGGAAAATAGGAACCGTATCTTGGGTTAACTCAGTAGAAGGATCCTGATGTAAAGCTTGGGCTGAAGTGTTATGGGATGATTACACAGTTTTATTGTCCCTCCATGTTTTAGTGACCTCATGAAAAGCAACTGAAATAGCCTGCCCTCTAACGTGCAGATTGGGATGCCCATCTCCTTCCATCCTCCAACAAAAGGTATCAAGAATTTATTTATTGGATCGTAGCACAGTTTTTCTTCTGCTTTCTGATACTTGATAAGAAAAACACCTGAAAGTGTGTGTGATCCATGCTTTCTTTGCTGCATGGTTACAGTTTGAGGGGAGCCTAGGTGACACTTCATGAGCTATTAAGTAATTCATTAACTAGAAAGCTGTGTCCTTGACACAGGCAACCCATAGGTAGGCTGGGGAGTCTTCTGATACAGTGTGCCAGAGTTTAAAGAGGCAGCAAAAATAAATGTTCACTTGATGATACAACAAGCTCTTTTTTGTTTGTTTTGTTTTGTCATCTTAACCATAAGGGCTGAACATATAAGCTAATTCTGTAAATCAGTGGTGGTTCATACCTTCACCCTCAAGTTCCTGGGTCAGCTGTAGAACATGTCACTGCTGTATTCCTACACCTCACATTTCCTGCTATCTCAGCACCTTTCAGTTGCAAGTATGGTATAGGGAAGAACTATTACAAGTAGGTTATATTTACAAAGAAACTAAAGCACAGGGCACCCCAGGGTATTTCCATGCTGCTTCAGAAGGAAAAATGCCCTCATTAGCAATAACTTCTTAGCACAGTGGTGGCACAGAGGAGTACAGACAGCAGCAGGGTAATCTGAATACAGCCATTGCCCCTTCTTTATTGCAGAAGGCTGTGCCCCCTGGATTGGAGCTGTCAGCAGTAAGCTGCTGCGTACATTGGAAAAAAAGGCCTTTGATTGCATGCTCTGTCATCTTTAGTCCAGAGGGCTGGTAGAGGTATTGGCAGAATCTTTTTAAGTAGTCTCTATTTCATTTGCCACATTGAGGAACCCTTCCTGCTCCTCTTCTCAGACCAACTCGATGTCACAGGAATAACTCACTATAAGGTTAAAGCCATAGAGGACCAGCAACAACAGAAGTGGAGTGTGTATAACCATATCAGGCCAGGGTGGTCTGCCAGAAGAGGAGTGCAAAAGCCTTGGCATGCACCTTTCTGGGGGAAAACACAAGATGGTTATTGTTTTCTGGAGCAAGTGAGAACAGTAAGAAGCCTGAGCACAGCACAGCTCCATTCACCAAGCAAGTGTTGGGTGAAGCCATGTCAGTATCTGCGCTGCACCCTAAGGTGTGCTCCTTCTGCCATCTGTGGTAACTCACTGCCCCAGATCCCTGCCTTTAGGCCTCACAGCTGTGGTCACAACTGCAAGTGGATGCTGGCAGAGGGGAAGGAGCAGCTGTATGACAGCAGAGAGTGGGCTGGCCACAACCTGCTGGGAAATACAGGCTGTGTTCAAGTAACATTGCTGTGGGGTGAAGATGCAGTGACTTGAGTTGGAGGGGGTGGGGGGCATTTAGCCCCTGAGGGCTACAGTAATTTGCAGAGAAAACAGGCTAGATCCATGCCCTGGCTCAGCACCCTTGTTTGAGGGGGAGCCAGTCTGGTTAGGGGCTGCTCCACCCCTGCTGCTCATAGTGCCAGTTCCTGTGGTGCACTTAGGTCATGACTAGAAGGTAACCCATGGGCTATGTGACTTCAGCACACTAAATATACATCTATTTTGCCAACTGTATGCAGAGGGATTGGGCATCAGAGAGGATACTCACTATGGTACTCATAGCACTGATTGTCTCAGCTTTTAACATCATCCAGGAGGAACAGGAACTTTAGGAAGTCTGCAGTACAGCCTGCAGGTCAGCTGGGTAGCACTATTAACCCATTTGTGCCAGAAACAGACACCCTGCTTTCTCAGCAGCAAAAGATTGTGAACATTTTTAGGGAAATTCTTGATTAGAATGATGATTCTAATTTAACTCAGTTCTTAGAATGGAACACATGTTTTTTGGGCTTGGGAACTAGTTCAAATACCAGTTGTTTTGAGGTTTTCAATTTGATTATTTCTAACTTCCTGAGAAAATATAAAACTTGGGATAATAACATTGTAAGCATTAAGCCTCACTTCCTTATAGATTGTCATGATTAATAGGAAGTGCAGATAGAAAGGAAAATAACATGCAATATAATTTCATGGTCAGTGTAAACCTTTGCAGAGAGATTCTCTTAATAAACTGACATCCTGACTGCACCCATCAGCTGTAGGGATGTCTTCCTCAACATCCTGACTGATTGTGGGTGACCTCTTGTTGTTTTCAAGTATTTAAGGTTGAATAAAGGTCTATATGCAGTAAAATAGGTAAACCAAAAGGTGTGATTTTTCATTCCCGAATAAAATGTCACTAGAGACTAAAAGTAAGATTTGGAAAAAATCTGGAAAGCAGTTGTCAGATTTCAGAGTGGTCAAAGCAGACCTGGAATTCCCCAAAGCATTGTATATATGTGGTTTGGTCAGAAATCCCCTTTAGAGTATTAGGTTTGTGGGGTTACATCATAGTCACAGTCCTTTAGTGATGCAAGAGGAGAAAAGAAGCTACCCAAATTACCCTGCAAGCACCAGGAAATTAGCTACATCTTTTTTCAGCCTGCTTTGAGTCCTAGGTTTCCTAATCCTGTTGAAATATTTTATAACATGTACTGTGTGCAATATACAAAAATTACAGTTATAAGGCAAAGCCATTTATTTTCCATGATCATGCTCAAAACCATTCTCAGTTGATAATATCAGTGTTCTCAAGCCCAGCTATTGGTAAACTAAAATTCAGGTGCACCAAAATGGAGTCTTAAAAGTTATGAGACTTTAGAGTAAAAGCCTCTCAAATGCCTTCCAGTTTCTGGCTTTTTGAGGTACACTGGGCTTCTCTTTTATGCACTCTCCCACACTTCCCCTCCCCCCACCCAGTAACTGGGACAGCTTACCAGTGTGTGGTTTTAAACAAATGCAAGTTAAAATTCTCCCAAAGTCACCTCTCTCACAGTTGGTGCTGCAAGATGCTTGACAAATATTGCAAGAATCCTGATAAATATTTTGGCAAGACTCCCAGTTGCATCCAGCTAATAGATATACATCGGGTTTTGGCTGTATGAAGTATTGGGGAGTATTCTGAAAAAGGGATGCAGTAGCAGAGTAGGAATGAAGTAAGAACAGAGTTTGTTCCTTTGGAATGAAGCTTTTTTATTGTTTAGATTTCCCTCCCTCCCCACGTTAGTTTAGTTTGTTCTGTTGTGATCGGAAAGAGTTGAGGCTGGAAGGGACCTCCTGAGACCATCTAGTCCAGCCTCCATGAGCAAAGAAGGGTCAGGGCATTTCCGATGGGAAAATGAATCTGATTACACCAGGCAGCATGTGTGGGTTTGAGTGATGGAGGAAAATGCACTCGGCACTTCAGAAAATTAGTTGCTTGAAGTCAACTAGAAAGCAACGAAGAAAAAAAGTGTGGTGGCCCCTTAGAACAGACAATGTGACTGACTTCAGTGACTACTTTTCAAGTGTATAAACATGCTTTTAGTGTCTCTGATCAAATGCCTTTACATATGTGTCCACCATTAAGGCTGGAAACATACAAAATCCCAGAGGTATTTTGCTGGGCTAAATGATGACAATGGATATATATTATAGATATATAGTTATATATATATATACACTTTATATAGATAGAGACATACTTAAATGAATGCCATGCTTAAGAAAAGTAGATGTCAGCTGTGTAAAAAATCTTGAGACCTTTTCTTCAAGCACTTTCCTCTAATGATGCATTTGTATAGCTGTGGGGGCACAGCAAGAAGCTCCCTGCCTCAAGAGCTCAAGCTTGCAAGTAGGCACCTCAGCTACGGAACAAGCACATCTGAATTGCAGGTTAAACGCGTGTCATGCTTGTTAGGTCTAACACACTTTGGAGGTGATGTCTTTCTAGCTGCCACCACACCACTGGGCTGTGCTGCTGAGGCTGTGACTTCTCGTGGTGTTTTGAGTGATATATCTCCTGGTGCACTTGGGTAAAATGGGTTTGTTTTTAATAACGTATAAATGTATGTGACACATGAAAGGTGGAGATCACAGGCTGCTTAGCGGATAGAAGGGAACAGTAATATCTTCAGGGACAGGCTTACAAACTGGGACAAAATAGGAAAAACTTGCTATGGTTAAACACAAGTCTCCAATTGCCTACACTTGATGAGAGGCCGTTTGGCAGACAAAGAGGTGTATTAGGACCAGCTGTTGACTCTTCACTTCTGGTGTGCTGAGCATGTCTGCTCTGTGTTGAAGCAGTCAGCTTTGACCCATGATGGTGGACTATCTCCTACTCACTCTCGCAGGAGCAAGAGGCTGGAGGTGTACTGGAGATTCCAGCGAATTTCTCTGACCTTGGACTGTTGGTGGTGAGGAGCCAAACTTCCTGACTGGCAGGAACAGTAAGTGTTTAAAAATCAGAATTTCTTTGTAATTGAAGTGCAAAATGAAAATCTCCACATCTTATGCGAAGCAAATTCAGGGGAATGTTGATTATTTCCCTAGAAATTGTTCTATTAAATTTAATGTTAAATGTAATAGTCATATTAATGAAATGCGTGGCTACAAAGGGTCAGGGTAAATATTTACTGTAGCATTAACTGTATGATATGATTGCAATGGAATGTTTGGATTATATTCCCCATTATGCTTTTATGATAATCGACATGTTTCCCCAAACATTTTGGTTTGAACAGAATGATATTGATCTTTTTCAAGAAAAACTGTTTTAGTCAGCACTTTTCCAGGCAGCTGTGACATACAGGGTTGAAGTCAGGCTGATATTGTCCCAGAGTCTCACAAACAACTATCCTTTTGGGTTGCTCTTCCAGAGTAGAGTCTTGTATTACATTGAGGAGACATGGTACTCCAGGGATTGTTGTATTGGATCAAGAGGTGCCATGGAAGGAATCTGGAACTGCTTAGGAAGAGAAAGGAAAGCAAAACGCTTTGGCTAAGGACAGAAGCACAACAGAAAGGGGAGATGCTAGAGTCAGCTCCTCACAGACACTTCTGTTTGGTTTTTTGTTTGGTTTTTATTTTTTACCTAAATCAATGTGAGACCCTGGATTCCTTTAGCAGTCCATCCTTCTGAGAGTTGTAGTCCTGTGGAGCTGTGGCAAGGCTAGCCCATACAGGCCTGCTGGGATAGGGTTGTAAGCCTTGCTGGGAAACCCCAGACATGGTTCAAAAATGCAGAAGTGCTACTTTGTCTCAAGCTCAGACTGCTGGGTCCTGTACATTCTGTTGCTGGGGTGGACTGGTCCTCTCTCAGCAATCACTGTCTCAGCTTTGCTGTCAGGGCTTTTTGCTGGGGCTTGATGGGATCTCATAGATATGCTGGAGCCCTCTTCCACCTGCCTGCCTCTTCCACGTGCACCTCAAGGCAGCTCTCCCTGCATGGCCCCGGCTGTTGGCACCTTCCCATACATGCAGGTTTACTTGTTCTCTCTCAGCCTTGCCCGCCTCCCAGGCAGCCTCTGGGCTGGCTCAGGTCTGTGCTTACCCTGTCAAGGGATGATCAGCTCTCTGGGCTGAAGCAGGCACTGTAAGAACAGGTACAGGCAAAGTTGATTTGTACCGGTTTATGGTGGGTTTAATAATTTTCCACTTCTGCAGAGGCAAAGCCTTTCCTACTGCTTTTGCTGTCTGTGTGTGGTGGAATAAACATCTGTTGGGCCAGTTCTAATTTGCAAGTGAGGGCAATTACCCGTGGCACAGGTGTGCTATCCTCTGAAAGATTTTATTTCTTTCAAATGTGGACATGTCTGCAAATAATTTGAGGTCCTGCTATTTTATAGCCTTACACCCTGTGGAGGATAATTACTAAGCTTTTTTCTTCACCTTACTGTATCTTTATTTTAGTCACCAGAGGAAAACTCCCACTTATGCCCCTCCCATTTGCCACATAAAAACTCTCTTTGAAGTGAGAATACAAGTCACAATAAGTTTATTGTTAAAGTAAATTAGCACTGAATGAGAACACACTGTATGTTTATGAGCCAATACATTTTGGAGAATGAGCCATTAAATTCCAGTAGTTTGGCTCCCCATCTTTGTGGTTCACAGATGGCTTGTGTGAGGGTTTGATAAGAATCAGTGGGAGAATGAACTGACCTTCTGCAAACAAAACACTTTTTTTGACCTTTCTGTCCGCAAAATACAGAACCTTTAGGGATCTGTTTCCTTTCATTGAAGGCTGCATCTGCAGATGATTGGAAACATACCTACCAGTCCCAGGATGTTCAGATCCAGAGTCTTGGAAATTTAGTTCTACATCAAACCCTTTGAAGTTCATTCCCATCTCTGCAAATGAGTGATGGAAATGACTGAGCATCTGAAACTTGTTAAGAACATAATCCACGGACTCCCATTTAGTGGCTTGTGGATCAGGCCATAGCAGTGAGCTGTCCTGAAATAAGGGACCTTCATTTTCCATCTCAGGTTTTCTCCATTATTGATCGATAGGAATCTGAATGGTCAGACAAAATCTAATGACATTTTTCTTTTCCTACGTTTATTTAAATAGTTTTTAAATTACAGCCTGGCACAAAGTGATGTCTAAAACAAGGCAAGAATAACAAGAAATTTGTGGACGTCAAAATCCTAATGGAAATTGAGATCCTTGAAATTTGGGCTGGGCTGCAGGGCTACTTTACTCACCTGGCCATTTTCTGGGTCCTGAGGCTCATTCTGTTCTTGAATCTGTCTAGGGAAGAGAGGGAACGTGGAAAGTAATCGTTAGCTCAGTGTTTCTCTTATTTTGGGGTGGCTTTAGATTGTGCTGTTGATGCAGATCACACACAGGGCATTCCTATATTGTCCAACACCCCCATGATCTCTGCAGGGGCCTTGGACAAATTCTCACTGCCTGGTGTACCTGCCTCAGGATTGAGCAGTGTCTGGGGTTTGCTGACCTGTTTTAGTGTACTGGTGTGCAAAAAGCGATGCCAGCAGCTGGTGAGCATGGAAGTATCTTAAAATGAACCTGTGACAATATGCATTGAAAGCTTAGGAAAAAACTGTTAACTTTATCACTTTTTTTTTTCCCCCATGGGTTCTTTAAAAACAACACAGGAAAAAAATGCAGAATTTGTATTTTCTACAGGTTTAGTGTCTCTGAACTCTTTCTCTGTGCAGTCTCTCTTGGTATGGCCATTACACACAGGAAGAAGGAAGAAACCTGATTTTGCCTATCAGACCTCTGGTTGGTGTGAAAGAACAGCTTTCTAATTTTTAACAGCTTTCCTTGAGGTGGCACATTGGAGACTATGTGAACATGGAGTCCTCTTAAAATCATACTGTAAATTCACTTCTCAGAATAGAAGGATACATTGATCTTGACTGAAGGAAAAAAAAAATCCATCACACTATTTATATCTGAAGAAAACAAACCTTCTGAAGTGAAATATTGACTCACTGAGGTCAATGTCGAAACTAACAGAGATAATATATGTGAGTCTTCCCTAGGGCTAGGAAAGTGTCAGCCCACTTGGTATGGTGGTTCCCTATAGGGTCCAGTACCCTAGCTCTGGAGACACTGTGGAGGCCACAACCCAAAGCCTGGAATCTGAGACTGGGCAGTGAGAGCTGATTTTCCTTGGGCTGTGACAGTTCCTCAGGGCTGCAGTAGCCCATGACAACTGGAAGACACTGTGTAGCCCTCAGGTTGCTGTAGATAACACAGGGAGACCTATGCAGGGAAATATTTCATGCTCTAGGAACTGAAGTGCTAAATGCAATCCACTTGGGAGCAGAAGGCCAAGTAAAGCATTAACACCAGAGTTAAGACAAACCAATTCAGGAATAACTAATATTGTTGACTTTGCTTGCACAAAATGTCGCTTTCTTTGAGCTTTTCTTTTTTTCCCCCAAGAGCAGGTTTAAGGGCAAGCACAAATATTAGTCATCTTTCTCCTATTAATTATTGTTAAAGATTTAAGGGATCATAGACTTTGAAGTTAATGCCCCATTCAATGTGGGAAAAAGCAGAACTGTGCATCCCAGTGGTGTTGTTCTTTCTGGCTGGTTGGTTGATCACAAACCAACTGTCCTGGCTTGCAACATCAGCAGCATGTTGCTTTACTTGGAGACAGTAGTTGTGAAAAGAAGCAGATTTCAGATGGAGAGTGAGTGTGGCTGCATATGTGCATCATGCGTGTATGTATGTGAACTCCTGAACATGCAGATGAATGAACGCAGCGGTAGACCTGCTTCTAAATCCTGGTGTGGCAGGCCTGCTTTTTTGACCTTAGGCAAGATTTTATCTTTGCTTATCCCATACAATGATCTCTTTCATGTCTTATATACAACATAACTTCTGAAATCCTGGATTAACTTTGGAATAAAAGTTTTATTATCAATCAAGTGACTTCCATGACCTGCTCTACTCTAAAAGTGACTCTCTCCAAATGTCATTGCAGGGCTCCCAGACACACACTTGTCAGCTCCAGAGCAGATTTCTTTGCTTTACAGAAGTGAAAATGTGTTTGGTAACCCTCTGTGCTCTTCCTTGGATCAAGATGAGCAGAGTTCTTCCTCTCATAGTAACCTCTTTTGTCACCTGTCTGACTGCCTTTCTTTTATCAGCCCTACATAGACATTACAAAAGATGGAGTTGGGACTTGTATTTAGAGTTATTGCTGGGGATATATCTAGGGAAAAAGAGCTCTACCCTGATAACAAGATTTTAGGAAGGTTTGAAGAATGGAACAGTTTTGGTAAGCTTAGTATATTTGTTACATGGCACTGAATGCAGTATTACATATAAAGCTATTGAAAGACAGAAAAATGGCCTAACCTGGATGAATTATTTTTACCGAATCAGTTTCATGTGCCCCAAATGCAGTTTTGGAGCGATCAAAGCCAACAGTTGTCCTGGTTTCAGCTGGATTAAAGTTAACTTTCTTCCCAGTAGCTGGTATAGTGCTGTGCTTTGCATTTAGGGTGACAATAATTTTGATGACACGCTGATGTTTGAGTTGTTGCTAAGTAGTGTTTGTGCTAAGTGACTCAGACTGCCCTCCCAGTGGAGTCTGGGCATGCATGAGGAGCTGGGAGGGGATGCAGCCAGAACAGCTGACCCCAATGAGCCAAAGGAGTATTCCATACAATAGGATGTCATGCTTAGTATATAAACTGGGGGGAGTTGACAAGGGGCCACCGTGGCATGGGGATTGGCTGGGGTTAAGCTAATTGAGTCAAATCAAATTAATAGCTTTGCCTATAAACCTATAGGAGTTGAAATATTTTGCATTATATCCATATAACTATGTCTGTATCAAAGACCCCTGCTTCCCTGCTTTTCACTATCCAAAGCTTTTCAGTTTGGGACATTTGTAATGTAGAGAAGGACACTTTTTCTGCAGTGATGATTCAAGCTTACAAACTCAAATTTATGGATTGATGTGGCTTTTTGTATTCTGTCTAGGAACAACAAAAAAAAAAAAAAGGACAGAATATTTTGAAAGAATAGTTTAATTTCTTTTTAATCCTAGTTGATTTTTCTGAAAGGGTTAAAAAGAGATAAACATTTTTCATCAAGAACAGACCTTTTAAAGAGTCCTTGTGTTTACTGTGAGGTTTTTGGTTTTTTTTAATACTTCTGCTCATTCATTGAACCCCAAATTCCATTTTTTCCACAGCCCTATTTGTAATAAAAGTCAGGGAAATGACTGCCTAGAAGTGGGATTTGCACACACATTGACTGCCTGACTAATTATCCTTCTTCAGGGCACTCTAGGGTATTTGGTGCTCCACTGGGCCTAGTCTTGCTTGAATATTATTGAGAAGGAAAGGGAGGGGACTGACTCTGTAGCGTGCTCCTACTTTCCTGTACAGGGGAGTGCTTGATGCAAGTCAAGGGAAACTTCATGGGGGGAGGCGGAAATAAAATCCTGTTCTGTGCAGTAACATTTGTACGAATGAAACAGTGTTTCTCACTCCTTTCTAAACTCATCTGCCTCTTCTGTGACAGTGGCAGGCTTGGAAATGACTGCTGATTACGACAGGTGAAAGTCAGAGTACAGAGGGACTGGGAGGAAAATTGCATTGCAATCTGCTCTCCACCCTGGAAACCAGAAGGGAGATGGTGCTGTGCCAGCACGTCCTCTGTATGCACAGTTTAGGGATAAAGGGGGAGCTGGACTCTCCCAGGGATCAATGCTGAGCTTTAGCACATTTCAGAAAGCAGCTCTTCAAGCAAATGAGAGAACATCCTGGAGGCAGCACCAGTTCCACAGCAGGGGTGGGGGCAGCAGGAGACCATCACCTGGCAGTCAGCAGGTTGAGGCAACACTGGAGAGAACCACTTGGCAATGGGCAGGTGGACCAGACAGCAGGAGTGCGGCACCATTTGCTCCACGACTTGGCATTAATGAGACACCTATTGGAATTCTGCACACTCTTTAAAGACCTTCTGTGCGGAAAATCGTTACGTTTACCGTAATCCTTTGGCAAGTGAAAAACCAAACTGGAATCTTCCCTGCTGTACTTATTTGTGGACTTCCTAGGAGGCTTTTGGAGCTGTGTGAGTCATGTGGCTTTCTGGATGGAGGTGCTGAGAGGTAGACAGCTACTGAAAGCGATGTACAAACTGGAGAGCCTTGTGCACGAAGGGGGTAGGATTTAGCATGAAGGGCTGTTATTTGACTTGACAGTCAGGGTTGAGTTTTTCCAAGCAGCTTCCCTCTGTGTGAGCACACACTTAAGAGCACCGTTGTTGCACATGCAGGAGAGTGCTAACATACCATGGATGGAAGTGCAAAATGGAGAACACCTCTTAGAAATGTGGCCCCCAAGACTAGGACTATATTTTTAAGGAACTTAACTATCCAGCATACTGAGCTCTTCCTCAAAGACAGGCTGTAGGATAAGCAGTGAAGGGGTAGACTGTGAGCCAACTAAGTTGTGTTTAAAATGCTTTTTTTTCTTAGCCCAACTTAAAAGCTCTTGGCTTCCTCAGGGGCTGTGGCATGCAATCTGTAAAGGCAGCCTGCAGTGCTGTCTGACTTACAGTGCAGCTGGACAGTGGGGAAGGGAAGGTTCCTTTTTCATGTCGTGGTGCTGGTGATTACACTGACGGTGTTTTCTTCCCAAGGAGATCTCCACTTTCCATGTGTTTTGAAGCAAACTGTTGCTCTCTTGTGCTACTGTTACATAAACACAGCGCTGAGCACTGATCTACAATCTCTCTTTGTTCAGATTTGAAACTCTGTCTCAGCAGCTGGAGAATTAAAGTGATGCTCCCGGAGCCCAGCCCCAGAAAGATGGCCCTTGCCAGGACAGAGCTAGAAGCTCTCTGATGATTTACGTGGGCTTCACTCTTTTGCAGCACTGCAGGAAGCACCCCTGCAGCCTCAGCCTCTACATCTCTCTCTCTTGACCTACCTAGAGAGAAGGATGGGGGAGAGAGGTAAACCAGAAAGGCAGGGGAGCTACTGTTTTGTTGAGGGTCTAGGGATGCCCTACCACTTACTGTTGCTGAGTAGCAAGCGTAGCATCCTCTGTATTACTTGAGCCAGGAGGCAGCAAGAGAAATGTATAATCTCATGCCTGGTGTGGTAGGGGGAGGGGAAAATGTCTTTTAAAGTGTAATAACACCTAGGTTTTATAATCCTGCCCAGCTCAGGCTTGACAATTCTTCTGATAGCCCAAATACTATAAATTCAGTTAAAGATAACAGAACAGATGGGAAAAACATATGGTTTGTAGGTAGTGTGTGGTGGTTGATATTTGTGGTACATTAGGGGAATTAATTTTATTCTCTCTCTTTCCCTGTATAACTTTTTTGATACTTTCTCAAGTTCTTTGTGCCTTTAGGTGAGCTTCAGGTTTTGCAAATATCTGATAACTTGGCTTTGTTAACCAAACTATCTGTTGCTTTGTGAATGTCCTTTAGAGTTATTGTCCATACACGTTATCTTCAAGCTCCAGACCACTTAGAGCCCAATTGCTTATGCCATCTGTCCTATTAATTTCTATGGATAGCTTGAATGGACAAGGGATACTGCATGGGGGACTTCCCTTTCCTCGGCTGCTTTACCAGTCCTCACCATGTGCATTGGATGCCAAGAGATGCCGTGCACGCAGGATTGTGCCTGTACACATGGGCTGGGAGCAGCATGGGACCTGCTGGGCAGAGGCCACTTTCCCACCAGTGCTGGCCTTACCCTGCTGTGGAGTGGCTCCACACAATCCCTGGCTGTGGGGAATGGGAGGGCACCTCCAGCAGTGTGTGCTGTTGCCAGCAGCACGGACAGCTTCCCTTTTGGGTTTCTTTAGAGGAAGCCTGCCTGTTCTGCTGGAGAAGCTCCCAAATATTAACACCCTAATTTAGCTGCCAATCTCCTCTGCAACAAATTTGTGAGTTACTCTGGAGCTAGATACATTGCTCATCTTTTTATGTAGTGCAAAATCTAGGCAAGTTAGGTTCAGAGCACGCATATATATACATTTCAAGTACTTGTTTTTGGATACCTGAGAAAATCTGCATAAGAATGAGTTGTGGCTACAGTACAGATTTACAGTGAAAGGAAAGGAAGTTTAGACTAATGTAGGAGGCAATACATTTGCTCATAACTTTAAGATGCTTGAGGAGAAGACTCTTTTCCCTTGGAAGGGACATTTGACAGCTGGCCTTTCCATGCAGCCATAGTTTGAAAGGAAGGAGTACATCTTTGCCATAGTAAAAGGGCAGGATACAGTCTAGCTTCTGATACAGGATGAGATCAGGCTTGAAGCAAACTCAGCCTCAACTGTCAGGATTTTCTGTCCCTAAACTTCACCTACATGTTGTGAGTTCTAAGATTGGCTACTGACTGATCCAGCAGTGTCCACCTTGTCTCTTGAATGTGTTCTTATGATGCAGGGATGTTGTACTTGGACCAGAGCTCCTGAATATGTGTAAGGGCTTTGTTGTTCACTGACCCACCTTGACTCATCATCTACACACCCACTCTCCTGCATGCCCAGAAACAACATGTCTGTACTCCTTCTCACGCTCAGTAACAAAATTATTTGCAGTAGTATCCTCAGTGTATTATTGACCTAATATGTCGCACTTTGGTGAATTTATCTGAAAATTATTTGTAGGTTTTTGACCTCAGCTTGAGATAAGGCTATGT
This sequence comes from Todiramphus chloris collaris, assembly GCA_025345505.1. Taxonomy (NCBI): domain Eukaryota; kingdom Metazoa; phylum Chordata; class Aves; order Coraciiformes; family Alcedinidae; genus Todiramphus; species Todiramphus chloris. The sequence goes on along the minus strand of JANVCC010000022.1, from coordinate 5,422,788 downwards.
TATCTCAGGCTCCTCAAAGCAGCCTGATGGTACATGATCTGTCATTAGAGATGTGGAAAATGTGAACACTCTGATAAATGAAACACTGAAAGTATTTTCTGTTTTGTAAATGCTCTAAATATGTTGCCCTGTGGGACAGATGATGTGAAGTGCATGGCACCAAGCTTATCCTGATGAGAAAGCCAAATGTGCCAGGGGGAGCTGGATGCAAGAAGCAGCAGAGAGTTTAGGTCAGTTTAGCTGAAATGGTTTGGGTTGATGTCCATGCTGCTGAAAGCAGGATGCCAAATAGCTGTATTTTTATCCAAACTGCAGAAAATTGAGTGAAAGATTACTATTTTAGCTGCATCTGGAAAGACGTGCTGCAAATCAAGGATATGATCCTGCAAAGCGTTTGGCATTCTTCTAATCTGTGTGCGCTTGATGCAAAGGTCTGATCCAGACAACGGGATCCATTCTGGGTTCCCATTGACAAGGATGAGTTTCAGATTTGGCTTGTGGAATTGACTGGGACAAACTCACTGATGTGGATTTGTATTTCAGGAGCAATGGTCAGATTCCAGCTGGCAGAAGGTCACTGAGTTGTCACTAACAGCACAGATCAAAGGCTAAGGGAAATTTTAGAAGGATTATCTTGGCAATGCTATTTGGGACTACCAGAATGCTAAGGCTAACAATGTGCACATGCTGATCAATGAAGATCCTTAACTCTGGCATCTCCCCCTTGAGGCCGGACTTTAAAATTACAAAACTCTGAGGATCAAAAGAAACAGTTCAGAAGAGCATTGAAGACCCAAAGTTGCAGTTTCTAGTAGAAGGGCTTGTGAGTCCCGTGTTAACTGGGTGCATTACATCTGTAAGTTCTGGGAAGGGGGCTTTTCATTAGTGTCTACTGACCCTAGTGTAAGCAGAAATGGGATCCAGAACTTGGAAAGGTGAAGGCTAAATGATGGGCCTGGTATTAGTAGAGGGTGTATGTTGTGCCATGTTGCTTTGTTCCTCTCTGAAGGCCCACGGAAAGATGCTGTGGCTGGGGACAGGGTGACTGCACTTGGGGAGCTCTACAGATTGGTCTCACTTTTTTTGTTTGGCTGTAGATCGCTTCTGCTCCAACACACAGACTCTGTAAAATCATAATGCATTCACAAAGTGAGTTTTCACACCTAGAGTACATTCTTAGAAAGGTCATGCTCTATGGGTCAGAAGATTTTAAAAAATTGTTACTGAGTTTCTGATTATATTTTATGTATGTATTCCACATTAGAAATGTTTCTTTTGGAAGGATGCAGGACGTATAACTATTCACTTGGTCTTTAAGCAAGATGTTTTTTCAGCTGTAATTGTGTCTTTTATTCTTAAACTTACCCTTATAATGAAAAGGATATTACAAGCTTTTGCATTCCTAAACGCTGACCCGTTTACTGTGATTGGTTGTGCTTGATATCTTTTCTCTATTTTTTTTCTCTTTCCTGAGTTTCTAGCTCCCAGGTAGACAAAATTTTGTTTGCTACTAATAGCTCTTCCACCCACTTGCCACACCTATTAATGGTTCAGCAGTGCAGTACTTTAAAATTAGCCAGAACCCGATTCTGCTTTGGCTTACACTAATTCTGTATGGCTGTAGCTCCAACGGGGAGAAGGGAATTGGTCTCAATCTATAAACATTATTCCTCTGCAATATTTGGCAGTGACTTCATTTAGCCTTATTGCAGAAATTTCCTTTGCAGGACCATGAAAACTGTATTTTACGTCTGATAGAGCATTTAGTGAATCCTTGGTTCCCTCTGAGATTCAATAAATGTGTCCTGCTGAAAACTTTATAGACAAGCCCCATTGGCAAGTGAACGGGACAGAGAAGAGCTTCAGCCTTTAAAGGCCTGAAGCTGGAATTGCCATTGCGCTGCATCTGGCTGAAGTGGCATGGTTGCCTGCAGTGGAGCAAGCAGGTAGTGAGCAAATGCCATCCTGATCCTGAAGAAATTTCCATCTGCTTTGTGCCCGTATAAATGATTGCATGTAGCCCATGGAGATGAGCTTGGCATACCTTTTTGGGTGGCAGAGAAAATCACAACTGAGATACACCAGCAGCAAATGACACAAAGCGGAAACAGAATACTCATTGTCATTGCTGTGGGGAAACAATAAAACCATTGGTAACAAACTGTAATGAAAGAGGCTTTAGCTATTGGCTTTGTAGATGTCTGTGGATCCCAGAGCCCTTGGTTCTAGAATGCTTTTTTTAGCAAAGGTACCCAGGACTGCAGCTGTCCCTGGTGTCCCCATTGTGCCTGGGCTTGGTCTAAACTCACCCTGAAATCTTTCACTCAGCTGCAGCCTTGCAGAGCTGAAGACTTGTAAGGCAGTTTGCTTGTTCCCTTCCTTCGATGTGGTGACTGTGATTAGTTACTAAAAGGGGCTCCATTGCAAGAAAAATGTGAGCTAATGAATGGAAGGAAAATGTTGACTTTCAATTCCATAGCATTTATAATCTGTTCAAGACCAAAAATGTCATTTATTACTGAAGACTTGTGTTTTTTCTGTTCTTTATATTGTTGCAAAGACAGCCTAATTACGTCTCTCTTTGGATTTATTTGTACTGCTTGTATATGGGCTTTTCTTTTCCCTGTGATGTAAAAAAGGGAAAGGCCAGGAGAATCGGGTAGCAGAATGAAGCTGTTTCTGTTTCTGGGGAGGTAGCACATGGGACAGCTTGTGGTCCCCACAGATGCCCTGCCAGCAACCCTATTCCCTCCACGTTAGCAGGAGCACGTGCCTGGCCCGAGGTGAGGATGTGCCTTGTTTGCTGTCAGATTTGTCCTGGCTTCATTTTGGCCCATGATGTATTTTTCTCCCAATATTTTCCTCTTCTTATAATTCATCCTATAGCTTGAGTCTACCAACAGAAAGGGAAGGTGAAAAGGGCATCCAAGAAAGGGAGGAGAAAAGAGAAACTTATAGAGGTAAGGGAAAAATGGTGATGGCTGGCACTTGGGGTAAGTGGAAATGAGGTGGACAAAACAGATTGTACAAGCAGCTTTTCATCTGCCTGATGCAGAATTTATGGCATTTAGATGAATGTTTGGAGAAGGATTCCCTGGTCTGGCTGGGGCACAGGGTAAACTCAGTGAGGCCATCCTTGTGTGCTTGTATTAGCAGAGGGAACCATATTTTCCCTGCTGCTGCTGGAGTTCTGTATAAAAGCGAATCTAAACAGGGTGTTTCTGTCCACTCTAAGTAAAATGAAGGCATAATAAAGAAGTCAATAAAATACGTCTTGAGGAGGAAGTAAAACAGACACTTTGTGTATGTACATGCCAACACCCAAAGCACTCTTGTAAAACAGAGGCAGCAGCTCTTCTCCTGGTCCCTTCCTGGTGTAAATGTGACAGTGGGTGTGATCTGCACCAGGCGTTTCTGATCACACAGAGCATGAGAAGAGTTAAAGCAAAGAGCCAAATGCTCTTGAAAGTGAAATGGCAGCAGGAGCTTGGCGTCTGGTTTGAAAAAGGAGGAAGTATGAGTAAATATTTGAGGGGAACAACCACTTTAATCTTTTCATTTGGGGCCTTGGCCTATCTGGTTTTGCTGAGGCTAAAAGGATGAAGCCCTGTGTTTGTCACTAGGACTACGTACACATGGTTCTGTGGATTTTGTACTTTTACAGCTGCTCCGTGATAATGTAAGAGAAAAAAAAAATCCTTTATGGTCCCTGATTATCAGGTTACAGTTTATCAGAGATATAAATGCCAGCAATTTAAATGACTCTGTATTAGGTTGTCCTTGAAAAAACAGAATTTGTAATGAAAAGGACAATGCAAGGAACTCTTTTTGAAACAATAACGCCATATTAGTTGGAATGAGCATTGCATATTTAAAAATTTTAAGTCATTGGGTACCTTTAAGTAAAGTGTACATGAAGCGGTTATCTTCTTTATGGACAAAAATATTTTATTGCTAGCTATTATGAACTCCACAATCTCTAGGCAAAGATTTTAATGGGCTAGATACAGGGCACTATCAATAATCTTAGTTAACATTTCAATTCTATTAGCTTACTACACTGATAGCATTCATTGTGGACTGAATGACAATCAAAAGTATACCACAAGAATAATTGGACAACGTTTACCTGTATGAGGAATTATTCTACAGGGTCGTATATTGCACTGATTCCTGCAAGTATTACTCTTCTTCATATTGCAGCTTGCTACTGCTTTTTCAGTGTGCAAATGACTGTAGAACTAGAAGGTTACAGGAGGACGCTTCTGTGAAGCTGTGTTGAACGCCGGCTGTAGTGGCTTGTCTATACTTGGTTGTCTTCCAGATCTCTGGGGTTGGGCTCCACCTGTGCCAAAGAAGTGTGTCGTCTAGTGGTTCCCATCCTTTCTGGAGCCAAGCCTCATGTTCGAACCCTGGCAGTGTCCCATGATTCCTTGGAGAGAGCTCCAACTGGATCAGGGCTTGGAGTCCCGGTTTGCTGCTTGCGCGTGTGTGTGCACCTGCTTTTTGATGTGAAGTGTTAGCATGTACAGTTTGGCTTGTTAAGGCAAAATCTGTCAGAGCAGGTTGCCCACCTGAAGTCAGTTTCTTAAATGTGTGGCAACCACATTTCTGCTGTGATTTCTGTGGTTCTGGAAACCCTGTTGCAGATTAGAATGTAGAGGCTGCGCTGTCTCTTTCCCTTTAGGCTGGTAACTGGAGTGGTCTGTAAACTACATCCTCTAGACCCTGACTCTGTTCATGTATGTATGGGGTGTACACTAGAATAGCCTGGGGCTTCTATGCTCTTACCACTGTCCTCAGAGGTGTTCTGCTCAAAACTTCTGTCCCGCAGATCCCTGTGTGGATGTGAAAGTTTTATTTAGCTGAGCTGCAGCACAGGCTGACAATTGAAGGCCTTCCTCTGGAAAGCAAGGTTGAACTCTGGGTTCTGGGTAGTGCTTACTGGGAAGCTGTGATGTGTAGCTGGGCTTGTAAGAGAATAATGCAAGTCCAAGGTCCCATTTTTACTCTAGTGTCCAAAGGATTGTGGAAAATATTGCCATGCAAGTAATGAATATTTGGATTTCCTTCACACTTGCTTTCGTAGCATTGTTTTGCTTTGCCAAATTTGAGCTTGAGTTGGAAGCATGCTGCAGAAAGGCAAATTACGTTGTGTTTGCTTTAGCTCAAAAGAGTACACAAAGAACTGGAGCTCTCCAAACCCACATCAAAGGTGAACGTACCCTCTGCTGCTCCAGACATGTCTGTCAAAAAGGACAAGCATTCGCTGCTGCATGGAAAGATACTTAACCTGCCTGCTAATGTGGCAAATTACTTCTGTCCCTCTTGGCTTGGAAAAGACACTTGAAAATGAAACCTGTGTAATCTGGGCAAAATGCAGAGCAAATTCAGATGCCAAACAGCTCCACAGAGAATCAGAGCAAAAGGATGTAAGAGAGACAATAAATGTTCTGAAGTTATTTGTTTGGTGGCAGTGTCTTCAAATCTGCAATAAAAGAGGATCCCATCATCAGAGAACTTGCCTTGCTGCTGCGTTACTGTACCTGTGTAGGAACAAACCGCGGAGGCTTTCCAAGTACTGCACAAAGCAGAAACTTGCTTTGCCTAAAATCTGTCCCACTCGATTGCTGTCAGGCTGAGAACTGGACTTTGTTCAGTTTGTACAGCTAGCCTCAGGCTCCTGTAAATTAGTTTGATCTACGGGGATCCCTGAGGATCTCTTAACTTGTGATTTGGGCTCCACAGCCTGTTCCACAACATGGGAAGCTGTGTTTTACTGACAGGGGTCTTACTGTCCCTTCTGGTAGCAGCAGCCTGGTTCACGCTCATAATCTGGTGCTTCTCTCAAAAGTGGTTTTCCAACAGGATGACTACAATTAACGATGCACTGTAAATGCCATAGATGAAACCACATCATCTATTTAAATTAAAAAATTATATTATTACTTTCTAAATATCTATTTTCTTTCTAAAATCATCACCCTAGTTGAGGGCTATGGCATTTCCTGCAAATGATGACCAGCTGGGGTTAATAGCCATTTGTTGTACCAGAGGTTATCATCTCTCAGCAGGGGTTTTAATGTTTTTCCTTGGAAATTTCCTGCCTTTAGGTCTGCTTTCCTTAGATGATACCATTGCCTTAAATGTCAGCTGGCATACATGGATGCTCTTCTGTCTTACTTTGTTTTGTCTGCAAGCAGGGTGGGAAGTTTTCTGTCACTTTTGTTTTTCATAGAAAACACACTTTTCACAATATAGATTTGCTTCTGTTTGGGGAACACTGACTTTGGGGATTTTTGGTATAAAGGCTATTGTGGGGTTTTGATTGTTTTTAGTTAGTTTAAAGCTTAGAGCCAAAAACTTACATTTGTTTTCTGTGTGGGAAATACCAGTTATTTTGATGGTTCCTCACCTCACAGTTTTGCAACTATGTTGTAAAAATGGGTGGGGAAAGGTGAGATTAGCAAAACCCGATGTTTTCTTTCTTCCAGAGAAAGAGTTGATTTTTCTTCAGCTGAAATGTGTGTTTTCTTTGGGAAGGCCATTTTTCCTAGTGAAATTGAAATGTATTCCTTTGGGGGAGTGTGAGCTTCCCTTGGGCCCAAGTGAGCTCTTGGTGCCCAGGTTTCGATGATGGAGTATTTGTGGTTTATCTTCCCAGTTCCACTGTTGAGGATTTACAGTACTGTAAATCTAGACTAAAGTAATGTAAATCCATAGTAATGTAACTATATTTTTTCCCTCCATGGAGCTGTCTAGGTTTACACCAGTGAGAATAAGAACAGTATTTTGTCCTTTAATATCTATCTTCACATAATAAAAGTCATATGAGGGTTTCACTAAATATTTAGCAAACCTACTAAAACAAGCCCAACAAACTACGCAGGACGTAGATTAATTTCCTCCACCAGCATCTGGGTTCAGCATTATAATTAGCAGCAGATCTAGTGATATGCCAAACAAAGATGTTTATGTCAAATAGCTATTTCTTAGAAGAAAAAAAAAAGGGGGGGGGGGGGGGAAGGGAGGACACGGGCTTCACTTAATAGAATACCACATTGCTAGCCTAAGTGATAAGCTGTTACTGTCAGAGATGTTTACAGATTGCAGCTAGCAAAATTTTCAGTTACATTATTCTGTTCAGTTTATGATTATATAGGCATGGCAGGGGCACAGGGGACTTTAATCTGTCCTTGCTGTCTTACCTCTTCTGTCCTCACTTTTCTTACCTCTTCTGTCCTCACTT
>JANVCC010000022.1:5399666-5415529 GCA_025345505.1 Todiramphus chloris collaris | reverse complement strand
TCTTACCTCTTCTGTCCTCACTTTTCTTACCTCTTCTGTCCTCACTTTCTTACCTCTTCTAATGGCTGCTTTTCCCACTTGAAAACTCTTTTGATCTCTTGACATGTGAATCACACTTGTTCACTTGGACTCACTTAGACTTTGGCTTTAAATCAACTCTGCATGTTGAATGCACCTCATACAAGTGACAGGCAATGCTTAGAAAAGTTGGCATGGAAGCTTTCTCAACAGCCAAAGTAGGCATATCCACAGCCCTGTGAAGTCACTGCACCCCCTGAACTGCCACAGCAGGACTGTGTGTATGAGGAGGGCAAAGTTCCTGTTGGTATTTTGTAACGTGGAGATCCCAGTCGCTGCCAGGAACCTGGGGAGAGGTTAAAGAATGAATTATTCAGATCTCTGAAGACGTTTGAATTGAGCACTGCTGCTAGAAACAGATTCAGATTTTTGTGTGGGCTTGATAAAGGAAACTCTGGTCTTGCTGAGAATAGGTGGTCACTGTAACAAAATCAGAACTGTAAAGAGTTAATTTAATGCAGAGGAATTCTATGAATTTCTTGAAGGACCAAAGAAAATCACTCTCCAAAATGATGAAGAGAGTCCAAAGACAGATTTGGCAACTCTTCTAGACTGTTTTACCACAAAATGACCTTCGGTTTATAGCTGTGTCACACTAATGTTTCAACCTTCAGTGTGTGTGCTAGAGGGCTGTACTCTGCCAGTTGCAAAGGATGCTTTCACTCATTTATAACCTAGGGATATTAGACATCATAAAAAGTTCAATATACCAATGTGATGATAATATATCTGTTGTCTGCACTACAAACTTCCCAGCTAGCATTCCAGGATTATATGTCAGGCAGTAATTAGAATGATGCATTTTATATCTTCTGAAATAGTGCCAGGAAGAGAATTGCTTTCCATTTGGAACAGTGTTAGCCATACAGCTGGAAATGCTGCCTAATGAAAATACTTTTAAGTATCTTTTGGTCTGTGTTTGGTCCCAACTTGCCCAAGGAACACAGGCAATCTCTTATGTTCACCTTGCTGGGTTGCAGAAGAATTGCTTAAGAAGCTGTCAGTGCTGATTATACATAGGGAAGAGTCCAGGTATTAAAGCCACTGAACCCTACTACAACGAGTTCTAAGTGGTACCAAAGTACCAAACACTCAAAATGTTCAGGGGGATTTGTAATTCTTCCTGATCCTCGGGGTGGAACACCTTCCTCTGCAACTGGTGTGACCTCCTGAGACACCCAGTGAATTCAAGCCCCAGTTCTGTGTCCTAATTTAGAGAACAGCGATACTGATCAGGATGTTTGTTATCAGGATTTTAGTTCAGCATGGTAAAAGATAAAGAGATGTCATTTTGTGTCTATGATTTCTAAGAATAAATGCAGAGATATTACCAAAGTATTGATAGACTTGTCTGGATTTGACTCCAGCAGAATAGGGATGAACATCTCGTATAAAGTTTGAAATAAAGCTTAAAAAAGTAGATTTCAAAACATTGTATACTGGACTTCTTGTATAGAACTTCAGTCTGTGATCAAAACTGCCATGTCTACAAAGAAAGAAACCTTTATTTAATTTGTTTATAACCTATATCAAGGACTGAAGGTTCTGGGTCAGATCATGTTACTGTTACTAGAGCATTAAGTTACAATACAGTCTGACTAGCTATATTATCTCCTGCTTAGGCTTCATAGCAGTAGTCTATTAATTCTGGGATTTAGAGAAAGCTGATGTATGAATAGATGCCTACATGGCCTCTTTCCTGCCCAAATCAGTAAGAAAAGTTATTGGTAAAGTAGAATAGAAATATATTAATCCATTTTAAATATTCAGAAGTTATCTTTTGGTCACACTATTTCACAGAGTGCAAGTCAAATAAGTGTGCAGGAAAAAATTAATGGGTGTCTGTGTTTTCCCCTAGACCAATCTTGAAATTCCTGCTTTTCCAATAATGCATCTTTGGGAACATCATAATGGTTTATAACATATTCTTTACACTGAACTTGAGGTCCTCAGATGATGTAAACTAGCACAGTCAGGCTAACCGATGCTGATTTACCACAACCCAGGACAAGACTGATGGAGATTAAAAGAGAGTCATCATCCTGTAGAGTAGACTGAACATGCGTGTTGGAAACAGCTTCAATTTTTATCCCAGTTTTGTTGTTCTACTCAGCACTACTGCATGGCCACCTTTGAAGGTGGTTCACGCACTGCACTGTGATAGCTGGTGCCAGTAGGAAGTATTTGCAGGATAAATCTGTCTGTGGTCACTCTTTGGTTGTTGATCCGGAGCTGGCACACTATATAGGTTTTCAAATGTGGCTCCTGCCTGAACACTGAAATCTTCCCCGTCTCACCCTTCCCACTTTTACTTTGGGTCATGTGACCTCTACAATAGTTACAATTACTTCTGTGCTTCTCCACGACTTTCCAACCACTTCTTCAGGGCTCCTGCTGGAATCGCAGTGGGGATGCCCACATGGTTTTTTGCCTTCAGACTACAGGAAAGAAAGAGGGGGCCCTTCAGGTGCCAAGGCTGTTGACAACTGTTGATAAATGGAGGTCCTCTATCAGTGCTGCTGCCTGTCCTACACTGGTTTTCGTGACCCTATCTTTGCGGTGCGCTCAGCCTTGAAGGACACATCTCCTTGGGCTGGCCAAGCTCCACAGTGAAGCCTTCTCTTGCAGGGCTCTTGGCCTTGGGAACTGGAGGCTGTCTGAGGGCCAGCTATGCTGACAGCTATCATCAGAAAGTGTTTTGGGAGAAAATAAAAACAATCCACATAATTTCTCCTGAGGAAATGCAGTTTATCTATCTACCTCTCATAGCAAAACACAAGGGGACCACGGCAGCATAAGCGGTGAAGAGGCTGAACGTGACAAGCCCTTTGGTGGCAAGGTGGCCTGGTCCTGGTTTCTCCTGCCCTGCTTTGAAACCCACCCCATCCCACAGCATGGCCCGAGTGTCACCATACTGTAGCTGCTGTAAGCCTCAGAGACCAGTGCTGCCCGTGGGGATGAGGTGGGGCAGTTCAGACATGTCTTCTCAGAAACGTGAATAGCAACAGTGCTTCTGGCAGCTCAGGATGGTGTTCATCCCTGCGCCCAGAGAGACCCTGTCTCCGTGTGTTTGCAAGGTAAAGGGGAGGTGTCTCTCCTTCATTCTCTTTTCTCCAGTGCAAGGTGAGGCCCAGTTTGGCAGCTGGCATGCAACTTCATTCCTTCTGCTTTCTTTTCATCTCATTTTCTCTCTATAGTGCAAAAATAGTATCAGTAACACGTTTATATCCTGCAGGAAAGGTAACATGTGGACAATGTTGCAAAACTCCAGGTGGGAGCTGTGGCTGTCGTACAGAAATGACATATGTAGAAGTTACCAAATATATACAGAAGCTTTGAAGGAGAAAGGTGTGATTTCAGAGAAAATTATCTCATCCTTCCTGAAACAAATGGGAAACCAGGTTTCTTGCCCCTCATGGGAGCTTTCATGGCACTGGACTGCTTAACTGTTAGCCCTGAAAGTCCTTACCATGAAGGACGCTTTTCCTATGGCTTTCCTTAGTAGGTGTGGATATCACTGTGTATCTAGGTGCAAGTGAAGATTAAGTCTAGTAGTGTCACAGAAGAAAGGAGGGACTGTGGGAGGACAGACCTCCCTAGAGGCTGTTCTATGCTCTCAGTCCCTGGGATGGCTCTGAGCCATCTCCTGTCCCCCAGGACTGCTCCTTCCGATTTGAGAGCCAATCCCGCCTGCATGACTCAGCCCTGCTCGCTGCTTAGCCTTCTAGTTAGTCCCTGTGAACCTTCAACAGCCAGTGCACAAGGGGCGGCGAGTGGCCAAGGCTGAAGTGACACACATCACTCAAGCCTCTCCCTAGCTGTGCGAGCTCTCTTTAACAGAGAGCTTCCTTGCAGGCAGGGGCAGCTGCATGAGGTGACAAGGAGCTTGGTTTCCCAGTGCCTGCAGAGCTCATGTGGCAGTCAAAAGCCTGCAAATCCTACACACAACAAGCCTCATCTCCCTGTCTATAGCTCTGAGCACATCCCTCGACAATACCTCGGTTTAGAGACATGAATTCAGAGGTGTGTTTGGTGGTTTATACCTCAGTTCATTTACAAGTTATCTGTGTGCAGATTTATGTGTACGGGAGAGTCAGTTGCTCTGCAATTTGGTGTGAACATTGCTCCATCACTTTTGATACGCCCAACATGCCTGGCCTGAGGTACCTGTGAAATGCCATCTCCTTTCCTGGTTTCTGACAAGCCTTTACTATAGGGGCTGCAAAGACCTGGGTATGCCCAGTGCTGCTGTCTGCTGACTGACATTTTGGAGCTGGGCTGATGAGAAAATGTAAATGTTGGGGGTTTTTTTGTGGAAAAATTGAGGTTTTATTCAAAATTATTTGTATGGATAGAAAACCTCAAGTATTTTAAAACACAGTGACAAGCTCCTCTTTTTCATAGGCACTGCTGTATATTGAAGCATGAAAGCTGGGCAGCTAACCTATATATGGGATGTCTAAATCCCAGTGCCTATGTGGCATTGCTGCTCTGGTATGAAGGAAAAAAAATTCTGTTTCTCTTTTTTTTTTTTTTTTCTCCTTCCCCCTCCCTGCCCCATCTGGAAAAAATCCAGTTCAATAAAAATCAAAATTTTCTCTAGAAGAGAAGAAAGCGGTTGATAAGGAGGAAAGATGATAATTATACCGAGCCAGTTGTACAGATCGTTGGCTCTTGTTCTGTTAGTGGCTCCCTGGTAGTGTCCATCACTTGTCTGTCATTAAACAGAGAAATCTCCACTTTCATGAGCAGTGGCAGTGAATTTCAGGCTCACAGCAGTTAACGGTGAATCTTCACTTCAGCAGGAACAGGGCCCAGCCCTGAACTTGTCCCACTCAGCCAGATACTCTTCAAAAGTCGTGATTTTTTTCAGCACAAATTTTGTCTTCTCTCAGCTCATTCTGCATAAGGACATTGAAGCATAAGCTACCTTCTTAAATAAAAATCAGAGCAAAGCACTTGACTTCAGAAGAATAGAAGACCCAAAAGTAAAAGAAAGGGAAAAAAAATAAAAGCCCGCTTAGGTACTGAGTTGAACAAATGCCATGGGTTGTTATAGCAACTTGAGTTCTAAAAACGGGAGAGAATACCCACATGCTGCCACATCTACTGAAGAACCCACACTACAGCTTTCAAAACTCAGGCACTGAGGAAACACCTATTTCCTATTATTTAAAAAAAAAAAAAATCACAACCCAAAAAACAGCGCATAAGGCATCCTCAAAAAAATCCACATACATTATCCTATGAAAGGGAAGAGATCTTTAAGATGCTTTGAAAAGGCTTATGGTATCATTTGTTTATTGTATTTAGAGCAGCATGTGTGCGTGCCTGGGTGCCTGTGTGTGATGTGGATTTTAACTCGCGAAGAGAACTTGAAAGCCTTCCAGCAAAACCGTAAGCGCTCTGACAAAGAGTTTGTGGAGGGAATAACTGGCAGCAGCAGCAACCAAGGTGACAGTGACAAGTTGTAACATCAAACCTGAAACATTTACCAGTTTTGTGTACTTGTATGAGAAATAATGATTGTTCAGACACTGACTGTCAGTGTAGAGAAAAAGCATGATTAGTAGTGAATCCAGGAGATAAAGCTTCAGGCAGGTATAATGGAAAGTCTTCATAACAAAATATCATGTTATATGTGAAAATGTGTAAATCAGACTTCCTGTTCTGGCAAAAGCATGCTTACTATGGCCTAGGAAAGCAAATAGCTGTCTTTGTCTTGACTTGGATGAGCATTGGATCGAACTTCATACTTGCATATGAAATATTGCTTGGTTTGGGATATTTATCTGTTCCAATTTTATCTGAGTAACTTGTGTGGGAGTGTAACAGCCTGAGACGCTCCCCTGGAAAAGGCAGGGGGCTTGAAATGCCACATTTGGTTATTATTCCATAATTTTATGTTGTGGGTTATTTTGTGTCAGACTATTTGTGCTAAAAGTCATCTGTGAATTCATACCTTGGCTAACCCATTCTCCAGCTGACTTCACATAGCAAAAGTGGAGTGACTCACAGCACTGGCTGAGATCAAAGTCAGTGCCTAAAAAAAGGCCGGCTGCTGGGAAGGGGGCAAAGCAAGCATAGGACTGCCCTTGACACTCAGAGAGCAACATCTGGACAGGCAGGAATTTTTCCAGCAGAAAGACAATAGAAAGAATGGACATAACCATCAGTCTCTGCACTGTGGAGACAGCAGCCCCACTCCAGGCTGGGTCAGCTGGCTGGTGACTCACGGGTGGCAGCCTTGGGGTGTTCATGCCCCCATTGATGTGGGGCAGAGCCTGGGAGGCCTGAGGAGCAAGCCTCAGCATATGTCCCAACCCCTTCTTCCTTCTCTAGCAGGCATGAGGCATCATAGGAGAGACTTGAGGGTAGATTAATGAAAGCAAAATGTACTGGTATGGCACCGAGGAGGCTCACAGGTGTACGTCAGAGAGAAACACTCTGTTAACACCCATAGGAGTCCCTGTAGGTAGGAGGTTTTGCCTTCACAGAGTTCTTTAGAGAGAGTGGACTGTACTGAGTTTAAAGGGTAGAGAGGTTACCCTCTTACCCCTCCATTTGGCTTCAACTGGCTCACCAGCTCACGCTGCATTTGTGGTAGAGATCTGTATGTGTCAGTGAGGAAAAAACATTGCAGAATGTGGTTATATTTGTGGCAAGGATGACAAGACACGAGATCGTTGTTTTTGTCTGTGATTTTTTTTTTTCCCTGCAGTTCCTGGTGTTGACATTTTATAGTATTGTATTTTATTGTGCTTCTTGATGGATTCTGGGGTATACCCCTTACCCTGAAAGAGCTACAGTCCCACTGCTCAGACTGCCCCAAGCACTCTCTTGCCCCCTGGGCCTAGTACAGCTGGGTGATGGAGCTGGCACAAACCTGCCAAGGGGTGAATCCTTGTTCGGCTGCAAAAGAAAGAGTCACTGGCTCCTACAGTAGGCTCATAGGTCACTCCTCAGTGTCTTTGAGCCTTTCTCTGCCACCTTACTCTTTCCTAGAGGTATAATTTTCAGTAGCAGCTAGCTCAGGCCAGCTGCTTTTTCTGTACTCATCTTCCCAAAATAGTGCATCCGGTCAGAAGTTTTCTTCTCTCTCCCTTTAATTCAAATATGACTGAAAGACATTGCCCAAACTACCTCCAGTAGTAATAATATTTAACGATACATCTTCAGACAGAAAAGAATATGGAAGCTATTAAACCTAGAGGCAAATATTTTCTGAGTTATGAGTGTGAGAAAATCGAGTTATAGGTAGAATGGGAATGGTTTTGCAATCTTCACAGCAGGTGTTAAAACCAATCTGCTAAAATAATTATTTATTTGTCTTAAAAGTGTAACCTTGGCTTTTTAAAGATATCATGGAAGGAGTGTAGAGGAATATGTTTTCATCTTTGTAGAAATTAAGCAGCAGTTTCTGGTGATGCAGTGCAAAGGAGAGTTGATAGAGTTATTGGAGGGAGGAGGCCTGGTTTTAAAATTTATAATTAAAAAAAAAAGCCCCAACAACAGGAAAATCAAATGAAATGTTAGATTTATGATTTTTTTAATTATTATTTGTTGGTGAATGCCCAGCCACTAGTGAAGAGAAGGCCATGGTTCAAGCTCAAGTACAGATCTAGTATTGGTACGTTGTACAGCAGCTGTTAGATTTAGTTCTGAGAGATCTGAGAAAAAATAAGCTTTAGGAAAGATTTCTGCTGGTAAACTGGCACCAGTGCTGTGTTAGACATGGTGCAGTTACTGTGTGAGCTAACTCACAGCTTCTGCAAAGTCTGTAAGTGCAAACTACCATGCAGCACTTGCTCTTGTATTCTAGAATGGATTTGTCAGAGAAGCTTTTCTTAATGGTCATGTCTGTCACACTGAATGAGAAACACAGGGTTTTTCCTCTCTGCAGAATTCAACATCAGGCATTCAAGTGAGAATAAAAGAACCAGAGGCTCATGCTTGTGCAAGACCAGCATAGGGCAAGGAAGGTGTCAGCAGCCATGGGTATACACAGAGAAGCAAGGACAGCTGCTGGGCAAGTGAATAGTCCAGCCATGCCCTCCCAGCTAAGCTTGTTGGGTCTCAGCAGAACAGTTCCCCTTTGGGGACACAGGGTCCCAAGGCCTCAGACAAGAAGGTCCTGCTCTGCACCCAGGAGGGAAGCTGCCCCCCTTGGGCCTGGGCCTATGTTGTAGTGGAAGCTATTGCAGGTGCCTAAGCAGCAGCACTGCTGTCTGTGGCATGAGAGCCCCCATAGCTAAGTGTAAGTGCTCTGGCAGTGGAGAGCTAAGCAGTGGCAGGTGGGGAGCTGAACATTTCTGCCGAGAGGAATATTTCTGAGACAGGCAAAGTGAAGACCAATGAAAGTTGCATTCCAGGAAAAACAAATCAGACCAAAAACCATTCATGCAAATATAGATCCCTGCTCTGCCTGATGAAACTTTTACTTTCTTTGATGAACTGTCCATAGTTTCCCTCTCAAGATTTCCTTTAGACGACACCCATGGGGCTGAGGAATAACATGGGAAGGAGGGTTTATCTGCTTAGCAACTGAAGAGGTCCAGACTCCCATTTCACCTCCACTGGAGGTAAGAAGATGTAATTGTTGAGTTTCAACTAGAAAATGGGACTCATGTTGGGTGGTGGAGTGGGGAAGGAATAAAGACCAGATTTTGTCGTTGAGCTTACTAAAATCCCTTCTGAGCCTTCTTTGAAAGTAATTCCTGGCACAGTCAGCTTTAAACCTAAGTTTGACTTTTTTTTCCTCTCCTTGTACCAAACATGATTAGAACATAGTATGGATTAATTGCTCTGCCAAATGTCATTCCTATAAATCAAATCTGTTTTCTGACATATGAGTGAGTGTCTGAATACTCCAAAGCCATTAAAAATATCTGCATAATTTTAAAACCTGCTAAACGTTGTTGTTTTCTCTCTCTCTCTCTCTCTCTTTTCATTCTTGGTACAGTATGGTATTTTACTGTGATGATGAGAAGTTGAATGGCAAGTTTCAGTCAAATGTTTTTTTGTTGGGGTTTTTTTTTTTTTTTCAATCCAATCCTAAAATCTTGACAATGACACTTACAGTGGAAATGCCACCAACTGTAAATTTACTCACGGACAAAACTTGGCATCCCTATTCAGCTCTTCTTCAGGCATAACTTGCGGGATGTCTGCCCACATTCTCTCTGGAGGAATTGGTGGTATCCCACTACTGAAGTATTCATGTGTTAGGGCCACAGGTGTAACAGTGGGTAGGACAAAGTCTCCAGCTCTCATCCTACTGTACTCTACTGCATTGCCAGTGTAATATGGTAGAAGTAAGTGACTGTGGTAACAATGACCACCTCACCATCTGACTAGCTGTATCATGTTAACTAGAGTGGGTGAGAAACTACCCAGTACATCATCTTTTTTTTCCATTGGTAAAGGCTGATTTGACAGATCTGAAACAGTTTGGGGGAATTCATCGTTTCCACCATTTCTTGAAGGAGTCAGTCACACTGGTAGACAGATCTGTCCCTGACAACTTGCATGACTGCCCTCCCCCCGAGACCCGTGAGTATTTTGGCGAGGTTCTGTGGAACAAGATTTGCAAATGGCTCTTTCCCTGCCTCTGTCCGTGGCTCTGGCAGACTGTTCATTCTGGCTTGGGGACACCATCAGCCTGGAGCGACTGTCAGCCTGTGACAAACTGAAAATTTCATCTGGGATCCCTTAAAACTAAACTTATGTTAGCCTTTTTTTCCTGTATTTCTCCTCCTGAGGCTGGAGGGGGGACACAACACAACAGTCATCTTCTAGAAATTCTTGTCTTGATATAGAGGAGGGTTTTTTTAATAATCTTTTACCAGAGAAAATTTGGTTTCCCACTCACATTTGTCTGTCACTGCTCAAGTGCCTGGACAGAAAGACAGGCTGCTTTATCTGGACTCCGCTTGGTCCAGAGACCACTAGCGCCCATGGGGGCCTCACCTCACTCAACTGGCTGTGTAAGCAAGGCCCGAGGGACCAGAGGAGCAAGAGCACTGGGGAATCTTGACAGCCTTTCAGTTGTGTCCTTTTGCCACAAAGGCAGACAAAAAGGTCTCAAACAATTTCAGGAAGAAGTCAGTCTGGCAAAGTAAAAAGGTGGTATTTCTTCTCATAGCAGAAACTGCCTGCCTTTGAGATGGGCTCTCCTGGCTCCCTCTGGTGCCTTCTCATTCAAGGCAAATGTTATTGCTGTTTTATGCCACCAGCACATCTGTGTGGGGTGGGACAGCTGTGGCCTCTGGGGAGAAAGGGCACCGATCCTCTGTGTGCAATGAAGAGTGATTCATGTGAGCCTCACTCCACAAGTCTGTTGTACCAGGTCGACTGCTAACTATCCTGAAAGGCTCATAGATTTTTTAATTATTATTATAATATTATTATTATTTTGGGACTCCAGTTCTACAGATCAAACTCAGATAATTCAGTTCAAGATACAGTCGTTTGAGAATTTTTTTGTGTACAGTTTCTGAGGTAATAACAACAGGAGTGTTTCTATCAAATACATATAAGGGTACCTACTGATTTTGAGAGCTGCTGCTGAAAAAATGCTTGTGAGTGTGCAAAAATACAAAAGTGATGTTATTATTATTCTATTTTCATATAGGTGATCTGAAACATTTGGGTCTGGATTTATGCAGATACTAAACCAGAATTCACATCATGAGCAAATGGAACAGGCAGAGGATGCAATAAGCATACAAAATCTGACTGTGGCTGGGTGAATCTCACTGGGTTAGGTCCCTCCTTCCACCGCTGAGCTGCTCCCAGGGTGCTAAGGAGGTCATGCTGGGGACTGTCACCCTGCCATGCTGCTCGAAGAGCTAGGTAAGGGCCAGTAAAAATGCTACTAGATATTCTTGTCTCAGGTACAAAATACATTCACAGCCTAAATTTGAGCTCAAAGAAGTGAATAATTTGCCTTGAAAATGAGAATGAAAAGCACATATAAAACTGGATCTGCTGAATCCCTAGTCCTCCCAACCTACCCTGCAGAGAAGCCCTGGAATGTAGCTTATCCTGAAGCCCTCACTAACACAATCCATCACCTCCTGGGTAGAGGTTAAAGGCCAAAAGCCTCTTTGTGCTTAACTGTTCTTCCTTCACTTATCCTGCCCTGTAGAGCAAGAACAAGGCAATAGAAGAAGTCCTGAGAAAGGCTTTATTAGCATAGAGCTGTCTAAAGCACCTGCCTGTGTAACCCAACAGTGTATTTTCCTTGTTATCATTCTTTGTTTATAAAGCATATTCTTCCACACACAATTTAAGGTCAAAATATAGAATTGTTTCAGCTGGAAGAGACCTTCCAGATCATCAAGTCCAACCTTATTCTGGCAATACTCTGTGAAACCAAATCAGGTAGAATAACTTTTTAAGCAAAATCCCCCCTTCTCTTCAAGAATACCATTTTGTTCAAGAAAATGTAATTAATACATAAATTAATGTTTTTATTACCTTTTTGTCTCAAAATTAAAAATATGCTGTTATTCTAAAACTTGTTCCTAGCACCTGGACTTGAATAGAATGTAAGTTTCAACTTGAAACAAAAGTAAATATTTTCCCATCCCACTCTGCCTATAAAGTTGGAAACAAGAAATTCAAAGATTTTTGAGCTAGTAAGGTTTTTGTTAAACCTAGTTTGATCAAAGCATTTCATTTCTTCTTCCTGAAATGAACCATCCCGTCCTCTTACTGCAGGATTTTGCCACACCAAGATACTCAGAGTACTCTGCTGCTTATCATTTTAGCACCTGTGAATGTTCAAATTGGCTGCTAATGGTCTGGCTGGAGCCTGATGGGAGACAGGGGAGAAGCAGCCTGTTTGGAGCACTGAACAGGAATGCCCATTTTAATTCCTGAGGTAAAACCTTTGCCTTAGTCTGGAAATTCTTTTTGTTTTAGTTTGTTTGTGGCTTATTTATTTTATATTCCGGATCCCAGTAGTGCTCCTTTAGGAAAGAAGAGGAGAAGTCTTGGGGTTTTCTTGTGCTCTGGGTGAGGTTGGAGAACCTGGAAGGCTGCATTGTATTAGAGGAAAACTGTATGCTAATAGCTTTACATACGTGTGATGTGAAAAGGAGTCCTTGACACAGTATCCCACAGCATCCTTGCAGCTAAACTGAGGAAGTGTGGTCTGGATGATCAGATAGTGAGGTGGATCGTGAACTGGCTGAAGGAAAGAAGACAGAGAGTTGTGGTCAATGAGGCACAGTCTAGTTGGACACCTGTATCTAGTGGAGTCCCTCAAGGTTTGGTACTGGGACCAGTACTATTTAATATATTCATCAATGACCTGGATGAGGGAACAGAGTGCACTGTCAGCAAGTTTGCTGATGACACAAAACTAGGAGGAGTGGCTGACACACCAGCAGGCTGTGCTGCCATCCAGAGAGACCTGGACAGGCTGGAGAGTTGGGTGGGGAGAAACATAATGAAATACAACATGGTCAAATGTAGAGTCTTGCATCTGTGAAAGAACTACCCCATGTACCAGTGTAGAGCCACAAAGATGATTAAGGGAGTGGAGCATGTCTCTCGTGAGGAGAGGCTGAGGGAGCTGGATTTCTTTCAGGAGGAGGAGACTGAGGGGTGACCTTATTAATGTTTATAAATATGTGAAGTGTGAGTGTCAGGAGGATGGAGTCAGGCTCTTCTCAGTGACATCCAGTGATAGGACAAGGGGCAACATGTGCAAGCTGGAACATAAGAGGTTTCACAGAAACATAAGGAAAAACTTTTTCACTGTGAGGCTGACAGAGCTCTGGAATAGGCTGCCCAGGGAGGTTGTGGAGTTTCATTCTCTGGAGACATTCAAAACCCACTTGGACTTGGACACATTCCTATCTGACCTGCTCTAGGTGATCCTGCTCCGGCAGAGGGATTGGACTAGATGATCTTTTGAGGTCCCTTCCAATCCCTAATATTCTGTGGTGCTATGATACAGTAAAATAGAGGTAATGATTTGGACATAGGAGTGGTTTGTTGCATACACATACACAGCCAGAAGCTTCAGGCCAGTGTAGAGTAGGTGTAAGCTGTTGTTTTGTGCTGCCTTACTTCTGTGAATCTGTCGAAGAGAGGAGAACATGTATGAACCAGAGAAGCTGAGCACAACAAAGGTGTCTGTTTTGATCTCCTCTGTCTGGATGCTCCAGCCAAGTGAAGCAGAAAAAAAACTTTTGCGTCCTGGGTAGAGCAGGTGTAGGTATTATTCTATTTCTTTTCAAGATATCTAGCACTAGCTTGCCCAGGATAGATGCTCTTCTGGGTTGGGGGAATCCTTTTGAGGCTCACAAGGAGAATATGGGTTCAGGGACTTTCTGCATGGTGCTGTCCTGTTGGCTTTCCTCTCCTCCACACGTACAGATAAGGACAAGGAAGTGTATTGCTCTCTAATAGCTGAACTTGGCTAAGGGCCAGATCTAATTTAAATTCCTCGACAAGCTACTGGAGATAAGTTTATTCTTTTGCCAGTTCCTCTCAAAACCAAGAAATGGCCTAACAAAGTATGGATATTTTAATTTTTTTTTTTTTCCTTTAAATAATGTAATTTATAGTACAGGAAGACCTGATAGAGTCAGAGATGGCTTGATGCTCTCTGCCAGCAGATCTGCAGAGCTCCTGGGTATTGCTGTTGTTAGCATGTGGTTGTTGTGGGCTTGTTACAGCTGTGTGAAAACAAGGGTGTACTTATTTCTTGTCTCAAGGTGGCCCAGAGCTGTGTTTTGAGAAGCCTGAAAGGTATACTGATGATGAGGGCTATAGCAAGATGAGACAAAACCAAGGCTTTTAAAATAGATATTCTTTTTCCTGTCAAATCCAAGCTCTCTCTTCTGTCAGGAGGCTGTTTTTTGATTGCAAAAGACACAATGCTCTCTATCGGAAAATATATCTAAAGTCCTCCTATGGCTCACACTGGTGCCTGAGGAAGAGAAGAGTCCATGTGTGCAAGCTGAAGTTCTGTAGATGACAAAGGGGGGCCTACCACTAAGAGCAGAGAGAACAAGAGGGTTAAAGTTATCAGCTTGGAAGCAGGAAAGCTTGAAGCTTTGGGGCAGCTTTTCAGATGGTGGAAGAAGCTGCTGACAATTTAACACTGAAAGAGAACTTGGGCTGTGTAGTAGATTAGGGCATGAGGAGTAGTCAGAGTTTCTATGAGGTGACAAGGCTGCTATATCCAGCACTATGGTGAATGTGTCTAAGATGATGGATGTGGATCCGCTGCTTCTCTGTCTCAGTGGTGGTGAAAACTGCAGTGATGATGTTTAAAGAAGGAGGAATCTCTCCAGAAGGTTGAAAGCCAGCTTTATATGGAAAGACTAAGCAGATAGAGGGGGGAATGAGATCCATGCATCTTTGTGAAGGCACAAAAGTGTAAGGTAGTAAATACATATTTAGGATTTTTTTTTCAGAGGAGTTCAGAAAATTCAATACTTCAAAGCCTCAAGTATTTTACTTTCAGAAAAGTGTGTAGGTTGGAAACTTTCTTTCTTGAACTGAAAAGTAGCAAAACAGTGTATGATATCTGTAAGTTTTAAACAAAGTGACACTAACTCTGTGATGCTTTTCTCAAACTCTAATAAATGACAAGGACTCTGGAAGAAGGATTTTTAACACTAAACCCCCAATGTAGTGGTAACAGAAACTCCTTCAAGCTGGAAGTGTCTTTGAATATGGAATGATGTTAGTGGCAACTGTTCTGGCTTCATGGGGTCCCCAGCTTCCAGGAAGAAGATACTGTGTGATTGAAAAGATACAAAGAAAATCAGGGACAAGGTGGCAAACTTAAACAGTCAACTGGTATTGGGGCATAGGTGTCAAATCAGACCTTTGAGCCTACTAAAAGTTAGGAAATGGCAGTGTTGGGATTTTTTTTTTTTTTTTTTTTTTTTTTTATTGCTTCTATTTCTTGGTGGAATATAGTTTAAAAAAAACAGAACAACTTCTATGTTTTCAACCTAGAGTTGTGTGTTTAGCTGAGTATTGTTCCTGTGATGCACTGTTTACTCTAATTTTGGGGACTGCACAGTGTAAAGAAGCCAGTAAATTAGTATGTCATCTGTTTGCTATGAGCCTGGTAAGTGTTACAAATAACTTTTTTCTTTTTTTATTTTCTTCTAAGACATGGTTCAGTCAGTTTTATATGTTTCTTTTGCTTCTTTTTTATATTCACTGGGACAGAGCCTTTTGTACAGGTGGTGAGGTCAGCAGAGACATAGGCTAGGCAACTTTGCTGTGCCTTTTAGAACATTTCATCTAAGCATAGCTCAAGGATTATCACTGGTGGTAAAGGACAGCCAACACTGATGCGTATAAACGCTCCCTGGAGAGCCTTGCTACAAGGTTTGTAGGAGGAGTAATTATGTTAGGTTTCAGTGGAGACCTGATAAGATTATACTGGAGATATTTTACTTGCAAAAGTCTGATGTGATCCTTAAAAAGCAATAGATGCAATACCTGTTTTTTGAGGATGGATTGTTATTTTGTAGCATACAAAATTTGGTAATAAAGATGACTTCCAAAGGAATTCAGTCACAGTCACGTTTAGCTACTCATTAAGAATCTCTGTTGGCAAAATCAATTACCTCTCCCCTTCTCTCCACTGCTAGGTCACTGGTGTGATTTTAGCTTTGATTTAGTGATGAAATGAACGGACAGCAGCAACAGAACTCAAATGCTGCTCTCTCTAGTCTTGCGAGGCCTTTGCAAACTAGTGCTTTTCCTTGATGGAGATGTAAATCTGTTAGCCTGAAGACTTT
>JANVCC010000022.1:5379666-5394666 GCA_025345505.1 Todiramphus chloris collaris | reverse complement strand
AGCCAGTATTCTTGAATGTGCTATATACACTCTACGGAGTATTTAACTAAATCTTTTGGACCCTGGTTGGAAGTAATTAACATTTCTTCTAAACTTTCAATAATTTATACTCCTTTTTTCTTCCCCAGTTACATCTGCAGATTTGTTTAAAGTAAGCTCAAATGCTCCATAGGTGCACGTGGCAGGGGGGAACATATGAAAATGATCTACATGCTGCAGAAGGTAGTAACATCTGATAGTTAATAATCTACATGAATAACCAAGCAATTGCGAATTGGACTAAGTGCCACAGTTGCCACCAAAGCCAGTAAAAGTCTGTTTTCTAAATCACATTCCAGGAAAATGCTCCTTCCTGTTATTGCATCTGTCCATTAAGAAGAGTAAATGATGCCATGGAGGAAGGGCATCTTTACCTAGCTGGCATAGCTCTAAGGAACATTTATGATGGGGATTGTTTGGTGATACTCCAGATAAACTGTCTTATGTCTGCAGCTTCACAGATTGTCCCTTAGGACTGCAGCAACCTATTTCCCAAACATGACTTCTTCAATCAGTCTCATACACAGTGACTTCTATTGGCTAGTTTAACTTCTAATGTCTATAAGACCTAAAATTGTTGAATTTAGATGCTCATTGTAAGGCAGGAGCAGAAAAGAAAGTGCCTGATTTCTTTTAAGATGATGGTAGGCTTTAGCTTTGGGCAGACCTGAGACTGTACATTAATAGCTCTGGACTTGTGGTGCATGTGAAGAACTGATACTTTAGGCTCGCCTTGTGAAGATCAGTTGTTCTGTGGATGTCATCTGTCTCCCTGCCACCTTTAATCTAGATTTTTATCTCTGTTGTCTAAGGAAAAGGAATACAACATGGGGATTTGGAAACTAAGAAAAGCAGTTGGAAGATCTTGCCTGTATAGGGGCCTAACCCTTAGTGCATGGAGATTCATGTTTTTTCTGTGATAGGAGTACTAAACCAGCATGTGCTACTCAGGGCAGCTGCTTTCCCTTCTTGTGGCTACTGAAAGCCTTTAAACGCAGTTTGTGGATTAGCTCTTAGCCCTGTGGCACAGGGTGACTGGCCATGAGAGAGATGACTGGAGTCTCTGCAATGACTATTCAAAGTGGTACTGGCCTCTGGTGGAGTGGCTGGTGGATGGAGAGGACTTGAAGAGAAATCATCAATGGAAAGTTTGGCAGGCACTCTGTGGTGGGGTCTGTAGGAGGGAAGTGCTGTGGGGGATGTGATAGCCAGGTCAAGGGCTCCCTGGGGAGGTGGTAGCAGGACATTCAGGATGTTGAAGATACATCATGACCGAAAAGCGCAGCAAGCTGAAAGATGCACTGGGAATCTGAAGTTCTGGAGAAAACTCAGAAAAGAGGCAGAAGAGGGGGAGGAAAATTCTTTGGGAAATGTAGTCTAGGTTTAGCTTTGGTATTAAACCAAAGTTTCCTGTTTCCTCAGAGATGTACCCTGAGGCAAGGGCCTAAAATAGACGTGGGCATGTTCCGGGCTGTCTAGTATGGTGAGTATGTAACACACTATTCCCCTTCAGGAACCTTACTGTTAAAACAAAGCCAAAAGTCTGTTATGTTCCTGTATTCCCTGACAGTCAAAGTTTGTATTTCAGGAACAAATTCTTGGGGTTATAATCAAACAGCAACATTAATCTGCTCTGTTAGATGTGGGTAATTGATTGTACTAAGTAATTTTTTTGTGGTCTGTTTTAAGGAAAACATGTGGCTGGGTCTTCGGTGGGTGGAACTGCTTTCTCTTACTCTAGCTGAACATCTCGTGTATCTTTTCATCTTGGTTGTTTTTTAAAGGAAAACCTCTAAGTAGTGACGGAGAAACTGTTGTCTTTATTTGTGATGTCATGACCAAATTTTGACTATGAATGCGTTGTCTAGAAGGTTATCAGAAATTATGTTTCAGTAAGTAAGTGTTGTAAGGCCTGTGACTTTGGTAGGTCTGTTAGTTCACTGGGGAAATACATCTGAAAGATGGTGACAAATGTGTCTGCAGATGCTTTGCTGTTATTTCCGTACCTCTAGCGCTGGTTAACATGAGATGAGCAAAAGAGAGAATCATTGTCCATTTCTGTTCTGCTATGTAGCTTAGTTGTGCAGTCATGTACTTAAACTGCATTCAGTTTTGTTTTCTTTAAAGAGGCTTTAATAATGCAAGGCACCTTAAGAAAATATATAATTGTGAGCAATTTGCTGCTTAAGAGTACACGGTGCTTCCCATTTGAACTACTGCTACCTCCTGAAAGCAGGAGCGGAGCACATGTCTTCTTTGAATTTGAAAGTGTTTTTCTCCTCTGTGCAGAGTGACAGAATGCATAAAGCTGGTCTTCGCAATGTGCGTATGCAAAGTGAGATCTTTATGAAGCCTATTTTGAAGTAAATTTATTACGGCTATTCTGTATATGGCTATTACTTCCTGCTGTAGAATAGCCTCTTCAGCTTCCTCAGTAGCTGCTTCTCTGCAGGCAGGTCTTCTCCTTGTTTTGCTTTGGTTCTGCGAGTGTGAAACCGGGCTTTTGCTTTTACTTGGATTGTTCTGGAAAGGCATTTAATGTGATGCTCTCATGGGCTAATCAAGGAGGGTGAGAAAGGTCCTGAATCAATCTGGTTTTTAACTTTAAATTCTCCCACTGTCCTATCTTTCTTTTAAAGATATCATAAGATCAAAGCTCTTGGCAATGTGCTGCAAGTCACAGAGACTGTTGCAGCCTATATGCAGCCTGCCATATCTATAGAGTAGGTATGGTTTCTTGGTCTGCTGGTTCTGAATTTTGCTTGTTCCTGAAGTTCCCAACTGTCTAAGAAAATAAAAATGTTAGATGCTCTGAAAGCTGTAAAGACCTCCTGTATCTTCTAGACAGGCTGCATGTCATTCTCCTGAATGTCTCAACTGTACTCCTATCACCTTTACTTTTTCTGTGGACTCAGGCTATTGTCATGCACTTGACAAGAGCTGCAATTTAACTCAGGAAGTCAGGTTACTTCAGGAAGCACAGCCTGTTAAGTGGTGCATTTTGCTATGGGCTTGTGTTGGGTTCAAGACAGTGATTATAATCTTCAGGATATCAAATGGTCCAAACATCCTAGTGTTCAAGATTTTGCCTCTCTTCCCTTATATTCCAAACTAGAGAACCACCATCTGTTCTCAGCCCTGGGTGTCCTGAAGGAGAAACATTCCATGTTCAGAACATGCTTGTGCTGAGGTACCAGCCCTGGGATGGCCTTTTTTATGGAGACAATGTTCTTCCAGATTGTACCACCCAAGACAGTGACACTTTAAATATGCCTGTGAAGTGGATACTCAGTGGGAGAAGATGCTGAATTCAAAGAAGCTTATTTGTGAAAGACCACCTTTTAACTTCCAAATGTTGTCTTTTTCCTTCTGTAAAATGGGAATGATGATATTTCTTGAACTTTGATTACCCTTGATATCAGATCTGATCTCAGAAAAAGCTTGAAGCCAATAGTGTTTGCATTTTTCCAGCATGAACCGTTTAGGAGACCACTGAATTAGACTCCTAGGTTGAGGACAGGGCTTGAGGTGGCTCCTTTTGCTGGGTGGTGATACACACAACTTGCAAGCTTGCTTGCTCAAGGGTGCCAATTGCAAATCAAACAGCATCTCCTGCCTGCTCTCAGCCACACATGCTCTGACCAAATGGGGACAATTGCTCTTATGCTAATAGCTGGCTGCAGCTAATTTGACTTTCTGATCGTGAGGAAAAACTGCAATGACTGTGGTCATTGTGATCTTTTTGTTTTGTGTGGGGTTTGTTTTGTTTTGGTTTGGTTTTTTTATACTGCTTTCTCTCAAGTCTAAATTTTCTTAGCTAATTTACCACATCAAGGTGCAAAACTTCTGCCTTGCAATTTTTTCCATTTTGAAGACCACTAAAAACATTCTGGTCAACAAATGTTAAATTTCCAGTAAAAACTCAGTACCCTCCCGAAGTGGCAACCCTTATGGTGAAAAACCACAAACCCATTTGGCTTGGCCAGATGCTTTCATCTCCTCAGTTCAGCTGAGTAAATGATTCCTATGGTTTACCCCCACACCCTCCCACTGCTTTATTTACTAACACAGTAGTAGGATCCAAGATAGAGGGTTAAAAGCTGGTTTCTCTCTACTTTTTCCTTTCTTTTGAGGACATGACCCTTTCACATAAATGCTTTTTGCTTTCCCAAGTTCTAGTCCCATTGTGGAATATATGGAGACAGAAAATAAACATACTTAAAAATGACATAATTTCATATTTACTGAAAATGTAATTATCTTATTAGTGTTGTAATGAAAAGACTATCCACCCACTCCCAGGAGAAAAAGCAAACCAACAGTGGATCAAATACTGACAAAAGACAATGGTAAATAGTGTGAGGAATTAATGGTTTTGGTATCTGCTGAGACAGTAAAACCTTGTATTGGCTTCACAGAGAGTGTCTGTACTAGAAATCTATGCCTGGTTCCTTTTGGATTTTGACATTGCAAGTTCTTGCAAGTTTTCTGCATCAAAGGTGACCAAACAGACTTGCCCACCAAAGGAGGGAGGAGGGCTGCTACAAACTGGATCCAAATCTATGTTAAATGCTTTTGAGAAGAAGGTAAAGAACATGGCGAAGAGATGCTTCTGGGGATGGCTGGGAAGGAGGAGTGGTCCAGTGCCTGGAGCAGTTGCTGCCTTACACTTTCCCTGGATGTACACATACTTCAAGCTCCTCAGCTGGGATGGGGCAGAGTACCGGCAAATACAGACAACAGCTCAGCTTTGAGGGCTGTGGCATAGATGGCAAATAGCATTCATTGTCCCATTTATGTCACTTGTGAATGGTGATGGCTGGTGGCAGTAGGACAAGGAGTAGACCAGCTGCCCTGGGTTTCTGTACCTTGGAGGGAATTTGACTAGCCCTTTCATAGTGACGCTTATCACCAGGAGCTGTCCTTTCTTTGGTCTTCTGTGGAGTTCTGCTGTTCCTTAGTTGTGCCTGAGACAAGGCCAGGCTTTTATTATGGGTGACCTGTCTGTTATCTGTGGACCTCTAGTTGAAGGTCTGTCCCTAGCTGTAAGGCTTCTGGACAACAGAATCTGCTCCCAGGACAAGAACTGGGGAGAAGGCCAGGGTCACACTTGGGGTGTCTGTTGGGATTGTGCCATGTCTGTTTACTTTCAGCAACAAAACCAAACCTAGAAAAAGGGATGGTTCTTATGGACATGTGAACAAGTAGGAAAATGCTAATCTCATCTAGGCTATTGAATTGACAGAGGGAATACTAGCTAGTTAAAAAAAGCCCCGTTGTGGAGTACTTACATAGAACAAAAAGATCCATGTACAGTAATGTCAAAGCAGCAAGAATGCAATTTTAATATAAGCTATTGCCAGTATGATGTGAAATTAATTTTTTTGTTGTCATATTAAGTGCCAAAGAATCCAAGGTCTCAGCCAGAGAACAGCCTGTTTGGTTTGTATTTTTTCCTTTACAAAATCTGAAAAGAAAATGTCGTTCTGTTGGCATTAGAACAACGCAGGAAAAAAAGTAGTAAGTTATTTAAGATGCTCTATAGGCCAGTTCTCAGCATGTCTCACTTACATGGGCCAACATGTTTTCTCTAAAATTTCTGATTAATTATAATCAGAGTTACATTCCACGTCTTTCAGAAACAATAGTAAGCTATTGAAGGGTATGCTTGTATCTATACACAGATGTTTCATTGCTACTAGTATCAGAGCACTTAAACTTACCATTCTATGGGTTTACACTCTCAACAGTGCTGAAAGGCAGGGATGCAATTGTTAGCATTCTAAAGATAGAGATTCAAGGCCCAACAGCTAGGACTGGCAATCCATGAGGAGATGATACACTTGTCTTGCATGGAAAAAACCCTTGTATTAATGAAAAATGGAATTTTAAGAGCTTTTGGCCTTTTGAACGTGGTGCTGTAAAGTAGTGAATAAGACAGGGAGACTGAATAAACCAGTGACTGTCCCATGTGAAGAACTTTTTCCATCCTCTCCTTTACATTCTCCCTCTGCTCTCTCTTCCTCACATTCTGGCTTGAAAGGAGAAACAGTGTTTTCTCTTTCCTGAGCCCACTGGAAACAATGCAGCACATTAGTGGTCCAGGGATGTGGTAATGGTGGTGGTAGAAGTTTCCTCTGGGCTGGGGTGTTGAAGACATCATGCTAGCAAAACCAGATGATGCTAAGAAGAGTGAGCCTCTTCAGAGAAGAGTCTTAGCAGACTTTCATGCATCTTCAATGTGTGCCTGGTAATGAATATTCTGTGGAAGAGACTTGAACATCTGGTCATTTCATTCTAGTATTTCTTAATTTATAAGGATATGAAAATTTGAACATGATATTCAAGATAAAGTTACCAATTTGATAAGAGTGTCATTCCCCATGAGTGAGCATTGTTCTTGTGAATATGGGATGGAACTATTACTGTATCAGCTGTGCCTGTAGCTCATTACTCATGTACATTTCTGAGCTGGAAATCTACTTTACTTAAGACTCGAAACTTAGTGTAAGACTCTCTGTTACCGTCTCTCTCAGAAAACTGCAGAAGTGGTATGTATCAAGGAAAGACTGTTCTCCAAAAATCCTCTGTATGTGCAGTTTGAAGAGCAGCTGATTTCTTATTTTAGGAGTTAAAACATATGATGCAAAGTGTTTCACGTGATGCATGCCTTGTATGTGCACATGCTTTCTGGGGTGCCATTTCCCTGTGAGGGCAGACTTGAAAGAGGTGTAGGCTACCTCCAGGATGGTCAGTGCCAGAGTTGAAAGAGGTGTAGGCTACCTCCAGGATGGTCAGTGCCAACTTGCAACTCATCTGGGAAAACTTCTCAAAGTCTTGACAGAAACTGGAAACAAATCGGGCTGATACAAGAATAAGTGCTTGGTTTTAAAGACATTTCTTTCACATTAGTGGCACTAATGCCTGGTGATCCTGACTGAGGAAACATCCACACAATGTCCACGTTCATTTTTCTTTGTCTTTAAAAGCAGACCAAATATTTGGTATTCCTGCTTTTGTTTCAAACTCTGCCTCTCTGATAGTCTGTCATCAGAGATATAGGTTATGGCTTCAGTGCATAAAGGATTAAAAAGTTAACTGTATGACCCTGGTGGCCTGGAGAGACAGCAAGCCTGAATGGACTCCTTTCATATATTTATTTTTTTTCTTTCTGTGAAACATGGAGAAATAGAGCTAATGCTTACTGTGACAGTTTGGAGTCAGGATGAGTACCATTGTCTTGGGACACACAAACAGGCTTTTGACCTGTATTTCTGCAATTATTACCCCCTAAGAACACAGTGCTTGAAGTTTTTTATTTTTTTTTTTCCAAGGACTAAAGCATTGCTCATTAATGCTTACCAAGACCCTGAGTGCTCTCAGAAAAAAAGTCTTTTGGAAAGCATCATGTTATATAATTGTGCTTTTCCTTTTTTTTCTTTTTTCTTCCCCCTCCCCCCCTTTAAGTTGCCACTTAGTGTCATGCTTGCTTGAGTACTGTGTGGCCAGACAAGGGAGGAGCCTTTGGGATCAGTAAACTTGGTCTGAAGAACAGCTACTGTTTTCGGGACACAAAATCATGTTCCTCCTCCATCTTTGCCCCGTAACAAAATTAAAGCAAACTAGAAAAGAGAATTCTGTTAATCAGAATAGTCAATTGGGGAATCATTAGCTCTGATTTTAAACACTTTGTAATTTGCTTTAGGGTCTGTAGCCTAATTCTTTCCTTTGAGTTAATTAAAATACGTTTGAATGTGACAGACATTTCCAAATCTTCCTGCAATCCAGGAGGAAGGGTAGGGTTTTTTGTCATCCTCCATCAAGTACAGAGGCTCTGAGCGCAGAAGAATTTTACTACAATGCTGCAAGGTTGTTTACCTTAGCTCCTTCACAAAAGATAATCCAACAAATTACATTAATTATAAACCAATATGTTCTGTTCAATTCCCACATGAGCCAAACCTGGGTATGAGCATCTGCTCTTATTTTCTGAGCTGGGTTTTGAGGACAAGACTCACAACAATGCTCAATCCATAATTAACAGAAAAATTAAAGATGCAACATCCCTTGCATCCTGCTTTTTGAAGCAGCATGTTTAAAAATATACATGCACTGTCCTGGCAGTTTTTATTCACTGTAAAAAAAAAAAAACAAAACAAAACCCAAAAACAATACTCTATTGTTACCCCTGGTGTGTTTTTGTTTGTTTAAAATATTTACATTTATGTTAGGCTTAAAATAAACATGTAAATACTTTCCATAAGAAAAAAAAAATTCATAATTCCCTCTTGTGCTCCATTTTTTCTTTTCAATTGTTTCTCTCACTCCCCTCAAAGATGACCTCTTTTCATAAAATGTGGTTTATTCTGCATTAAGCATATTGTTTTCCTTATGAAAAAAGGACTGGTTGGGCTTCTTCTTATTTTATTTTTTTAAGTGGCATATTTTTTCAGTTTCATTTCATAACAGGAAACAAAAGAGAACGTGATTGTTTGACCTGGTTACCAAAGAAATATTTGGCTAATAAAAATCCCATTAGCATGATGCCAAGTTCTGCTAGTTGTTTATGGTAAGCATGCCTATACAATTATACTCCATTTGCATGTCGAAGGAGTAGAGGAAAGAGCACTTTTGTGGTTTAGGCGCTAGACTGGCACTTGAGATAAGAGATCAGTTCCCAGCTGTGCAGCAGACTGACTTTGAACAGAAAGCAAATTTCCATGGCTTACTTTTGCAGAAGGGATTAATAATACTTCTTTTCTCCCCTCTTCCATCTTGTTTCTGTAGAAACTGAACTCTTGAAGGCTTCTTGCCCTGCCATGCAGCCCTGGGTCTGTTGTGGGCCCCCACCCCTTGTCCGAGGGAGATATCTGCATTGCCTTTGCCTCAGCCTCCTGCAGGAGCATGACTAAATTAATAACTCACTCCAGGGGGTTTATTAATTGGTGCTTAATAGAGCTCATGCAACATAAATGGAATAAAATATTATGTCATTGATATTGTCCATTTCTATTTCAGGGAGGAGGAACTAAATTTCTTGATAATGAAGGTCTTTCCTTTGTGCCTCCCATTCCTTGGATTTGCCCATGG
Organism: Todiramphus chloris collaris; assembly: GCA_025345505.1. Classification (NCBI taxonomy): domain Eukaryota; kingdom Metazoa; phylum Chordata; class Aves; order Coraciiformes; family Alcedinidae; genus Todiramphus; species Todiramphus chloris. The sequence continues at coordinate 5,385,537 of JANVCC010000022.1, read as the reverse complement.
CCCCATCTGATGGTGCTGACAACTCCACAGCTGCTAGCCCCTGTGGAGAAACCTGTTGATCTGCCCTGGTCTTCCTCATCCTGCCCAGACACGTCCTCCTTGCTGCAGACCCCCGTGTTGCTGCTGGAGACTAGAGTACGATTGCTGTCCTCTTGTGTTTGTACTCCTTATACCACCATGCTGTGTGGCAGCCTCTGTAGACTTACTGGGTTTCCTGCATTTCATGCAAGCCTTGTTTTAATGAATAAATAATTGACAAGAAAACAATAGAAATTCATTAACTACAGGGGAAAAAAAAATAACACGGAAAAGCTTAACATGTTGAGAAGCATTTCTTCTGGAAAGAGGGAGGGACCTTTTCTTTGAAAGCCAAGACATGTAGCCCCTGGAAGTTCAGAGATGTCGCCTCTGTTCCCTGAACTTTTTTGTTCCCCTGGGACTTGCAGCATGGATTCAGCTGTGAAGACGCTGCAGAGAGCAGGATGTGGTGAACCAGAGGCTCTGTGGGCTCCCTGCTTGGCAGCACAGTTGGAGCTTGTGGGGCAGTCCAAGAAAGGACTGCGGGAGCTTTTCTGGAGTGACTAGTTTCTGAAGAGGACTTTTTTGTTTGTTTAGCCTTCCTTGTAGGAAGGGCCCTGAGCCTGGGTGTATGGACAGAAACACCAGCTCCTGCTAAACGCTCAGATCCTCCAAGCTTGTTATTTTAGTATTCTTGTTTGTTTGAAAACCAGGAAAACTCTTACCCCTTCCAGTTAAAGGTGTAAGTTTGGTGTTAACCAGCAGGAATAAATCCTTCAAGTGTTATAGTTGTGGTGTTTAGGCTCAGAGCTGGCTGTCAAACTCTGCTACTGGGCATAAAGATACCATGTGGGAATGGAGGGTGCTGCTGCCCGCAAGAGGGGGACCAGGCCTGATGGGACATGCACTCAGGGAGTTGTCCACATCCCTTCTGTAAGGATGAGGAAGGGGCGCTGGTGTGGGGCAGAGCCCCTTGCATCTGGGGCAGCTGCTTCTGTGCAGCCCATGCTACCCACAGAGGTAGGTGGTGGTAAATGGTAGGTAAATGGTAGTCCTGAGGTTGGTTCCTCAGATGTGATTTCCTGTAGGCAATGTCTCTATCTTCCTGGGCTGTAAATAGGTAACTATAATGTCTTCAAGAAGAGAAGCTTCCAGACAAAAGCACATCTCAATCTTCCTCCAAATTTAAAAACTAATCAACAGGCAGCTCTTGGTCTCTCTCGCATCTTTGATCATTTCTCCTCACATTTCCACTGTGCTCATTGACTTCTGGGACAAACACATGCCAAAACCTCTTCCTTTGCTGGGAGCATGAAGTTTTCAGCTGCACAGTTTGCAGCGTGCACGTGAGGAAAAGCCTTCTGCCTTCAGTATTGCTCCTGGGGAGAAAGGTCTGTGTTCACTGCACCACTAAGGCATGTGCTCTGCAGCAGCTGCTGCTTGATAGGACTCCGAAAATGACTTCAAAATGGCACAGTGTGAACGCTGCATGCCCAATGTGTGATATTAAAACACTTAGAACTGGATCAAATCAAGCCCAGTTTTCACCACAAACGCGTAGATGCTGTTCTTCTTGTTTGAAGACTCTCTTCTTGCCAAATTCCATCTTTCCATACTGAGCTGCTTTTTTTTCTTTTTTTTTTTAAAAAAACCCAACCTCGTGTATGTATATATTTATATCACTGAATTTTTTTTATCATATTTTATACAAAAATACCACCTTTTGGCATGGAATCAGCTAGTAGGTGTTGGATTCAGAATGTATCGTAAAGTTACAAGTGACTGCAAATTATATTTACGATCTGTAAATCTGGTAGGGAAGCATTAAGGTCAAGAAACTAAGGCCTTCAAAGCTGGGGAATGACAGAATTAATAATTTAATTGAGCTGTTTGTGTGCCTGCATGTATATTTATTTGTCATTGTGGTCACATGACTGATTTTTTTATAGTATTTTTTTTTTTATTCCACAGGACCTGTGTCTTCTGGTGTGTAGGTGGTTATTTATTCTTACTCGAGCCACGTGTTAGTTTTCCCTGCCAAAGCCCCATTGAGTTATGTATGTGTGTGCTGGGAGTGGGTCAAGACTCTGAGACTCTGAAGTTGGAAGTACCCCAACATGGAGACTCAAGCACCAAGCCCTGTGAAATGGGTGGCTGCCCTTCATGTGACAGACTTTAGGGGGTTTCATCTGTATGCAAGGTAGGGGGGATACCATAGTCTGATGTTTTTTCTACCCCTCAGCCCCAGAAGCTGGAAGCAGCTGTAGCTGGTTACGATGGACCTGCAAAGCCCTAGGATCCCAAACCTGCAGAAGACAGTGAGGTGGAAGTGTGGTAATGTGGAGGCATGAACATAGCTGGGGAGCAGGGTGTGAATGTGTTTAACTTGTGTTCCTGTGGGACCTACAGATATCTGCAGAAGTTTCTGAAAAGCAGCTTGGATAAATAAGTCTAACTTGGGTTTCCCACAAATGCATGTGCCCCAAGACAAGAATGCACCAGTGTTTCTGAGAGGATGCTGCAATAATTGCCCAAAATTAAGGAAAAGGTAGAGTGTGGGGATGCATCCACTCTAGGCACGTGACAAGATTCCCTAGCCCGTCTTTGAAGTAAGTTTTCTTTTTGTTAAGTAACCTCCAAAGAAAAATGTCCCCAAACCTCCCATAGAGGGCTCATTTAAGTACTGAGCTACCTTTATATTTTTTTCCTTCCTAATCATAATCAAAGTGACATTTGCTATAAATCAAGGTTATTTTTTTTTCTGTGCTATTCCTAATATTGCTGGAGAGCAATTGCTCAATGTCTTTTTCATTACCTCTTTTGGAAGAGCCTTATCTTGTAAACTGTTGTTTCTAAACAAAAGTTCACAATGAAAGCTGTCACTTGGAGCAAAGACTCAAAAAGCAAAGGCACCTCTGTTTGTTATTTCATAATGGAAACCCATCACAACTCAGAAGAAAAACCTTATAAAGAATTTATATATTATTGGATTTTGGAGTTATTTTCAGTTTGGGGAATATTAGGTTTCTACATATTATAGTTGGCTTAAGCTTTCTTGTTTGATTGAGGTTTTCTTCTCTTAGTTTTTTTTTTTTTTTTAAATGCAATTCCTCTTCTTTTAATTCTTTCTATTATAAAGCAGTGTGTTCATTACACTTGTATCCTTATTTTGGAGCTGTTTCACTTACTGGAGGATTAAATGGTATTTCTACGTGTGTAAGGAGTTTAACAAATTTGAGTGGCATTTATTGAATGATCTTGTTTTTATTTATTCATAAGGTACACCAGGATATTACTCACTAAGGCTCAAGTCTGTTTTTTATCTGAGGTCCTGGCCTAAGTAAGATATGAAAACAAGGGCAAATTAAACAAGAACATCAGTACCAACTCTTTAAAATAAACTTGTAGATTAAAACTGAGTGAAGTGAAAGAAAACTAAAAGACAATGAGGACAATCAAAACTTTTTACAGATCAGTAAGAGGGAAGTTGGTGATGGTGTGATTGAGGGTAGAACTAGCCCATCTGCCAAGTACACCTTAGCAGTGGAGATGTTCCCTGCCACCCGCTCTCCAGGAAGGCTTTAGGCCAGACTCTGACCTGATTTTCACCCTGTGCACCACTGACTGCAGTCTGCATAGATATAAGTTAGAGAATTTTACTGGGTGGGTTTCTAAACATAAGTAAATAAAGTAATGCTCTTTCTGGTTTCTGTAAACTCTGAAATGATGTTTGCCTCATGCAATAGTAACCTCCTTGCAGCGCTTGCTAGAGGTACTGGCTGACAGCCCTGGGCGGTATGTCCCTCGCAGCAGCCGTGTGAGATTTACCAGGATTTCACAACTCTCCCCCCTCCAGACAGTTTTGTTCTCAGGGACTCTACTGAGGCTGCCATAAAGTGAGACCAAATTTATTAATCTAAACAAAATAGATGTTCAACACTGCAGCTTGACAATACAAAACTAGCTGTCCATAAAGCAGAGGGGCTTCTCCTGGTCTAAAAAGAGACAGATACTTCTCAGTGATGGCTGTGTTGCCTCGTAATCTGCGGCTCGTGGAAATCACTACAGGGCTATTAAACCCAATATATGTGAGAGCAGCACAGAGTTCATGCTGGGTTATGTTTCTTGGCTTAGGAGAGTTTCAGATATGAAGCAACCTATGCTCCTTTCAGGTAACCACACTGTGAATGGCTCAAAAGATGGAGAAGGGTTTGACTTGTGAAGGCATTTGTAAGGTGTAATTTAGGCATCTAAAAAACCTATTCCAGCTCAGATACTGATGCAGTGGAGAACTCCTTTTTTGCTACCAGCGTCTTCTGGACAAGCCAGGTTGCCTGGGTTTTATGGCCATGTGGGGAGGCTGGCTTCTATGATACCAGTGACTTCAGGAATTGTCATAATTTCCCCCCAAGCTCAAAACTGCTCACCTAGGTCCTTGTAGATGTGATCCCTCTGATCCTCCTTAGGGCTGCTTTGCCATTGTTGACATGCGTTTCTGGCAATCAGCGACTGCTTCAGTCATACTTGGGCTTTTTATCACTATGAAATATATTGTGTCCCTTTTATTGCATTTAGAGAAATCAGTGTGCTCTAAACCAGCTGGCTGCTTTGAGGGTGTGCAAGTATGTGTATGACATTACTTTTTCATGAACTATTTCCCCTGGCTTCCTCTTATTTCCACAGTCTATTTTTGTTGTTATAATGACACTGGTCAGTGAAGCTCAGAGGAAATCAGTCATCAAGATGCATGGTGCTGAAGCAGTATTTCTGCTGTGGTGGGGATTGCATTAATGCCTTTGGAGATTTCTTGCTGTTGTCACTGCTGCATCCGCACCATAATGCAGAACTACCCAAATTGAACCAAGAGGCAAAATTTGGAGCTAAGTAACTAAGTTACCTATGGAAAATTTCTTGGGACATTAATTTTAACTCATGCTAGAACAGTCAAAGTGACCCCTAATACGTTCTGTTGGGATGCCTGGCATCTGTTATCTTGCTCTAATGCAAGGGATTTTTTTTCTCCGATTCTTCAGTAGCAAAACTGGCCTGGAATCTGTGAAACTTCAACATTTTGAAAAAACAGAACACCAAAATAAGGTTGTGGAAATTCAAGTTCTTTTAATTGGCCAGATATAGTTACATTGAGGTTTAGGTAAAGGGTCTACCCATACTGACCATCTAGAACTCTTTTTGAACAGCTATTTCATAACCTCTCTCTTGCTTCCCTTCTCCTACAGGTGCCCCTTTTCCACCCTGTTTTGCACTGTTTTGTTTCTCCAAGTGTTCTGGTATATGTAAACCTGGTCTATGAACTGTAGCTCTGCAATAGACAGATGATATGAAACCAGTTTGGTTTCCTAAACCCTACAGAAATACTGATCGTGGTCTTCTGGCAAGCTCCCCCAAATCTTTTATCCTGCAATGTTTCCAGGATATTCCTCTTGCTTCTGCTGTCTTCACTTGCTTCATCTCTTATCCCTGCTTTGTTCCCTCACATCTTTTCGGAAAGACCTAAATACAAGCTCAGTCAGTGTGGGGAAAATAAGAACAAGCCCAGACAAAGTGAAATGCTGTAGTAGTTTGCTCAGCAGCCGAAGTGGCTTGGAGAGACAGCTCTCTTTAGTTCCTACTACTGCTACGTGCTTCTCTGTATGTGGATGGTTGAGTGTTTATGCTTCTCTGTGCATAGCCCTAAATGTAATACATCTAATTGTTCTTAACTTTCCCCTTCAGAGGTTTTACCTCAACTAGCTAGGATCTTGTAAGGATAGAATAATTTTCTCTACTGCTTATTCACAATTGGGTTTTGTTGTTATTGTTTGTTTTGGTGTGGGTTTTTTGGTTTGGATTTTG
>JANVCC010000022.1:5298262-5379566 GCA_025345505.1 Todiramphus chloris collaris | reverse complement strand
CCTTCCTTCCTTCCTTCCTTCCTTCCTTCCTTCCTTCCTTCCCTATTCCATTTCTTTTCTCAATTTTTTTTTTCTCATTTTTTTTTTAAAAAGTTGATTATATTTTTACCTGAAACCAAATTTATCAGCTTCAGATGTCTTGTTAACATAAAATTAAGACAACAACAACTTGTAAATTGTAAAATTTATGAAAATAAAAATGGATTAATATTTGATGAAGCATCCATAAAGAGAGACTTAATTGTTCATATATTATTTATGAACTTTGGGGAACAATTTATCTTGTTTTTACCTTTAGAACAGCCCCTAAGAGCTGTGGTGCAGAGCCACCTCCCTGATTAGGAAGGCCTGGCATTCCTTCTTCATAGGGGCTCATCATCTAGGGATCCAGATAGGCTGGATCTCTGCGCCAAGGCCAATTCCATGAGTTTCACTAAGGCCAAATGTGGGTCCTGCCCTTGGGCCACAACAACCCCCAGCAGCACTGCAGGCCTGGGGAGGAGTGGCTGGAGAGCTGCCAGGCAGAGAAGGACCTGGGGGGTGTTGATTGACAGCTGGCTGAACATGAGCCAGCAGTGTGCCCGGGTGGCCAAGAAGGCCAATGGCATCCTGGCCTGGATCAGGAATGGTGTGGTCAGCAGGAGCAGGGAGGGGATCATTCCTCTGTACTCGGCTTTGGTGAGGCTGCACCTTGAATACTGTGCCCAGGTTTGGGCCCCTCTCTACTAGAAGGACATTGAGGTGCTGGAGAGGGTACAGAGGGGGGCTACAAAGCTAGTGAAGGGTTTGAGGGATGTCTCTTATGAGGAAAGGCTGAGAGACCTGTGTCTGTTTAGCCTTGAGAAAAGAAGGCTGAGGGGAGACCGTATTGCTCTCTACAACTACATGAAGGGAAATTGTAATGAGGTGGGAGTTGGTCTGTTCTCCCTGGTGACAAGTGACAGAACAAGAGGAAATGGCCTGAAGTTGAAGCAGGGGAGGTTCAGGCTGGATATCAGGAAGTATTCCTTTACAGAAAGGGTTGTCAGGCACTGGAATGGCCTGCCCAGGGAGGTGGTGGAGTCACCATCCCTGGAGGTGTTTAAGAGCTGGGTAGGTGTCGTGCTTCGGGACATGGTTTAGTGGTTTTTGATAGGGCTAGGAATAAGGTTGGACTTGATGATCTTCAAGGTCTCTTCCATCTGAAACTATTCTATGATTTTCTCCTTAGCTGACCACAAACAGGGAATGAACTCTCTGATACTGGCAGGCCACAGACTCCCGTTCCCACCGCAAACCTGCTCTTGCTGTTTTTGAGGAGGGCTCAGGCCACCGGTCAGACCTCAAGCCAGAGGTCAGCCTCCGTGTCAGAAGGCCCAAGCGTATCTTCAGTGGGGTAGCCTTGAATGTGACACAAAATCGTCCTGCCTTCACATGTAAACTGTTGTATGTCCCTTTGCCACTCCTTACTGAGGACAGAGAGGGAGTCTGATGAGAGGATTTTGTGTTGCAGATGATGTAAATACCAAAACCTGCTCACAAATGTTTGATTAATTATTAGTTGGGTTTATGTCTCAGTGTGTAGTGTATATATAGTCATTCTCTATATAGTATATGTAATATATATGAACAGGTTGCACTATGAGTATGTTCCTTCTATTCTTATGGACACATGAAAACCATTTCCTGCTTCAAACTGCCCTGGTAACTTTTTTTTTTCCTTTGTTTTACGCACTCCTTCCCGTAGTCTATTCCTGCAGAAGAGATTTGTGTAGAAATAGAAGATGAAACCTCTCCTTTTCCTTGGGAAATAGGAAATAGAACTTGGCAGTGACTACCAATACAAAAGAAAATGTTTCCATGCTCCACCAGCAGGGAAGTACTTAAAGGCCCCTCTCATTAGCAAGTGTTATTGCAGGCAATAATGTGAGATGTAAAAGTCACTTTGCCAGAGATCAACTTTATCAAATATATTTTAATTTCTTTATTGAGTTTTAAAGCATAACAACCATTGTTGAATAGGTGCAACTGAAAACATGTTAAATAGCCTTCAACTCTTCACATTTGTATTGAACATCCTCCTCAGGAGTGACATTTCATGTTACTATGGAAACAAATTTGACATTTCAAAAATACATTTATTGCTGGGTCACCAAGATAGGAATTCTGAAAGAAAAAAGGTTAGAATATTTGCCTGTCTCAGATATTATACAGTTTACCGTATTCCTTTGGAGGAAAGAAATATGTGATATAGCTGTAAAATAGCACGCTCCAGCTTGATCCAGTTTGAAAATATTTTGACAAGATGGTGGCAATGTTACAGGTCAATAAAGCGTGTCTCAGTCTCCGAGATTTTGCAAAGTGATTAAAACTGTTTCTTGGATCAAGACCTTTTCTGGATCAATTCATGTTCCTAAGGACTTTCAGCCATGGCTTTCATAATCACAGTAGTTGTTCTCTGTTTCATCATATCTCTCCTCATAGAAAATATTTGAAAGATTGATGTCAAGATTTTATTTCATATTCAGGAAAAAACATTGCTATCTTGAATTATGCCCAGGTTTTATACCGGATAATGTATTTAATATAAAATAGAAAATTGAGGAATCGGTGCTAAGGTTTGGTACTGAAGAATATGTGCCTCTATTTTAGAAGGTATTTTATTAAGATGGGTTAAATGCTGGGTTTGAATGCCTTGGTGTAGTTCTGTAGTGATATATTATAAAATTAAATACCGGAAAAGGGAAAATGCTGATTATATAAAGTGAAATATGGCTTTTTTGTGATGTTTACCTTTTACATGGAATTGTTGAAAGCTAATAATTATTGGACAGTGAGTTACGACCTGCAGTGAGATTGTTGTTATTTGTACTAGAAAATGGTATATTTGAGCAAGGAAAAAAGTGAAAATCAGGAGAAATGTGATTTTTTTGGAAGAGTCCAGCTCACTTAAACACTGAGCAACTGCTAAATGTGTCTACGTGAAGAGGTGCACAGAAACCCCGACTCTGGTGCTGACTTGGAGATGGCTGGGTGACAGTCAGCTCTATTCTCTGAGTCCTGAGTACTCTGGCACTCTTAGAAGGGCTTTTCAGCTTCCAGAGCTGACTTGTATCTGGATGGCTTGGCATGTAGATGGGTCACCAGGAATCTATCTACCCACATCTCTGTAGACATATATCCACAGAGAATCAACATATATGTATTTCATTAGACAAAGTAGTACTGCTGGGGTGGGCTCACCCTGCTCTTCTTAGATCTGTGCTTTTGCCACTTTGTCCCACAAATGTTTTCTGAGCATCTTGAAAAGGAGAATCATGTGGCTCAAAACTATCTCAGAAGCAGCATTAATTACCATGCTGAGCTGAATTGTCATTGTGGTGTGTGGGGACTGGGGAGGAGTACCTCCCATTAATATCAATGGACTAATCCTGTGATGAAACCCTCAAGGACCACACAGAAGTCTTGACCTACTTAGGTATTAACACTGCCGTTGCTAGACTTGTATTTGCCTTCAGATGCAGCAAGGCTTTCACTTCTTCAAATACAACCATCTACTCTACTTTTCTTGTAGAAGAGGAAAAAATACCTGTATAAAAATCTACCTCTGATCCCCAGGGAGGAGGATATCAGTGAACAAGAGAAATTTTTGAATGGCCTTTCCTTTTTCTGTTTGCTTCATGGTGAATGCAGCCTGGGATGCCTCTTGGCATCTGGACTTGCATGGAATCAAGCTGGACCAGCAGTTTGTTTGTTCACAGTGAAATGTAGCTGGAAAATATATAATCTATATAAAGAAAACCAACCCAAAACCATTTGCAGGAGCTGCAGGGTGTGTGTTTGTGTGTGCTACAACTATGTTGTAGTCAAGATACAACTTACGGCAAGCCTGTATCCTTCTGTGTGAGTGTCCAGGGAAGATGCAAGGGAATAAATCTTTGGTTTCTGCTGGTTCCTTTTAAGCACTGTGTGTCTGTTCAGACATCAAGGTTTTAAGTACTTGCTCATGCAACAGCTATGCAGGAAAGTGTGTTGGCTTGCAATTTATATGAAGTTGTAACTTGTATGACCATGGCTGTTAGAGACTGTATATGGAGAGGAGATGTTGCCAGGGTCACTGGGCTTACCTGCTGCCCTTTCCAGTGTCTCACTCACAGGTGAGGGGATTTATTTTACCACAGTTTCAAGCACAGTGTTAATGTTACTGAGGCAGAGAAACTCCTGAGATTAGCACCTATGTTTATGATGCTGAGCAAAGTCAAGGCAAACTTTGAATGTAAAGACACTAGTTAATATTTTAAATAAAGCCCAAAATATCTGTTAAGCTACCAGGAATATTTTTGTGGTATTGGCAGCTTCAAAGGAAGCTGTGATAGTCTCGTACAACTCCTTCATGTTCTCTGGAGCACTCCCAAAATGAGTCTGCCTCATTACTAGGTGTACATAGGATTACAAACCCCGAGTTATTAAAAGAATTGTAATCTACAAGACCATAATGTTCAATAAAAATGTGTGATGGAGTGCAATTAGCCTGAAATCCCCTGCTGGGCCCCCAGCAGAAAAGGCTCTTTCTCCAGAACAAGGAGCTTTGGTGAGTGAGCAGTGCACCCAGTCTCCTTTATGTCAGTGCTGGTGAGACTGCCAGCCTCTGTGGGAGGACAGTTCCTTATGTGAGACAGCACATCCAGAAGGGACAGTAAGATGGTTTGAGCAACTGAACGTGTATATATGTTCATGGGGTACTTCACTCTGCTTTGCAGATGTATATGCTATAATCTCACATGAGCTATTAAATCCCAGCTGACCTCTTGGTATGCTTGATACTGTATTTCTGTATGAAGATGTGCTTGCCATGATCTACTGTGATTTACCCCAAAGTAATTCCAATTTGAATTAAAGCTGATATTTGAGGGATATATTGTCAAGAAATGCAGTAACTTTGGTGTTCCCTGCTTAATTTCATTCTGTCTACTGTTAACTAACTGCATAGATTAGGATTTTGTTTCTATTTCATGCTTTCCAAATCATTTTGGATACTTTTATGATGATCGTGCAAAGCTGTTCCAACTCTGCAGCACCTTCACTTGGGACACCAGATAGTACACAGTAGTTACAGCTTGTGCAAAACTGTGGGAACTTCAGGGTCCCTACTCCTTTGCTTCTGAATAGAGGAGGATGTTTGTCCTTTTGCCTATATCCTCACTGTGAGAGTTCCCATGCAGAGGGTTTTCCACCAGGATGCTCCCCATCTTTCTAAGAGTCGAAGATAGCCTCCTCCCCACGCCCAGAAGGTACAGGTTTGTTGGTATTTGCACCCCATTTACAAAGCAATCGGGGTTAGTCTTTCTCTTCCTTATCTACCACTTTCACTTGCATCATCAGCCTCCTTTGTCCCTAATGAAAGGTTTTCTTCCAGGTTTCTGAAAAGCTGAGCAAATGGCTGAAAGCTGAGACATTGCTATGAACACACCTGCTCAGTGAAACCTTCCTTTCCATATATTGTGATTTGTCAGCTCACCATTCTTAAAGAATTAGTATGTGCCAAGCTGACTTTTGTGTGTGTGTGTTGTGTTAGTATCTCAAGCAAAATGTCATGCAGTCCATGGCCTTTGTAGAAATATATATCTATTACCTCGGTACTATGACAGTTATTGGCAACACTAATTTTATTTAGAGAAAAGATGTCAAATTAGTTTGAGGAGCTCTGTTTTCCATAAACCTTTGCTGCTCAGTATTAGTTATATCACCTTCCTTTAATTTTTAACTGATTGAATCCTGTAACTGCTCTTCCATTATTCTACCTGTTCTGTAAATCAACATTTGCTCGGGCCATTCCATTTCTCTTTCCAAAGCATTACCTCAGAATTGGTTTTCACTGACCTCATTCTGTCCCAGTATCCAAAAAATTCTTGAAAATCAGCTGTAGTTATTCAGAGAGCCCTGATCTTTTCTTCTATATTTAATAGGTGGGAAATTTTGATATTAATGTGATCTGAAAAATTAAACTTTAGCAGCTGCCTGATTTTTGTTCCCCCCCCAACAACTCCCTCCCTGCTGCCCCCCTAGATTTATATATGTATTTGCCAATGAAGTATTTTCTGTGAAAATATTAACGAGGCTGCCTACTGTTTCCAGATACTGATGTTTAATGAGGTGTTTTGTTGTGGTTTTTTTTTTAATCAATACACCTAGAACTCTTTATTGTCCTCATGTTCATTGTAATTTCTCTTGTGTATTTATCAATTTTCTACAGTTCCTAACTTTATACTTAGTACTATCTTCTTTTTTTTTCCCTCCTTACATTTCTGTTTTGCTCTGTGTGTTTCATTTATTCTGCTTGCTCTGACTTCCTCTGAGCCAGGTTGAGTTCTTAACCAGTTTGGCCTTTTTTTCTTGATTGTGGCTTTTGGGCATCTAGTAATACATTCTTAAGTAGCTCACAGTTTTTCTATTTAAATTCTTTTTCCTAACTGATTCAGTCCATAATTGTTTTCAGCTTTGTAAAACTGTCTTTTTAAACCACTTGTATAACTGACTAGTTTGGGCTTTCCTCTGTTTGCATTTATAAATGTAATCAAGTCACAATCACTTGTATGTAAGCTATGGCTAATTTTTAACTCTATGATCAGTTCTTCTTTATCTGTCAAAATGAGGTCTGGTATAGAATTCCCCCATGCTGGATTCAATCTTTATTGAGTTAGGAAATAGACATAATTTTTGGAAATTCCTAGGATGTTTCATTACACAAGACCTCACTCAACTTGGTGCTCTTCATAGTAGAGTGTATATGTTTACACACATATGTGTGTATATATGTATGTATAGAAATAATTTGTCTTTTCCTAAGATTATGAATTGCTGACAGAGTTTGGTTTGAATAAAAAAAACCAAACAAACAACCAAACAACTAGAATTCAATTTCTGCTCCGTTCATAGGTACATTTTAGTTTTTGTAAGGATTGTAAAGTTTTGAACAGCAACCCAAAATCTGTGAAAATTTAGAAATCCTCCAACCTCTTAGTGACTTGTCATGCACATAAGTAACACTGGTGCAATTTTATCGTTTAACATCAATGAATTCTTATTTATCTCTCTCTCAAAAAACAAAATCCCAACCCTCCTGTTTCTGGAGCCCAGCTAGTGCGGAAATCATTCAAGTGTGCCAGCTGAAGCCATCAGCACCATGTGAGTGCTCTTAGGCTCTGCATAGAAAGAGTTGTCACCATCAGACAGCATCCCATGGGTCAAAGATTGTTTGTTTAAACTGGCAAACATGTCTGTATAATACTCAAGCTTGAGATGACTCACAAATAGAAGCAGCTCTGCTTGTAAATTGACTTGCATAGAAAAAAACCAAACAACCCAGCAATTCTGTTGGTGACCCTTACTACAAACTTTCACAGACAAATGAACTACTTACAGCTGAGAGTATTCCCTCAACTATTTTCTTGTGATGTAATGCAAATAGACTGTGTACAGTGAGGGGAAGGAAGGTAAACGGCTGCTAGGATTTGAGACCTTTGCTCACTACTCTGGCTGACAGTATTATTGGGTAACAAATTTCTTGTGTTCAAGGTGCCTGGACTAAATTTTTTTAAATCCCTGTTCTTCTCGGGAGTGTTTCTGGAATTACAGTAGCTTTTTATTGAACTGTTTAGCACAAATCCTGCTTCTTTGTAGCTCATGAAAGCTGCCAGTAGTTGTTCTTGAAAGAACACTGTATTCCACGTTCTCCTGGCTGCCTGCCTCTAGTCCCTGGAGCCCTAGGTGAGCCTGTGCTCCTCTGCCCTTGGGGCCAGGGCACTGCCTGCTCCCTGGGCTAGCAGGGCCCGGGGGCTTCCCCTGTGTGAGAGATGCCCTTCAGGCTCGGCTGGCTAGAGAGCACCGTGTGGATGCAGGAGCTGCTGGAGGGGAATTCTCTCATCTGCCTAATGTAGGGGATTGAGAGGAGTTCGCGTGCCGTGCCATTAGCCTTAAACACACATTCCAGCACCTTCGCCTTGACCTCTTAATGGCTCACTTAGTGGAGGACGAAAGGCTTATGAATGAGTGTGTTTGGCAGTTCCCCTGCCCTAAGCGATTCAACCATGTTAGTGGCTTGTGTTCCTCTATCAAAGGAGAGAAATACACTAGGACATTTGCAAAAAACAAACAAACAACAAAAAAATACCCAAACAACCTACAAAAAACCTATGCAGAGAAACAAACGTAAAAGAAATTTGTCAGCATGGAAATGTCCACTTCTGAGGAGGTCCTGTAAGTCCATTCAGCATCACATACCAGAAGTGGAAATTGCTTCTGGTTCTCTGGCTCCTGGGGCTCAGGACTGTTGCTGCACTTGGAGTTGTGCTGTTTTTGTCAGAGCACAAAAGGTCAAGATCTGCCAAATTACTATTGCAGGCAGGGACAGCCTTAGCTCCGGAGTGTAAAAGTGTCTCCTCAGCCAGAAGGTCTGTTATTGAGACAGTGTAAGTAAGGAAAAGTAGCAACAGTGGTGTGACTGAGAGGATGCAAAAAACAATGGAGGTGAAATCTGTGAAGAGATGTCAAAGGACAAAACATAACAATCTGGAGACACTGCAGACACTGGTTGGGTAAGGAGGGCTGGGAACACCTAGAACGTCAAACCAACGGTTTCTGCCAGGATCAAGCCAAGGCTCAAACCAAGTATCAGGAAGTTTTCATGTTTCTGCAATATTTTTGTAAATTAAAATTTCCTGTGAAAATATTTTTTTTGCTTAAAGCTGGAGAGAAGGGAGAGCAGAAATATCTTTAGGTTAAAATGTTGAAATGCTTCACTGCTATTGTCTAACTCTGATGAAAGAAAAAAAACATTTTATTCTTTGCTAGTTTACTTTCTCCCTTCTTCAAAGAAAACGTAGATACTAAAAAGCTCTTTTAGTAACTTTTCAAATAAGAATCTGACAGTGTTCTGAAATCGTGAGTTATAATCACAGCGCTTTGGGCATCTATGATGAAACATTTTCTTTGCAACTGGTCTGAAGTGCAGAGACATAAGCACCGGAGATTGACAGGACCTACCTTGGAGGACATGGCAGGGCACTGAAGGAGGGTTACTGCTCTCTGCATAGACTGGGCATGAGCTGAAACCGGTGGCTGACAGGATGGGTGGGGCAGGCCTGGAGATCTCCTACCTTTCTGCTATGTCTCTCTTGCCCTTAGGAAATAGTCTTTCAACAGAGTGATAGGTTGCTTGTGCTGGCTGTTGAAAGTGGATTTCCAAGCTGCCAAATGGCACATGAAGGATTTGCAGAAAAACCTCTCTCGTTCTATGAGGTTCAAGTCTTTCTCCTCTTCTCTCAGCATGTCTTCACATTTATATTTCCCTCTTACACTTCCGCCTTCCCTGCTGGCCACTGTGCAGAGGGGCTGTGGCCCTGTACTGCTGCACGGGCTCACCTTAACTGCAGGGTCACAGCTTTCAGCTCTGGCCCAAGTATTTTCCTCCATTGGCAGCTGCTCCTGGACTGCTGGCCCCAGTTACTTCTTAGGCTTTTGTTAAAACTTGGGCAGTTTTTCATCTTTGTTCTAGCACTGGTGAGACTCCAGAGAAAGTAGTGGTGGTGGAAACAATGGCTTATTCATTTTTATCACTCTTTCTTATAGTTGCATAGCGTTATCCTTCATTTTTTGCCTATAGGCAAGGTGAAATGCTTCAAGGTCATCTCAGAGGGGAGCCAAAAGGCTTGTGCTGTGCTTGGTGGTTAGCAAAGCTCAGTCTGTAGTGGTGTTCCCTACAAGAGCTTGCTGCTCTCTGAGGTGCAAAGCATCCTGATTCAATCAGGAGAAGACTATGTCACACTGCTCAAACCCAGTTCAGAGCAGGCAGCATGAGAGGTTGGCCTTTTCCTGCCCAAAACCCTCCTGGGAAGGAGGTGGCTGTGCCAGGGCCTGGGTGGAGACATCTGTTGTGAGAATGAAGGAAAGGCAAAGGAGATGTTCAGCACTTTTTCTATCACCTACCTGAATGCAGGGGAAAGGGAGGTGCAGCCCCAGCAGACTGATCCTGCAATTGCCTCTGCTTGGTTAGGAGCCTGGCAGTCACACAGACCTCTTCCAGGGTTCCTCTTATTGGAGGGAGTGGTCTCAGACACCTGAGTCTAAATGACCAACTAGAAAGTCAAGCAAGTCTGAAGATGTGATCTGGTTACAGTCCATACTTGTGTACATGACTGCACCAGGTGTTATTTTAGAGAATGACAATATTTTTCCATTAAACAGATTAAATAGAGGAGGGAAAAAGAGCAAGTAAGACCAAGAAGACTTTTGCACTATTTCCAGTGAAAGAACAGAAAGAGGCCCAGGGCAACCTTCAGATGGATCTAAGTAAGCCTGGGAGGGTGATTCTTTCCTTACTGTCAAATTGCAAGTGACAGGCCTCCCGTAGCCCTTCCCCTCACCAGCTACTGCTCTAAATGAAGTGCCTGTTTTGTGCAGATGTGCTCACCACTGGGGCACAGGCAAGGACATAATAACCTGACATAATAAAAGTTAAAGGATTGGGTAATCCCTGCTCTGGGAAAGGGGCACAGGGGAGGGAGAAAAGAAGTCCATGATTTTGGAAGCCAGCTTGCATTGTGGTGCCAGATGCAGAATGTAAGTAGATTTTGTGTGGGTGCAGGCCTAATAGGAAATGGGTGTGCTTTCCCTCACTTGGCTGCCTGGAAAGAGGTGGCCGTGCTGGGCTTGCCCTGCCTTGGCTCAGCCACAGTTGCCTGACTGTACATAGCTTTTGGAGCTGAAGCTCCATCTCAGGCTTTGCTGCTGTCCAAATATTTCTGCCTCTCTTCTTTCAGGAGGCTGTAAAGCTGCTTTGTTGCCCTTTTTCTTGGATGGGGGGGTCGATGCTGCCCAGCAGCATGGTTCAAACATGTTTATTAACACTGGAAGTAGAGTTGTGCTCCAGAGTGGCACTAGCTTTTGCTCTTTTCTGATGAGAGTATTTGGTTTTCAAGAGTATGCTCATAGCTTTACTTCCTGCACTCATTCTTTCAAAGATCAAATAAGCTTCGTTAGCTCTTGGCACCTCTGTGCCCTTCCTGCCTTTAAAAGCTAAATTGTGAGCCATTTTCATCTCTGTGGGTGGATCTGACAACTTATCCTTCTATTTATCTATTTTGATGTTTTATAGAATCTGTTATAGTTAAATGTTCTGGTTTATATACCATTTAAAAATAAAATACGTATTTGGTGATCCAAATATGCTCTGTTTTGCATTTTTAGAAATTCTCCTTGAAACAAGTCTCTTCCTCTGTCCATTGCTAGAGTTCATGAGGATTTGTGGTCTAGAGTTATTAATATTGCCTGTCTGACCCCCAAGCGCTAAATCCTAACTGACAGCAGGGCCTGTCTGTGTGGCAGAGAGATGGCTAAAGCAGAAAAATGAACAGAAACATTTCCAAATATGAGTGGGCTGTGTGAGAGGCGTCCCTCTCTGCCCAGTGTCCCAGACAGTGAGGATGTGCTGTGGGAGGGGAAATGAGCTTGGTGCTTTAGGGAGGAGGATTTGAAGATTTGCAGGGAAAGTTTAGTGTGGACTTGGGGAGGACCAGAGCACACAACTGAGCTGTGGTAGCACGGCTGCCTCTGAACTTCATTTTACACCTTCCCTTTTGCAGTAAGGTGCTGCCAAAAGAGACATTTTAGGTGTTTGTGCTCCACACCTTGAGGCAGAGTCTGTGGTGATTCCCTGCAACATCTCCAGCAAAGGGAGGTTGGCGTGGGTCTTCTATCTCTCATGTCTTCAACAGCAGAATAGGGCCAAAAGGCAAGTGGACAGGCCCCAACTGTCTTAGCCTGAAACAGCTGAGAAAGGGATGAAGCCAACCTGGCTTGTGCCAAAAGGGCCCTTGGCCGTGATTGTTTTCCCCTGATCTCTGAGCATAGACATGCAAAACCTCCTTAATATTGCCATGTAATTGCTCTCAATGTTAGTAAGCCAAACTCAAGAAATCATTGTCTCTTCTTTCTGGCCTGCAACTTGTTTCTTTTGTTTTCAGCTAAGTGTTTCTTTGATGCTTCCTAAAACCAAGTGTGAACTGTTTTGTTCTATTTCCTACCACCCTGTAATTTACGCTTTAGCAGCATTGTTCCTACCAATCATTTTTTGAAAGATCTCTTTCTGTTAACTGTTGTTCTTTTTTTGAGAAGAGGACTCATTGGGAGACTTCCCAAGCCCCATTTATTTAAGTCGCAAATCTTGGTCAGTACTGGGAGCTGCATCTATTTCTTTGATGAAATAGTAAAATGGATTGTAGCCAACACCTATAAAAGTGTCATTAGTAGAGTTGTAAGAGTCTAATGGCTGTGTTTTTAAACTCCACGTATAACGTAGTAAATTTTACAATCCACATTTTCAATGTAAAAATGGAAATGACATACAATCAGCAGCTCCCTTGAGGTAGCAGGATAAAATCTACAGTAAATTCTCACAGCACTAAAGAAGAAAAGAAAAATCACAGCTAATTGCTAGCTACTGTAATAGGAGTTTCCTGCTCACCTTACTCCGGGTTCTCTCTCTGCATTTTTGGCCCTTCTATTTCACAGGTAGTGGTTAAACACAGCTTTGCTAGTTTTGCATAAAAATACCCAGCCCAGAAGCATGGCTGCTCTGAAGAGCTGGAGTCATGTCTTCTTGCCAGAAAGAGGAGGGGTTGCTGTGCAACGGAGCAGAGTAGGGAATTGCCCCTCAGCTTAGACTCTACATCTCTGCTGCTGCCTATGATCTCTCAGCAGTGACCTGCGGTGGTAGCTTTGGGAAGCTGTGGTACCCTAGGGGAGGATGAGACTAGGCTTGGCCAAATGCTGTAGAGACAGTACTGGGAGAGCCCGTTCTAGATTTGTCTTCCCGTGGCTCCCCTTGCACAGAGAGAATTTCTGTGTCACTTAACTCACAAGTAAAACAGGCTAGTGTGGGTTGAGGGTTTTTTTTGTGCAAAACCGAAAGCTGTTTTTCCTTAGAGATGAGGATGCTTTACTGGCTTTATAGGAGACAGCACTGTACTGATTGTCTGTTCCGAGAAACCTTGTCTGGTAATGACAACCTGACTGGATTTGTGAACTAGTGTGCTAAAATATTCCACAGGAAAGTTAGTATGCTCTTTTGACAGCTATAAAGGAAAGTTAATTCAGCTTGGTTTTCCCTCTGGAAAAGAAGTCATTCTTCATGGGATGCTTTTTCTTTTTATCTGCCCTGCCAGCCTTCAGGGCTTCTGAGGAATTGGTTGTAGGTATGTAGACCTGAGAGGACATGTGTGAGCTGGTTCCCCACCTGCCAAGAAGTGGGGAACTGGAAGCTGCAGATGCCCACTTTGCAGCCAGCATAGCCTTTGGTGCAAGGCTGCCCTGTTATCTGCCATGTCCCCTCAGCCAGCTTTTCCCACCTCCTGCCCTGTCCCACACAGGGTATGGTACCACAAGGTGCCCACCCAGACTGTCAGCAGAGATGCTCACGCTTACTGTGTCCCAGTCTTGCACGGGCATGACAGATAGTGCAGCATCTACTCCCAAATATCTAGATGAATGGTTATAAAAAGTGCTATTTTTGAAGACGTAGCAGTTGATTATGCATTTGACAGAAGGTTTTAGGAAATAGGCAATGTGGGAATGTACTGGGAGGAAAAAAAAAATCAATCTGTGTATTTGTCTTTTAACTAGTTGGAGACACATTGGCACATATTTTTGGCACATTAATGAATTCTGCCTTATTTAATCTCTGCTACTCTTATAATATGAATTTGTGTTCCATTTGGGTGTTAAAAATCAGAAAGTCAGGGAGTTAAGTTTTGAGAGGAAGTTATAATCACTTCAAGCTCCTGAGCCGAAATGAAGAGACAGCTACAGTTGTTCTGAAGGAAAGCAACCAGACAAAAGGTTTCATAATACAGTTTGTAGCACGTCCCTGTAGCTGTGTATCGGTGAGAGGGAGGGCTCAGGGTAGCTTCAGAGCTCCCTGTGACATCCTCTCAAACAGCCCAAGCTCCAGCCCAAGCTGCTGGTTGTGTGGAAGCAGACTGGCCAGGGAGTACGGAGACCCCTGGCAAGCATGCTGGGGGCTGGAGGTTGCCCTGCTTCAGAATAAACTTTGCCAGTTTATTTGCATCTGACTCTGTCCTGCTTTAAACTTGCAAATGCTCCGTGCTCCTTATCAATGACTTAATTTCAGTAAATAGAATTATTTTTCCTTTTTCCTCATTGTACGTGCACTTTCATTTTTTGTTTAATTTGAATGAATACAAAACTGCCATGTACAAAAGAACTTATAGTTTGGCAAAAAATGGCTTGAATAAGAAAACACTTTATCTTCTGTGGAATAAGGACCTGTTAGATCTAATTGATTTGTTTTATTCCCCAAGGGTGAATATTTAAGAAAACAAAAGGGGAAGATTTAGAGAAAAACAACACTGTTTTGAGCACAAGTAACAGCATTGGAGCTGGCATCGGCAGCAGTGGCATGAACAGCAACAGAAAAGTTGCAGAACTAGCTTATTTCTACAATGCTAAACTTGCTTCTGAGAGGACAGCTGGGTTGAAGCCAGCCGCACTGGGCTAGCTGAGGAGGAGAGGCTAGTGGCACATCTCTGCATTTCAACTAGAGCTGGTTTACATTTTTCTGCAGTTCAGTTTCATTGAAATCAATACATTTCATGAGAGCAGGTAGATTGTCCATATTTGTGAGATGAAAAAAAAATGGTTGTGGTTTATTTTTCCCCCTTGTGCGTTACAAAGCAATTTTGTTTTGACAGTGTCAAAATAACAGGCTTTCAGAGAATTGTTTAGAAAACTAAAAAATGTGATTTTGTCAAAACTAATTTTTTTCTGTGTGAAATTCTCACTTTTGAGTAAAGGTTTGATCTGAAGTTTCTAGAAAAACTAGAGGTAAATGTGATGGTTAATTCTGACCAAGTTTGTCTGATTTCCAATATTTCATATGATTGCTCCTGTTGTTCTTTCGTCTCACAATTCCCTTCCTCTACCTATTCCTCCTTGATAAGTTTGGCTCATAAAAGCACATACAGTTTAGATTTATTTTACAGCAAACACTGAAAATTTGGTATTTGTTTTGCCATTTTTGAGACAAAACATTTTGAAAACATCATCAACAGCAATGTTAGACACAGAAATTGTTTTTATTTTTATATTTTATTTCTGACTGACAACAAAGCCAAATTCCAAAATCAGATCAAATTTTTTTCATGAAATGTAAATGTTGAGGTCTGGTCTGCCTTAGGGTTTTTGGGTTTTTTTCCCCTATATTTCTGAAAGAAAAGGATTTAGAAATATAGTTATGAATGATTTCATTAGTGCTAAGCTGGCGTGAAAATAGTTTTTAATCTATGAGAAAATCCAAATTTTTCTGAGGCTTCGGAGTAAAGAATGGTGTGATTCCAGTTTATGGTTCCGTGCAGTGTCAAAAGTAGAAATTCCGCTGATCCCCAGGCTGCACTATATTTCATGAATGAGGAGAAAGGAGGGGAGGAGGCCAAATTTATGCCACAGAAAGTGGAAATATGGAAAATACAAATACTGTCCAGGCAGATGCGGATGGCCCAGGAAGCGCTCCTCTGGCTAGAGCAGAGCAGCTGGTGTTTGTAGACCTGTGTGAGAAGGGCTTGTGCTGCTCTCCCTCTGGAGTCACCTTGTCCACAGCAGGGTGGATCCATTTCTAGCTGTTGGGAGCCCACGTGCCCCACTTGCAGCCTCACGCATAAGCACTTAGCGATTTCGTTTTATGTGAAGTCCAGCTGTCCTCATTCTTTGAAGTACCTTCTCCAACATTAACAGATGTTCAGTATCACTTTGCTGCTGTAATCAGGATGTCCTTGATCTTCATTACGATGCACCATACCTCTGTGAGTGACTCTGTGTGTGTATTTTCCCCCTTGGTCCCCTGGAAGAATGCAGGTATGGAGGAAGCTCACTCTAGTCCCCAGGCAGATTTGGATGTCTGGCTGAACATTGCAGTCAGCTGGGGCAGAACAGCAAGTGGCTGCTCATGTTCATCCCAATGTACCCTAGAAAAAAGTTAATTTTATTTGTAGAGCTATTAGGAAAAGCTTGCATGTCTGTATGGTTTTGTCTATCTGATGTCTGAATTGCTGTGCTTCTGTTTCTTGCTGTTATGTTATTTAAATTCCTCCTTATTTTGTGATTTCTTCTTATGAAAGGTTTGATACTTATGGAAGTTCGTGAAGTGACACAGATCAGCTTGTTTCTGAGACACTGGTTTAAATCTGGTTGAGGTCACCATAAAGCATCATGCCCTTGAATGACAATTCAGTGTATTTAAAATGAGCAAATACTCCCATCCCATTTCCCAGTGGAAAAGCATTTTATCAAAACTCCCTGGAAAGAAGCCCCACGAAGTAAACGGCATCCATTGGCAATGGGAGCAGTACCTGCCTACCAGTGCTGTTGCCATCACCACTGGTACCTTGTTGGCAATCTAATTGCTTCTGCACCTCAAATGCCCTTATGTATTCTGTAGCAGTAGTCTTCCCATTAAATGAGAGATGTACCTTTTGGCTTTTGTTTGCCTTTTCACTGAGATAGATTGTGCTACTACTAAATAATGATAGATGTGCTGCTGATGATAATGATGTGGACAGTAATGCCTTAGTGCAAACCTGGTAATAAGAAAGCTATATATTTAATTTGCTGTAGTTTATTACCTATTGAATTAATGTCCCATGTATGTGGAACATGCTAAGAGTTTGTCTGAGTTGCTTGGTAGGCGAAAATCTGCCTGAGTTCACCTCCTGTATTGCATTAGTTTAATGTGGATAATGGACACTCTAACACCAGTGGATGCTGTCCTTGTCTTCCTTCATTATTTCCATTGTCTGTTACATTCTCTTGTATGGAGTACCTGCTGCAACAAGTGTTAGAGGACCTGTGGTGGCTCCAGGCCTAAGTCCTGCACAGCCTCAGCCCTTTTCTGCATCAAACCAAGATGATGAACATTTACATTTCCTGTGAAAATAGAGGCTCCTTCTAAACCTGTGGGTTTTTTTTTTTCTGAAGATATAAAATGATTTTTGTGAGTTTTACAAGTGAATCTATTAGTTTGTAGTCAAGAATGAGTTCCTTGTTGAATCACAGTCTCTCATTCTATTCTGGGTAACACTAGTGGACCAGAGCAAATGCTTCAAACTGTCTGTATTGTTGGATGGTCATTATGGGCTGTATTGAAGAAACTCTCATGACTGTGATATTTTGATGTCTGTTATCCAATCCTTGTTGCTAAGGTTCAGATAATTTCTTCAGAGATAAGTTATACATGGAAGACTTGGTGGGCATGAGCTTAGAGTCTTCATGGTTACCCTTAGATTTGTGGTCTGAGCAAGTACATTGATTGTTGTCTTCTTTTGGGGTTTCCCTCCCCCTGCTTAAAATCTTTGCCATCTTTTCTGTGTAGAATTCAGAAATGTTTTCTGAGACACAGGAGCTTCAGGGTAAAAAATGAAGGGGAGGGTAGGATCAAACAATAAAACCCCAAAAAACACCAAGCTAATAGATCTTTAAAATCAATACTCATCTACTGAGAGATCACAACTGATAACTGTAGGGTTATTGCCTGACATGAAGACTGGACAGCTTTACACTTCTGGGTTGGAGCAGGGTATGCCCAGAGTTTTTGGAGACCTGGGTTGCTTTTGTTTGTGTTTTTAACTCTGCAGTTGATGATTCTGTGAACTCCTGTAATGTTCATGTGTTCGGTTAATGCTCACATGCTCAGAGAACTGAAATAATTGCTGGGTTTGGGCCAGGACAGGACTTTTCACCTAGGTCAGATTTTCATTTGTTGTACTCTCTGTAGAGTAGGACCTAAGTTCATCCAATACCTGCATAGGGAAGGTCTTACATTATTTTTCCCTCTTAGGGCTTGTTATAGTTAGGGGTTTCATCCTTTTGCTATCTGATTTTAAATTTGTTACAGTGGGGTTTGTGACCCACAGCAGGTGAAGGTGTTGGAGAACCCCTTTTAATATTTATGTAGAGAATAGCTGATGGAAGAGGTGGCTGTAGTTGCTGATCTCCACAATACTTTCTGGAGTGTAGCTGGTAATATACTTGTAAGGCTTTTGTCTGTAAATTACTGGCATGTATTTTAATTTTTCATTTTCAGTTTATTTGTCACACATCCATATGTATGTATGATGTTTTGAAGCATTTAAGGCACCTTGCTTGCGGTGAGCTACAGCTGTGAGAGAAACAGAGACCCAGCTTCTAAAACTCTGGAATGGTGATCTTTTTGTAAGATGCAGAAGTTGTCCTTTGTAACTTAGTGATATAACCCTAGTAGTTGCTATATATTAATGTAGGTATATATTTGTGGAGAGAGTGAATCTCAAAATAGGCAGCTTGGCCTGGTAAAAGGTAAAGAGCTGTCTCCAGTAGGCTGAAGCCTGATCTGGTAGTTTGTCTCAGGAATGGAGTTACCCATTCTTTAAATAAAAATGCATATAAGAATATGCTATGTGGAGTCAGATCTGTAGTAGTGACAAGGAGCTATATGAGGTGTGCTCACAGAGTGGTAAGAAGCAGTGTTTGGGACTGGGAATATGTTTAGGCCACTGTGTCAGTTCATGCTACAGCAGTCTTCTAAACAATTGTTACTTATTATTAGCCAGATTGAATTAGATGCTGTACAAGCACAGAACATAAAGACAGTCCCAGAAAAAAAACTTAATATGGATGAGACTGCTTAAGCTTTTTTTTTTTAATTTTATTTTTATTTGAAAATAAATACCTAACAGCTGCTGCCATTCCAGAGGAAAGACTGAGCCTGTGAAATATCTGGCTTGTATAAAAGTTAACAGTTCTTTTAAGCTGGAATCAAGTGATGGAGTGGGTGTGGAGGGGTGGGAAAATACTCAGATTACCCACAACCCTGGACTAGATGGGTTTTCCTGCTAATCAGCTCAGCAGTGAAACTGTTAACAATGTTGACATTCCCACTGTCATCATTAAACTGCAGCCTAAACACTCCCTTTTGATTAAAGGCAGCATCTTAAATCTCTCCTCACTATTGTTGGAGTATTCCAGCAGCTAGAGCCAGAAGTCTGGCCTTACATCCCTGCTTGGAATGTTTCCCTTGTAACCAGAGGACTAAGAAACTTCACTGTCACTGAAACTAGCTGAGAACTTGATTTCCTTTGTACAGGGCAGGGTGAACCTTGCCAGCTGAACCTGCAATATTTTTTCTTCTTCTGTTGAGAAAAGGATGAGGATGTTACTGCCTCTTCTGTGACCTGGCTGCACACAAAGGCAATGAGAGACAGATGATACTTGACTTTTGCCCACAGTTCAAATGTGGGTTTTAAATTACAGGTGCAAGTTTTGTGGTTATAAATTGCTGTTGCAAAAAGGGGAGGTGGCCCTGGAATAAACTGTGCCATCCCCTTTAACAGTGGGAAACTGTACATGCATGAGGGACGTTGCCAGAAAAAAGTTAGCATCTTGTAACCACCTGTCCCACTGCAGTGGGACCCTTGCAGATAATTAGAGACAAAAATGTGTTCAAACAAAAGGCAGGGATTCTGCCTCTCCACTCTTTCCTTTTTATGCAGTCAAAATAAGGCAATATGGTTTTGTCTTTTTTTTTGTTGGTTTTTTTTTTTTTTTCCCCTCTTAAATCATGTAGAGCAAAGTGTATTTGTAACTGTGTGAAACAAAGCTCAACTAAATTCAAAGCCAGGTCCTGGGACATCCATCCAAAAAAGAGTTTGAATGGCAACATTGGCATAGCCTGACCTGCAGTGATAGTGCCGTGAGTCATTACAGCAATCGCAGAATCCATGAGAGGCTGGAGAGCTGCCCTGGGTGGGGTGCAGCAGTGGTAGGTTTTATAGGGTGCCACATGTATTGGAAATATGGTCATAAATGTGCATAAAATTTATTATCTTTGACTTCATAGAACAAGTCAGCGTAAATAAGGAAATGTGAAAATGTATTCTCTGCTTGTTTTATTGAATAGGGGTTTGGCTCTAGAGCTGTGGTCATTCTTTTCGTGGAAGGATTTTTCTTTTTCTCAGGGATGTGTGTGTGACAGGAAGGATACATTTGCAAAACCAAAAAAAAAAAAAAAAGGGAAAAAGAAAAAACCTCAATCTATTTATGTCCTTCCTAAACAGCTTAGCATTATTGCATTGCAAGGCCCTACCCAGCCTCTCTCTTCACTGGGCAAGTGTTTGCAAATGTTTTTTCCCCTCTTGTAAACCTATGTTCCTGCTTGGGGAATCCAGGAGCCTCCTGTCAGGCTGCTCACTGCGGGGTCACTTTTGGAAGGCTGCGGGTACAGGTGGATGCAGCTCGCATCTGCCCACAAAACCCTGTGTGGACACGTGGGCTTGGATACTCAGCAATGTTGGAGAGAGTTTGTCTCTCCCATTAGTGCTATAATATATCTGAGTGCCAGAGCAAAGGAAAACAAACATCTTTAGAGAAAGTTATGATGGAAAAAGTTAGAAAATCTTCATAGGAAATTGCTGGATCCACTCATTCCACAGTGTCTTGCTTGGTTGTGTGGAAGCATCTTGAGCCTTCAGGCTGCTAACAGTCACCAGAAGTTGTAAATGAGCGCTCTGTGCACAGCAGTGCTCTGTACTAGGGAAATGACAAGGGGCAAACCCTGGCCTCTGCAGCTTCATGGGAGTTGGTGAGGGTTCTTCTCAGGCAAGGTGCTGGAGCCCTGGCACTGTGCATGCCGTCATAAAGGTTATGACCTCCTTTGTTCTTTGAAGTCCAAAATAACACTTTCTAGTAAGGGAAAATGTTGGGGAAACATTTTTTTTCTCTATTATTGAAAAGTAGCGTGATCCTCATGGTGTCTCAGGGAGGTTTGGTGCTCCATATGCCACTCCTGCCTTCTGCAGCACGACAGATGCAAAAGGTCCTTTTGTGTCTACCATGGTGGCATGATAACAATGTGTGTCTCTGATTACTGGCAGCGTATCACTCCAAAGGTTATAGAGTGCAAATGATTCTGTAGCCGTAAAAAATTAATCTTGATGTTCTCTGGTTTGTCAGTCTATACATAACTGGTCACATTCAAAGTTTGGCCAGGCCTGTGAAAATTAAAAATAATCCATCTGAGTTTACAATTGCTCAATCTGGTATATTGGTTAGTCAAATACAGTGTCTGCCTCTCTGTACTATATATTTATTTATGCATATATCTAAAAATAGTTATCTGTATATATATATAAATGTGTGTGTATATATATATAACATTGTGTATGTGTGTGGGTATGAAAATGCTCTGTATTCCAAAGCATCTTTTTTCAGAGGTGGAAAGATACCAAGAGGATCATACTGGAGGCTGGGGGGGCAGTAACCATGGTTGGGGGCAGAAGAGGATTATTATGGACAGTATGAAAGGAAGGGGGGAGATAAATAAGGTTTTCATCTTTCCGCATTCCAGTTTTTGTGTGTGCCTACGCTGTTTTATTTGGAGTATATTGTCATGGCAGAAATAAAAGCAAAGTTCATTTACTCAAGTGAAATGAATTAAAACCATGAAGACTTAAAACAGTAAAATGTAAAACATGCTGATGGCATTGACCTCCTCCTGCTTTACCTTGACAAAAAAAATAAATAAAAAAGGTAATATTCCTGGAAGGCTACTAGTGCTCTGACTTGCACTAATTAATCTGCCCATCAGATCCGATTAAGCACTTCCAAAGCTGGCAAATTGCCACTCTGCTTGAGACACAAATGTAAATAAATATGAAGGTGGTAAATCACAGCCCTCCAGCGATGCCTCTATCAGCAGCCACGAGCAAAGAGCAGTAGATACTGAGCCTCCAAACAGTCCATGCCTGATAATAAAAACGTTTTTGTGTGCAGGGCCAAAGCAGAGAATATCACCATCTGCTCAAGTCTCTCTGATATCTGGCAGCTTATGCACCTCCTGAAAGGCCTTCTGTCCTGGACACAGCTCCAGTCAAGCAACAGGTACAGAGCCCAAGGGCAGGGCAGTCTCTACCATGAGTTGCAGGTTTTCCCACATATGTTGGTGTGGAAGTTTGTGACATGATTTTCATATAGCAGTTTGTTATGCTTGGACTCGGTCTCTGCTGGGAGAACAGAAGAGCTGCAAAGCCACTAGAAGGGGCTGTGCTTGCCCTGGGAGGGGATTTGCAGGTGTTTTGCAGCGGGCTGTTGGTTCCTCTGCACCATTTGGTGAGCGAAGGCAGCTGTGGAGCCCCCTCCCCATACTTGTGGCAGAGAGTTGTTGCTTCCCATTGAGCCTGGCCTGGCCTGGCTGACCCTGCACCACGGATGAGCTGGAGCTACACTTTAGAATAAAGAGACTACAATAACACTAGTGTTACCACTCAGTTTATAACTCTCTCCTTTGAGACTCTCTGGTGCAGCAGAGACTTCTAAATAACATGTATTCCAATTGGTGAAACGCTTTGGTTTGATCCTTTGGTCTGAACCATAAAATTATTTCCCTGGATTGTTGGCCTTGGTGTACCATTAAGCATTTAAGAGTTTGAAAGTCTTTATGGGAAAGGACTGAAGTTATTCCAGGTAAGGTGATATTATCTTCGGTTACCCACAGCGGACTGCAGGGGTTGATGGATCAGTCCCGCCTACTCAACTTGTGTACATACAATAAAACATAACCAAATATAGCCGAAAGTGGGGCCTGACAGTTCAGGAGCTCTGACTATGCTTATAAAACAGTGGAGTCCTAAAAGTTTATAAATAACTTGAACCAACTTTACTTTGGATAACCTTGTGATAGACAGTTAATTATAACAAAGGGCTTTAAAGTATGTAAAAAAGGAAAAGGGTAATGAAACCAAAGGTGGGCGAGTGGGGGTGGTGAGGTTTGGGAGGCAGTATGTCAAAGGCCTTCTTTCTGAGTGTTCAGATTCCTGAAAGCTGTAACTACTAGTGCTGGAGCTGTAACAGCAGCCCCTGTAGCCCCTGGTGCAGTTGATACAGTGGAAGCTATCTGACTCGTCCGGGGATGGTAGGATTTCCCTTTTTAAGCAGATTTTGAAAGGAAAGGTGAGCTGGTGATGCTGAGGAGTGGTAGTCTCGGTCCCAGAGAAGCTTAGTATTGAAATCCAAGTGTTTTTAAGGCATTTAGGTCACAGTTTTCTGAGACTTGAGTGAAACTGGTTGGGGATGGTTTAAATAAAGATCTCATATCTTCATGTACCTGAGAAATGGCCTGGTTTTCAGAGGTGCTGAACCCACACTCGACGAATGATTGATTGATTTCTTTACAGAAATCCTATTCTTTGTGTTACTGCCTCTGAAGTTTAATCCTGGGTTGTAGGTGGTGAGAAAGCCTGTTTAGTGGGAAAAAAAAAAAAAAAGGTTTTTTTCTCCTCTGCATTATACAATAGCATTGAAATTAGTTTGCGGGAGAAAAGTGATTTAAAGTTTAAAAAAACCTATCCCAGTAGGGAGTAGTTTTCTCTGCCCTGCTATCTATGTGGAGCATTGCTGGTATGGAGGTATGGAGTGCCCCACAGCTTGGAAGGTTACTCCCTGGCATCAGCAGGAACCTGCATTTCCTTGTGCATGGCCAGGCTTGCAGGTCTGTGTGTTTCTCTTCTCCAGAAAAATTTGCCCTCCTGTAGGGAGGAGTTTGATTGCTGAGCCTTCTGCTGCCATTGCATGCATCTTTGTGCAGGCAATATGTGCTTGTTACCATGCTCTTATTACACATATGTTTTCTACATCCCTTGTCATCAGAATAGGGATCACAAGACCTGCTCTTTCTTCCACTGTTCCCTTTGAGAAAACAGATGAAGACTAAAATAGGGCAATGTTGAAAAAGGGAGAGCTAAGAAGCTCACAGCAAACGTAGCTGGATGAGTCTGCTGCAGCGTTCTACCTGCATGTGTCTAGTTCAAGTCAACACCCTTGACTGTTTAAAGGGAGCGAATGAAGACAGGCCCCTGGAAGGAGGGAGGAGCAATGCACTGACAGAGAAGTGGGTGGTTAGGTCATGAAGGGTGTCTCCTTCAGAGGTAAGGCTAAATGGGGACATGTGGTCCTGAACCTCTCCGTGTGGCTGCCGTGATTCATACCCCTGTGTGACTGACAGTTGCAGGGTGAATGGAGTGCACAGCTACAAGTGATGCACACATCTGGCAGATACCAAATTAATTTGTAGAAGCAAGTCTGTTGTGATGTTCTGCTTGAAGATAGATAGGTCAAGTTTGACTGAAAGCTTGACAGTGCATTTTCTCATAGACACTGCTCTCTCACCTGCAGACTGCTGTGTTTCCAGGGAGTCAGCCCTGCTCTACAGGTTGGAGCAAACCCATACCACAGGGGCTTCCAGTATCTGTGCCGTGGTAGTAGAAGGGCTGGCAGCCTGGCATGATGTGTAGTTCAGCTTTCGTTAGTGTGGTGAGAGCCCTGAGACTTGACAACAGTAAAGCATGAGGGATTTCAGATGAGAACTGCAAGCCCTCTCTTTGGTATCCATACTCATTCAAGACAAGTACAGCATGATACAGCCATTAAACGGTATTAATGCAAGGGCTTAAGTTCCTAGGCTGAGTTTGATCCATGGAAGTAAAAAAGGCTTCTAGTCTTCAAACTGTGCTTTGAAAATGCTCCTGTTCTGCACTGTATTCTGTGTGGGAGATGCAGGCTACAAACTAAAGACTGGTGAACTTGTCTGTGCCATAGCAAGTCTTTGGTCCGCTGGTTGTCTGTTTTCATGAATCGTCACAAAAGCATTCCTTGGCTAGCACACCACCTCCTCCCATAAATTCACAATGCTCTGAGCAAATATTTCCTTAAATACAATCAAACAATAGTATCTTACACAACAGGGAGATGTTTGTTGATTCATGGGGAAAGCAAGCCTTGAACGCTTTGTACATCCTCTTTATAAAATATGTGCTATGGAATGCTGTCTCTGGGAAAATATATTATAATCCCCTAGGTTTGTAGGAATCATTTTAAAAAAAATAAATAATCCACACCAGTCTCAGCCAAACCACATAAAACTGACACTTCGTGTTTCACAAGTGAATTAAGCATAGTAGAGCAATTGTCCTTGGCTGTAGGTCCGTGTTCTTATGTGACAGTACCTTCCACACAATTAGTTCATCATAAAGGTGTTTATGAACACTATTTTCCTTGCAACAGTTTTTAATAACATTCTTTGGGAACAGTTCCACTTAAGACTCTTAAATTACTAGCTTTTTCAGACACATACATCTTGGCACTCATGTTTATGAATGTATTTTACCAATTCTTTGTGTTTGATATGCTATGAATTACTAGATCATGTGATGCTCAGCAGAGAATTGGGTTTTTTTTCTCTAGAGTTGATAGTAAATGAAAATCTATTTTCATGAAACAGTATTTTTGAAATTGTTTCTCTATGAAAGTTAAAAAAGAATTGGTTCCCTGTCTGTTCGCCCTATTTGTTTTCAAATGACATCAATATGTTTGAGAATTTTTCATATCTTCCTCCAGTTTAAGAAGTACTACTACAATGACAGTTTAAATGGCATTTTTGATTTATGAAAGGAAACATTTATTTTCCGCACGAAACCCACATTTTGGTGATGTTCATCACCATTTTGTGTAAAAGCTTTCCTTTTCCTCCAAAGGTTGTATTTAGTTAAAGGAAAAAAACAGCTATAAATATGAAGAGTTCCACATATTTCAAAAGGAGGGATGGGAAAGAGCTATTTAGGAACAGAGACCTTTAACTTCTTGCTACCAAACCTTAAGTGTCCCATAGATGCTAACATACCTGGAAAAGGGAAGGACAGATGCTCTGCTACTGGGTTAGCTTCAGCCCAGTGCCTGTAAGTTTTTGTGCAGCTACCTCGATAAGAAGTGCTGCTGCCTCTCCTGCTTCTCGAGGCTGCTTGCTCAGGTTGGCAAGAGGGGAGCACTGCCACCTCCATAAGGCGTGCCGGGCTCTATGTAACATTGTTCATTGCATTTACTCTTTCCTGAACCTACCTCTTCCAACAGACAGAGAGCAATAGCTGAACTTCAGCTCGGACAAACTTGCGGCTCTCATTGGCTCTTAAGAATGAGTTTACTTAGTCTCAGGAGTAAGAAGAAGTGCAGGAAGTGCCATTTGTGCATTTGCCCAAGTTGTCTTCCTCAAATTCCCTACCTCCTGGGTTCAGCTCTCCAGGGAAGGAGAATTTGATATTCAAGTGAGCAGACAACAGCATTTGTGTTTAGTCTTGCTTGAAGTTGTCAGCTATGATTAAAATGGATTTCTCTCTCTTTCTTTGCCTTTTTTACTTTCTCCTTTTATACCATCCTCACAAATTCAAATTCTTATTATGGAAAAATTGTCACCAGGAAAAAACTACCTAGACTCACTGCCAGTGATGCCAAAGTTAAAAAGATATTTAAAAATCTAACCAAGTACTGAATCCTCTTGCAAATGTTATGTGGTAAGGCACAAAAAGCCATACTAAAGCTGAAACTCTGTAATTAATAGCTGATCTTATTATTTGCCTAAGTAATTTGCATAATGGTTGAAAAAAGAGAAAGATTATTTAAGGTTTTTTTTCTCTCTCTAAATGTGTATGTTTTTCTTGGTCTAAACCAACAACAACAAAAAGCTTTACCAACTCAAAAAATAAAGAGCAAGAACTAAACTCTCTTCTTGTTTGCACCTGCCAAGCTGCACTGAAGTCAGCAAGCTGGCATGGGTGTATACCCAGAGGGATGTCAATCTTTGTGTTTCCTGCTGTAGAGCTCACACTTGCTGATTGAGAAACGGACTGATGGGTCTCAAGCCACAAAAGTCTGATTCCAGATTTCTAGGTGTAGATGGTCTGGACTGTCAGGCAAGGTGAGCTCTTGGCAGCTCTGGGTTTGGCGAGCCCCAGAATGTTCTGAGATTCAGAGAAGGATTTTAATGGCTGCATATTAATTCTGAGTCTAAAGTGATCTTCTGCTTGTGTAGAACTTGGTTATAAGCCCTTGATGTTTAGATAGCCATTTCTGGTTTGCTGGCCCCTTATAAAATTAGAAATTGCTTGCTGCTTTTGCATCTGACTAGTATATCACATTCTAGCTGCCCTCCAGAATATATGATCAGTTGTCTCCGGCTTCTCAAACTCAAGTCATTTGTTTTTCTAATAGGAAAATCCTCCTTCCCCACCCTCTTGAGATGCCCAGGCAAGTTAAAGTCAGACTTCATGCAAGGCTACAGGCATGATTTGTTACTGTACTTCAATGGTTCACAGTACAGGTCTATGATGGATTTGAAGAATGATGAGAGCCATAGTAGATGTTTGAGTCTGGAGCTCAAAAGATATGAAGATTTTAATGCAAAATCTCTCCTATTTTTTCTTCTCTGAAAGTTACCTTTTTCAGAAATCCTGGAAGGAATAAAATTGGTAGACTGTCCTACTTAAAAATTCCCCTTTTTGTCTGAATAAGTTTTCTAATGTTCAGCCAATCTCCTATAATGCTTGGCCTTGGAAACATGTAGCACTTGACACTCCTACATTGCCGTTTCTGGAAAACTTATCACTATGACATTTCCATTCCTTAAAGCCAAGTTAAGAGAACGCTTTTTTTTAATGATTGCTATGTAATTCCCAAGAGGCATTAATGACAGGTGAAAATAGAAATGCAGGAAGAGCAATGTTTTTTTAAGTGTGTTGATGGGAAGAACTGCCATATGCCTAGATCCCAGGTCAGGACTGGTCCCCAGGCAGAGGGGATTCTCCTTCTCTCAGAAAGATACCCATGTGATAAGCAGGGACATAAGAGGTGCTACTTGGTGTGACGTAAGGGCTGTCTGGGAGAGTTACTGGACTGGGTTGAACTGCTTGGCATGTATTATTCACTGCAGTCTAACACTGAGTTTTGGCACCACAGTACAGTAGCAGCTTTTCCACAGTGAACAAGAGAAAAAGCGTGTCTGAATTTTTCCATGAAGTCAAAAGCCTTTGTGTCTGAAACTTAGATAAGAATTCAGAAGAACTTCAGCATTGATTAAACAGGTCACATCTGATGTATTATGCATAAATGAGCCTAAAAAGTGCTTGTCTTCACAAATAAAGCACATACAATGAGGTGATATACATTTCTTTTTGAAAACCAGCAGTCACTTGGACTCAACAGAGAGTAATTAATACAGTTGTAAATGACACACTATATAATGCCATGAATACTTAAGGCTAGGATGAAATAATACCCTATATTGGTCTTGAACCACAATGAATAATATGATTATTTTTCCTTTGTCAGAGGTCACAACAAATGTTTGAGATTTAAGCTTCCATAGCTACAAATTTAGAAGAAAGTAGGCATTTAATGATAGATTTCATTGCTGTGGTTTAGGTTTTATTTTGAATGTTTGTTTTGTCTTAAAAACACTAATGCTAAAATGTTGTCTCAAATCTTTATTTTCAAATTACTTATTATATCACCATAAATTACAGGGTGCAGTAAAAGCCAGATTTAAAAGGAGACATACTTTACTTTCTCATATTTCTAAAAATAGTGCAATGCTTATGAAACACAAATCATCATTAAA
Source organism: Todiramphus chloris collaris (assembly GCA_025345505.1). NCBI lineage: Eukaryota > Metazoa > Chordata > Aves > Coraciiformes > Alcedinidae > Todiramphus > Todiramphus chloris. The sequence continues at coordinate 5,351,050 of JANVCC010000022.1, read as the reverse complement.
AATGTTCTTTTTATACAACTGAAGTTGCTAGTGCTGAACTGGTGGCTTTCCTCCAAGTGGCACAATGGTCTGCTCCAAATTTAGGTCTGTAATGGTAGAGGTTAACTTTAGGAAGTCAGAGTAAAACTGTAATCTATAATTCTACCACAATTACAATGTTTTCTCTCAAATGATAGTGAAGAGCCTGGGGTGAATGCTAGCAAATACCTTGTAAAGATGTTCTTATGGCTTTTATTGTTTTGATGCTTTTGCATTTTCAGCCCATGTTATTAGATTCGGCAAAAGACCCAGGCTGCATCCCAGGACTGTTTGGGGGCTGTGGGTTGCAGCCGGCTCGCAGCACTCAGCCAGACGCAAAGGGTGGAGCACGTCGTTGATAGCGAATCGATGCATATGCCACGTTGACAAGATGACGGGTAAACAAAGCTTAAGGGACACTTGTTAAACTCAACATAACCAAAAATGAATCTTTTCCGTGATATTTTTAGAAGGCTTCAGCCTAAGGAAAGTGTTCACCTGTGTGACCTGAGGAACAGTCTAGAGAACTGGTTGCTGTTTAGCCATCAAAAAACCCATATGTGCATCTTTTTCAGATGCCCTCATCAGTTCTTTCCTTCCGGGCATATTTTTGGAAGACTCGCACGTCTCCCCCTGTGAATCACAGTATCCTGCTGGCTTGTCACAGTGAGCTGGGACCAACACATGTCAACTCTGAACCTAAATCATATCTAGTTGGTGTGACATGGGGGCTGCCAGCAGCCCATGCTCCTTTACCGGGCCACTGAAGGGACTCTGCATTACTGCTGCGAGTGCTGCTGCTTGTTCCCTCAGCTCATGGCATAGTCCATGTAAGGGGGAGCCTGAAGGACGTAGCAATTATAACGTTACCTCTGCCCAGGACTGAAAAGAGCTGGGCGCCTGCCAGCATCTGAGCAGAGAGCTCTGGTCTGAGCAGGATGACCCTGGAGAAGTAGGGGTATGCAGGTAGCAACCCAGATAGGAAGCAGTGCAGCCGGCGGGCTGTCAGCACCATCAGGGCTCATCCTGGACAAGATAACGGTTCAGAATCCATGGTATTGTGAGCAAGTACATTGTCAGCAGGAGGCAGGAACAGCCTAGCTGAGGAGAGCTGCAGGGGGACCGAACACGGGGCCCCTTGCCAGAGCAGGAAAATGGCTCCTGGTGAAATGGGATTTACTGAGCAGGCCTTTAATAAAGAGTTCTTTCAGGCATAACCTAAATAAATGAAAATGTAGTGGAAATCATTCTTAGCTAACTTCACCAAAGCTCTTGGCCTTTACGTGCTGCAGGCGTTAGCACAGCTAGTAGGTGGCCTGTGCTGCTGCCCATGCTCTGTCAGGAAGACAAAGAATCTGGGAGAAGCATCAATCTGTTTCTCTTCACAGGGCTGTCTCTTCCCCCCTTTGTCAGTCAAAGGTGTCAATGTCTCTCCCCTCTATCCTCCCCCCTCCCGGAGTTGAGTAGTGTCAGTCATTCCTGTTTTTTTCTTTTTATTAATGATTTTGCAAGGCTATGTCATTACTGTGCTATACATTTTTATACAGATGGCACGACTGTGCATTTTAATGGCAAATCTGTTTCTCACATAACGCCTGAACTGCAAAAAGACTTTGACAGACTGGTTCAAGGAAAACAAACTGGTTTTAAATGTAGCAAAAACTAAAACAATGCTTTTTGGCTCTCCTAATCATCTGAACTCAAAGAATGATTTTGTTTGGAAGTCAGAAATCTTAAGAAGAGTGGACCAAACTTGTGTGCTGAAAGAAAACCAGAGGAAAGAGATAGAGAGCTTCATCGTTCGTGGGCTGTATGTTTTGTTCAGCAAGACACAGAGGATTCATCCTTGATCCCCGAACTAGCTTTGTTTGGCCAGAACAGAATTTGACCTGTAATTCCATAGACTTTTGAACCCCACAGGATTTTGAATTTCAGAAAGAATGGAGATTTAAGTTTATACATGTGAAAAGTAGAATGGGGGAGAGGAGAGAAAACTATGTATATATTAAATATCAGCAGAAGCAAAGAGCAGAACACGTATTTGTCCATTTTTGGAGAAGCCTATTTCTTTGATCATCTCCTGCGTTTTGTATCCTTTTAAGCCTATGTAAGTGCAAACATTTCATCACCATTCTCTGAAGTTACATATCTGTTTCTGTTTATGTCACTATGCGTTTATCTGTTTAGTACCTTTACATTGCAATTGATATATGGACACAATTCACAGTAGCCCTGATCTTCCATTGGATTATACACTGTGTAGCTCAAGTTAGAAATGTTAGTCTCTTTTCGTTCTACTCCAGAGTGTTTACTTACACAAACTGGCTGAGGTCAGTAGAAAGTTTCTGGTATCTTAAAGCTCTTCCACGTCTGAATTTTCACATCTTTGCTACCTTTATATCCGAAATTCAAAAGATTTGACAGATCATTACTATGACATTTATATTCATAGTGATTAAAGCTTAGTGGCTATGTTGGAAAGGATGACCAGGAGAAAGGTGAGGAGAAACATACTCTCATGAACACTGCACACACAGATACTCTCTGAGGGCCTCAAATTTCAGCACATTCTGTAGTATCATAAGGTGTGTTCTTTTCTATGCTGGCTGCAGTGAAGCATGAGAATAGTAATGTTCAGAAGTCTGTAAATATTTGCTTTAACAGCATTCGAGGAGCTAGAGAAAATGAGATGGAAAGCATAGACTGATCTAGCCCGTTACTGACATCTCAGCCTCTTGAAGCAACCCAAAGGTCTCCCTGTATGCAGGAGGGGTCACTAGCTGCTAACAGTGCTCTGAGCTGCTGGAAGGACAATACAACGTACAGGCATTCTTTTCTTGCTCCAAATTTTCAGCAGAAATCAGCATTTTCTGCTGCTTCTCTTGATCTTGTGTGGTGGAGACCTACCAGTGTTCAGATTTGGCTCCCATGATGTTTTCTTTTTTTGTAGCCTGGCTGACTGTAACCATCTGGTTTTTGGGAGGCCAGTACTTCAATAATGTTGCAAAACTTGAAGTGGGGAAAAAGCACTTGTTGAAGTGTCTGTCTTCTTCCAGTCTTAATGCTGAGATAGTGTCAGACTGAAATCACATGGTCATTGACCACAGCTGCATTTTATATCTACTTCCTCAGCATGTGTGCAGGACTATAAACATAAATTATTGGAAAGTTGTTTCAAGAACAACAGTGTATATAATTAAAAAAGTATCATTTACAGCATTCTTTCATGACAAAGTGTTATGTCACTTTTGTTTCATCATAAATAAAAGGGGCGTTGGATAAATTCTTGGCGTGACAGGAAAGTTGCCAAACAGGAATGTGGCTTTAATTTATCAGAAATCTTGATTATTTTTATTCACCATGTTGTATAGAAGGCATCCTTTCGAGTGGCTCAAGAAACCTCCTCTCTGCCTTAAATATGTGGCAGGTGAAAACCATTGCATTCAGACATCACAATGGCAATTTAAAAAAAAAAGTTATTCCACACTTTTTCCCCTGAAGTATTTTTCCTTCATGAAGACTGTTCTACAGTTCTGATGCCTGGTGCGTTTTGTTTGGTTGGTTGGTTTTTATTTTGAGTGCTCCAGCAGACTTCTAGGACTGTTTCAGGGCGGCTGGGAGGGGGCAGATGGCACAAAAATACAGAAAGGTAGAAATGGAACAGAGATTAAAAGATTTCACTCTGTATGCAAAAAAAATTTACTGGTAGTGTGACCCCAGCATATTTCAAGTACAGTTATGACCTAGTGGAATGAGGCTGTGTTTGCCTGTTTTAGGTTTTTTTAGCCATCTACTTTTGAAAACAATAAGTAATAACATTTGATGTACAGAATCCAACAAGACTTTGAGTTTTCAGGTTGCGATTAGTAAATACCACATAAAATCAATCACTTAGATCCTGTACACTTCATTTCAACACTGACCTGAACATCCTTAGGCGGGTTATTGTTCCCTGGGCGTAGTCATTAACCTGTAGGAAGATGATGACCGGTATCTACTTGAGGTGGTACAGAAATGAAGGAAATGCATGCAGGATCATTTCAGTGACATCTAGGTGAAAAATAGCTTCAGTCATGCCTGCATACCTTTTGTTTGACCTTTTTACAAACAGAAGTTTGCTTATTTAAGAGATTTCAAAAAGTAGCTTTCAAGAACGTGGCTCTCAGAGCTTTTTGCATATGAGTTCTGTGAAAACAGAAACTACTGCTCTCAGGAAGGCCAGCATTTTCTTGTCATTTGAGAAGATAGAATAAATAGAGATTTCATTTGAATCAGCAGCTAATTAACTTGGACAAGGTTGTAGGCAGATGTAGCTGCAGGTAAGCTTTTCAAGCCCATCTTTAATGACTCTTAGCAATAGCATCACAGGCTTGTAAGAGGTTAGCTAGTATACTGCTTGCTTTTGCCACTTTTACTTCTTGTTCCACAGATCTTGTGATCCATCCAGACGCTCACCCACATGAATTTGTACTTGTAAAAGAATGAGCAGAGGCTAGCGCTCTGAGACATGGCAGCATTCTAATGGCTGCCTTTTTGGCGACAAGGTGGCATAATGTCTTTGAAAGAGTTAGATTTATAGTACCTGCAGGGGCAGAGGTCAGCTGGATAACAGCCACTTAATTCTGTAGGAGGCTGAGAGTAGGTGGCAAGCAAAGCTCTGATGTGTGGTGGGTGTCCTAACAGGACTGTTTGGGACTAAAATAGTTTAGTGTAGAAGCTGGACAATTTGCAAGGACTCCTGTCTATGGATCAGGATAGTAAGAGATTTTAACCCGTCCCCCACCTTTGCCCAGAAGGACTGGCATTTGAGATGTTACAGTTTATTTGCTGTCTATTTGCTGTTTCTCCAGCAGGTAACCACTTATTCTATGAAACAAACCTATGCTGTAATGATTTGGTGATGCTTTCTGCGAGTTTTTTGGAGACTGTGGCTTGCTATTTGTTTCTCAGTGGAAAAGGATGTAGTTTTGCTTACTATACTGCTGCTTTAAATAAAGATAGGATTTCACTCCAATTTCCCAGGGCAAATACCTGTGAAAGAATCCAGTCCAAAGCGAATCAGAGTGGGATTGTCACAGCTCCCTCCTAAGAACTGTTCATCTGTCTGTCTGAACATCTACTCAGGATGCAGCAGGGCTCCTTTCTAGCCCCAACTTTGAACTTTTTCTGCATGGAAACCAGGCACAGGGCACTGGTACATGAATACTCACCCCTGGGTGGAGGTGAAATGTGGCCAGGAGCTCAGCTTCAGGCTGAATGTGGCCACTGCTCTTCCCCACAAACATGGCAATCAGATCCCTCTCCTGAAGGGAATACCCTGGAGGAGATCCACATTTCAGCTATGGTATTCATTCCCCGAGTAACTCTCGTGGGATATCTAAGTTCCTTTTAGAAAGAGCAACAAAGCTGTTGCTCATGAGAAAAGTTGTGTTTCCCCTTTTTATTAACAGTGCATTAGCAGAACTAATTAGCGACACCTTAGAGAGTTCCTTTCTGGGAATCCAGGCTATAAATAACTTCACTACTCAGCAAGGAGTTCTGCGCAGTGGGACTGTATGGGGGATGTTACAACTGGTTAAACAGTACAGCCTCTGTGTGGGTGTCTGTTAGATTAAGAGAAGCTATAAAGCCACTTCACTGAAAAGTGATTGTAATTTTTCATCAAAACATTTTTTAATTGAAAAAAAAAAAGACTTTGATTTGCTGGAAACATTTATGTGGTGAGCTTCTGCTTTGGTTTAATTTTTCCATTTTCCTTCTGTTAGAAAACCAAAATAACTTCACTTTTATCAGCAGAAAAAACAAAGGAACAGGAAAGATGCAGATAGGAAGGGAATAGTCATCTGTTGGGCTTCAGAAATTGACCCTTCTATTTCTGTTTGTTTGGTTATTTTTTTGGTAAAGATGCAAATAAGAAATTACAAACAAAGCCTTGGGGTGGGGGGGGTGTGAGGGTTGGGGAGTTTCACAGTGACTGACGGGGCTGATGGAAAGCACAGACATCCTCCAAAGGGCCTTTCGGAGTGAGAGCCTGGCTTAGGCGCTGCGTTTCCATCCGATGGATCCCAGCCTTCCCCATTGTCTGAAGGTGGAGCCTGGGCGGACTGGGTGCCTAATTTTAATTTTGACAGCACAAACATTGCCAAATGTTCATTTGTTCATTTCATGTGCATGTGTATGACTGTGAGTAAAACTTGAGGAATTTGTAACAAAACTTCGTGCCTTAGTTGTGTTGATAGAAATGTGGCTAGAAATGAGTTTTTGATCCTGACTGTTAATAAATGTTAAAAATGAGAGAAATTTCTAAAATGCTGTGATCACCTGAGAGGTGATGTCTATAAAACCATGACTGACACTGGGATTGTAGATATGGACTGCTTGTGCACTGGGGGCTTTTTCTGTTGCGAGAGCTAGGGGACATCATATGGAAGTGGTGGACAGTGTTTCCTCCGTGATTTGCTCACCTTCTCTTTGTACAGTGCTGTTGGCAGCTGCTTGGCTGCCTGATCAGACACTAAGCTCGGTAGCCCAAGAAATTTGGCTCGGTGTGCATGTGTTTGTGTGGAAGAATCAGGAGCAAATGACTTCATTGGGAAGTTGTGCGGAGACAGGGATGGCACAGGGATTTCTGCAGAAAGGGAGAACGTTGCAGAAACTAGTGATGAGACTCTGGTTTCAACGGGAGATGAAGAAAAAGAGTCTGGGACAGGGAGAGGAGTGGAAGAGAAGGTCAGGTAAGACACTTGTGGGGTCAGCACAGCTCCTCTTAGCTAGCAAAAAGCTCCAGTCTGTTGCTCTGTCCGATGTTGCTTTTCAGCAGAAATGTATCTTATTGGGAATCTAAGGACCTCAAATCACATGAAACCAAAAGCTTCTCAGCAGTAGAAATGTAAAATGTTAGCCCATACTTGAATTTTCAGATTAGCAGTGTCTGTCTTTTAGTGTTTTCAGTTTTGTATTTTTGCAGCTAATGAAAAGTACACAAGCTCCTTATTTTAGAGTAATTAGTAGAGTTCTAGAAACCTTCCTCCATTGTCGTTTGCAGAAGTACAAACTTCTTGGGTCAGGAGAACTGCAGAATCAAGAGAGAATAAACTGCATTAACATTTTAGCAGTTGTGTGACCCTTGTGCATGCATGTTTGCTATTATTTCTAGGAGCTCCCTGGATGATAAGCATGATATAAAAAATTTAACCACAAAGAAAAAAAAAATGTTTAAAGGACTGTTATGGGTCTGACTAATCCCAGAAAAACATGGAAATTCAGAACTCAGCTGACTCCATAGTAGTGCTGATTGTGCTGGTTTTCATTAGTGAAATCACTGTTGGATGATGCAATTCACCACTGGCTCTGTATCACCTGGAGCTAGGACCTTTTAGCTGGTGGTTTTTAAATTCCAAGGAATGTAGGGCAGGAAGGGTCTTGAGAGATCATCTCATCTTCTGTAAGGACATGGAATCAACTGTGGGTACACCATCACTGGCATGTGCTTGCTGAGGTTTTTACAAATACTTCTAGAAAAGTGTTTTACAAAAACTGCCAGAAAACAGCCTGTAGTTCTTCTCCTTGCAGTATTTCTTAATCTGTGTCCAGAAAGAAACCCAACCTGAGTTGTGTTTAGACTTGAGGTAGTTCATTCTTCTCACTCACTGTGTTTATTCCTGGGCTTTTAAACCGGTTTTGAGCTCTGTCTCATTTTCTGCATTAAAACACTGCACCTCTAATGTGTGAGGGAGGAGCAAGGCTCCCTCAGGTCCCGGAGCGGAGGCAAGACCAAACAAAGGTTGGAGATACTGTCCCTCATATCAGCTCGGCTGAAATACTGTTTCTAGACCAGGCGTTGGGCAGAGTGTGAAGTTTCAGGTGTGCCCCATTCATACAGACGCTGACCCTTACCCTCGGAAAGTGCTGTTGGGCTCCGTCTTTTTCCTCTCAGCTGGTGCTGGCTGCTCCAGGCTGCGGAGCTGGAAAGTTGGGAGCAGCAGGGATCAGCTCAGCTCAGCTCTGCGCAAACCCCTTCTGGGAGAGGGACACCAAGGAAGGTCAGATTATATCAGGTTTGACTCCCACAAAACAAAGTACGTTTTCTCTGCCTACTTCTCCCTTCATCCTGTTGCTAAATGCAACTTGAAATAAGCGTAGAAAACAACTATATTGTCATGGTACCTCAGCCCAAATATGAAAATGTTACATGTTTTGCCTTCTCGGTAGAGCAAATGGAGCAGTTGCTGGGGAGCTGAGCAAACACTTGAGCATTGACAGTATAGTCATCTGACTGCTACATGCATCTGAACCAAAAATTGGCTGTATTGGCCAAAGCTGTGCTCATTCCCCTTTTTAATTTTGCTTCCCACAGCAATTCTAGTTGACCAAGAATTATTCATAGATATTTCCAAGAATACTGAATAAAACCAAACTGGAAGCTGCTTGCAGGCATAGTCAGAAGGACGTCTAATTTTCTAGGTTACTTAATGAGAATTATTAATTTTGCTTGACTAATGTAGAGAAGTCTCCTGGTGTTTTAGAGGAAAGACAGCCTGCTTTATCAGTTCATTGCTGGTACCTCCCTGTATTTTTCACATTACATTATACTTCACTTTTTCTGCCTTCCTGAATCAATTGTCGCACCAAGGGAGGGAGTAGGAGTGCTCTGTCTCAAACGGCTACATGAGACAAGCTATTTGATAACTTGACTGTTCCTGAGGGCTCTTCAGTCCGTGGATACAGGTGAACACATCCCTTGTAGGGCAGTGGGAGTTGTGAGCCTGTATCAAAAAATCCCCACCACTTGCATCTTGCAATAAAGCCAAGACAACCAAAGACACTCCCCGCCCAACGGTCCTCGGCTATAATTGTTGCTTTTTAGCTGTGTTCATCCCTTTAGCAAACTGTGCCAGAGAGGCTCAGAGATCTGCTGCCTCAGATGTGCCAGGTTTATGTGGGTAGTACGCAGGTGGCTGCTCTAACTGATGGGGCTTAGCTTGTCTGAAAGGAAAGCCAGTTGCAATTTCAGGGTCAAATCCTACATATTGTATAATTTTGGAGTAATTTCAGTGATTTACTAGAGTTGCTTGGGATTTACTCTGGATTTACACCGGGATGCATTTCATCTGACATATAAAATAGAGCTCAGAGCATCTGTGCCAAAACTGAACAAAATGTAAACACTTCAGTCCTTTGAGGACACTCATCCCAAGTGATGATGGAAAAAATAAAGGAGCTTCTCTTTCTGGCAGGTAACTCTCAAGATCCAGTCAGCTGAAGGAGATGAGAACAGTGCAATGAATCAAGCCGTTGCAAGTACTTTAGAACTGGCTCATTCAAAATGGATTTTTTAAAAAGGGTTAGAAAACTCAGACCTCACTGTTCCTGTGACTGCAGGAGGCAGCAAGATGTGGTAGTGCCTGTGTGCTGTAGGAACAGGCAGGGTAAGTAGGGTGTTCAGTCAGCTGGACGGTGAGCTGCAGTGTGGGACAGTGCAGCTGCCAGGCCTCCAGAGCCCAGTGCAGTAAGCATTTTCCTACCTACTCCGATCTAATTTGTGGCAAGGATGAGAAATGCCACAAAAATGAAGATCTTAACAAAAACCTCGTGATACGGAATCATTCTCCATTGTATAGTAGGATGTATTCTAGATGAAAGAAGCCTTCTTTTCTCTCACACACACACACCCCCCCCAGCCTTCCTACTGATTCCTGTGTGCTACAGAATAGCTGGGCTTCTGTGGCACGAGTTGATTTCTAGCCAAAGGACTATGCTTAAAGTAAAAGGATAAATCCAGGGAGGGCACATTTATATCACAACTACAGGTGGTACAGTGGGGCTGTCCCTGGTGTCCAGGTCAGTACCAACAACTGAGTTATCACAAGAATTTGTTTTTTAAAAAAATTAAATGTCTTTTAAAAATACTGATTTATCTCAAAAAGATTGCTACTCATTTTCCCCTGGCCCTATCCTGCTTTTTCTTTTCTGACTGTTGATGTATAAGTTGCAATTGGTTAATGACAGAAAACTCCTATTTCCTAAAACATTCCTCATGAACTGGACCCAAAATTTCTATAACTGCTTATTTTAGATAGGAACCATACATTTTGGAGTATGCAGCATCCCTTTTCTGTAAAATATACAAACCCTTCCACTGCATTGTGTTTTAGTCACTGTTTTTGGACATCTTTTATCAAAAGAGCCATTAATGAGACTTTCCAATTCTCTTTCCACGGGCACATAATATGCTTTATGTCTTTAATTAGCACCTTCATTCCTCTCCCCCTTCCCCCTCTCCCAAGAAAAAGCCAAACCTTCTTCACTACCAAAATGGCCTGTCAAAACCTGACAACTGAAGTTCTGCCTTGTCAATATAAAATTGTCTGTACCACTGTGCAAGCTGAATATTTGGGACTGGTGCAAAATAACGCACCAGCTGCATTGTCTGCTTTCCTACTTTATTCCATTTCTGCTTAATTTTTTCAGGGCTACTGAAGGATTTCTGGACTCCCCTGAGCATTTGCTATAGAAAACAGATCATGTTTCCTTAGGGGCTGTGCGAAGGATTGCTTTAAGAGAGTATTTGTGGATGCATATGGAAATTGTACATGTGTATCCATTTCTATATGCTTTCCTGTGTGTATTAGTGCATTCAGAAGTGCTGAGAACTCTTCTGTGAAAGAGTATGTGAATTTAAGCATTGTTTTCCTCTCAGAAATGGGATTTTACTGGGAATTCTGGAAGGTCCCTCAGAACAGAAGGATGGGTAGATGCCGCTACTGTATATATCTGTTGTCACATTGGATTTTGTGCAATAAAAATAAAACCCTTGGTCAGAAGTGTCATAAAAATTTGATTGACTTTCCCCTTTAATTGCTTATCATCCTTGAAGAGACTTCTTGGCATTTAGAAACCAGTGGATCTGTTTCCCATTTCTTTAGGCTTTATAAATACACCCTGTTTATATTAAAATGATAGACAAATATACATAAAGCTGGAAAACATGACCACAAACTCTTTTCCTCTCTCTATGCATTTAAAAAAAAAAAAGCCCCAAAGACACTTTTATTGTTGCTAAACTTTTGCCCTTGGCTGGTAGAGCCTTCTTTATGTTTTAACAGATCCAGACATCCTTTTCATGTGGTCCTTGGATGTTCTATATTTTATATCTCTTGTGGCTTTATAAAAAGGGAAGAATGAGCTTGCTGCACAAACATATCTGATGGTAATTTTTTTTTGTTGTTTTTTTGCAAGTCAGAAGTATTGTGACGTTTCCATTTAAAAAAAAAATCTTGTTTCTTTCTGCTCTGGGAAGCGGTGTTAGAGGGTTCCAGTAAGCCAATGGAAACCGAATAGATGGAGTATTTTGGAGGTGGGTGCTGGGGACAGACAGGCAAGTGCAGAGACCTTCCCTTGCATTTGCTGTCATCTCCCGTCGCTGGAGATGTGGCTTCTGCTGCTTGCAGCCTGGTGCAGGCAGACCTGCGAGCTTGATGGGGCCTTTAGCACTAGGATAACACCCTGAGACTATTGCCACAAAGGTTTTGTTCTTTTCACGTGCGTTTCCCCCTGTTGTGCTGTGCTTTTTGCTGCAGGGCAGCATCTTCCCCCAGCCACGCATGAGTCCTGCAGAAATTGAATTCTAGGCTCTGCTCCAGAGGCAGCCAAGGAAAGGGGCCCTGTCTGCACTGTACCTCTGGCTCAGGGAGCGGGTAAATGTGGTGCCTTTAGTTAGTTAAAAACAGCAGAGTGTGATCCAAAAGGGGAAAGAAAGTGGAAATGAGGGACTGGTAGGGTGCTCTGTGAGGCACACGGTTCTGGCAAAGCCCTGGAGGGACCTTTGACTGCGGAGAGGGACAGTGGGCAGGGAGAAGGTGGTGTGAGGAAAAGGGGAGGTCAGGGCCTGGATGAGAGGGTGTTGACCCTGATGCACATCTGGAGTAAGCAGAGGTCCCTGAAGCACGGAGTCTCTCAGACTTTGTACAAGGAGATGCTCTCAGCAGATTTAAAAGGACCTTAATGTGACAGCACTATTCGGCAGTGTTGTATCAGAAAAGAAACTTTGGTTTAATAATACATTTTCCATTCAGAAGAACAGAGCCCCCAGATGATTCACTGACGAAATACATCAACCCCCAAATATATCTGGAGTAATAAAACCTAAGTTAAAGAAAGTGCAGCTTAGACATGAAAAGATGTGGTAGTTTTAAAGGCAGCCATATCAGAAAAAGGTTAACAAACAACATTTTCAGATGTTTGCCAACTGTTTCCTTCTCATATAAAGCATGACTTTCAGTGCAGCTCTGTCAGCACGGGGGTGTGACTGCTGTGGGCTTGGGGACGGGGCTGGAGAGGCTGGGACAGAGAAGCAGACTCCCTGATTTTCTTTTTGAAGCACTGCATGCTTCTGGTACTGTTTCCAGGGCTTCAGAAATTCACCCCTCAGAATGAAATGCTTAAATGCTGGCAGAAGGTGCCTCCTGTTAGTGAATTTAAAAATTTAAGCTTATTTAGACAGGCATGGTAGCAAACCACATGCCCCAGAGAGCTGATTTTGATCTTTCTTCTCTGTTCAGGACTCCTATGTGTGTTTGCTAGCCTTGTGGTCCATGCTGCCGTAGTTCTCATGGAGCATTAACTTCACTGTTTGCACAGTTAACTGTTTTCTTATACAGCTTTATAAAACAACATATCTCTACACAGCTAAACATCTCTCATAGACATGGAGGAAATTGTTCTAGGTCAGGACTTTCTGCTGTGTGTGACAGGCAGTGAAGTTCACTAGTTCAGTGGTACTCAAAACACTGGCTTAAGTTTCTGCAGCAGAGGGACCACATCGCTATGGCTGGGGTTTAAGCCTCTACCTGCAATCCTGCTCACATAACACCACCACTGCTGCTTCAGGAACTCATCTCACCTTACTGTCCTGGATCTTGTACAGAAAGGTAGTTCCTCCAGATCAAATCAGTGACTTTCTCAAAGCTTAGCACTTAGATAGATGTTTAATTCTGAGAATAAATAGATATGACATCTTTCATCACTCAAATGACTACAGAAAACTCCAAGTTACAGTATCATTCTGCAACCCAAGATCAGTGCTCTGAAAAACAAAGGCTGATATTTCTTGCCAGTTGCCAAAATCGGCAGTCAATTGGCACCAAGCTACTTTGGGTATCTCAGAACTTTGCAGAATCAGGAAAATATATTTGAAGAACAGGAATGCTTTGGTTGTAAGCTTCAGCAGTGAGTTACTCAGGTTTTACTCACTTGCAGAATTTAAAAATTGTATTAGGAGAACTCTTACATATCAGGGTAGCTAAAAGAGAGATACACTAGACCAGAATTAAATGTCCCCTCTGGGATGTTTCTGCCCAAAATTATCCTTTGGGTTTAATATTGGAAAAGGGTTTGCTGCTATGGGCTGACCCCAAGCTTCCTCCTTTCAAAGATGTTTCCTTTTTTGCTTATTTGACCAAAACCACATTATTCTGCTACCCTAAGCTTGCCTAGATACCAGAGGTCCCCTGGTGTAGGGATTTAATCCTGGAAAGGGCCTCTGATTGCTTTTGTGCTTTTGTGCAAGGCTTTGACCACCCAGCAGCACTCACTACCAAGGGCTGTAGTAACTAGAAGGTCCAGCTGATGTAACTCTGGCTGCTGCTGCTAAGAAAATAAGGAGTCTCAGGGTGTCCATGTGTGCCAATAAAGGGTCTGCTATGCAGCACCTAGAAGAGGAGAAGGAAAGCTCAGAGGTAGTTCATTGATCTGGCAGCCTTAGCAAGGCTTCTCATCCCACAGTTTCTCTGGAAATCTGCTGTAGGGTGATGTGATACCAAAGGGTTTGGTCGTTGATTTTTATTTTTTTTTTTTTGTGGTGAAGTTTGCGTAGGCTGTGGTGAGCCCTGTTGTGTCCCACAGTGAACTACTAGGAGCAGCCCTGGTCTTTTTGACCGCAAGACTTGATTACTATAATTCCCTCTTTGCAGGGCATTCAGTGCAGCATCTCCCCAACTTGCAGTGTGTTTGGACTGTAAGTAACCCAGTTGTTTGCTAACAAGGGCAGGAGTAGCCGTTATTTTTTAACTATCTTTTGTCTTTATGGTCTTACTTGCTTTTGCCTCTGAGGTGCTCTCTCTCCATCAACTTTCTTTGCTGATTGCTTGTTCAGGCCCTAAAGATTTTTAAACCCAATGATAAAAGATTAATAGTAGGAAAGAAATTAAATCCATTTGTTGTCATGAAAGAAAGTATGAAAATCAGAAATGCTGGAGTGGAAACAGATTGTAACAGCTTTCAGCCCTGTTACAGTCTCACAGATAACACAAATAATGCATATCCCAAGTTGGGTCTGACAGGGCAACACAGGGAAGCTCTGGAGAATATTAACTGATGGGACAACAAGTGGATTTTATCAGTGAATAAACATTATTAGGAAAAAGATCAAGTCAGTTGCTTTGTTAGGCAGAGCAATTTACAGTGAAACTTTGTTAGGGTTTTTTGGGTAGCTGTTTGACTGTGTATTAGTATACCTCTCATTACCCTTCCTTTCTGTGCTGGAGTCACGAGAGGGCCTCTGTGGCCCAGTCTCAGACTTGGTTTTCACTCCAGACAGGCTATAACTTGCTTTAATCAGGTCTTTTTGGGGTTTTTTTTCAGTCTGTTGGTGTTTAATGGTGCATTTTTTTAGAAAGATGAGAAAATCCTGAGAAAAGCATACTTTGAAATCTATCTGTGTAAAATGGCCCAGTCAAGAAGAGCCTATCTGATTTGTTCTTTAAATCCAAAGCACTAAATGGAGACATTCAAAAACATTTAGCACTGGGGTAACACAGCACTCATTGACATTCGTTAGCACTGAGTCTGACTGGTAACAGATCATGTTTTATATCCTAGGAAATTTGCTGTTAAAATTAGACATAAATAGAGGTGGGGTATAATTAGTTATTCTTTCCAGATGGACTAGACTGTGCTACTCAGCCAGATGATCCCAAGCAGTGTGGTGTACAGCTGCCCTCCCCGATCCAAGTTCCCCTCTCAAAGGAGCTCTCCTGGGCAGCTAGCTGTCTCTGTATTGCCCTGGTCCTAGCACTGGGATCTAGCAAGTGTCTTCACATTTCTCTGTTGCCTGAGCAATCCTATGTGCACAATGATGAGTTTTTCTTTGTTAGCCTCAAGAAAATGCCTTAAACCTTGCTGTGAGTCTGGAAGCAGGCACGCTCTCTTTCCCTCTATGCTTTTACTTCCAGCAGAATGGCTTCCAGAGATGAAAATGCTATCCAGTAACTAACTTTAATTTCCTGGGAATCACATGACTCCAGGATAGCAGGTTTAGGAGAAATGGATGGCACAGCGAAACCACAGCTGAAGTTGTGAGCATTTCCAGCTCTGTTTCTGGTCTTTCTGCCCTTGGAGATGTACTACTGATCGGGCTGTGCTCAGGTAAGGAGAGGAGAGAGGCAGTGTGTCCTACATGCCCTGGTTGGCTCAAGCTTGAGGGAGGTAAGCAGCTCATAGGTAGGCTGTTGTGCCACCTAGCTAACATGTGTGTCAGCCCAATCAAAAGCTCAGATGAGCTGTGATTCTGTGAACCTTGAACCCTGTTAGTGGACATCAATTAGAATTAGTTTTACCTGTGTCTTAAAATACCTGTATTTAACACCTCAATTTCACTGTTAATGCTATTATTTTTATAGTTGTTTTAGAAAACATTTTTCCCATCATAAATAGAATTATTATATATATGAAAATAAAAACTCTACTCAGCAAACAAAGGTACGTCTATGCGTTTCTTTAGTCCAAGTTTTTATTAGCAGTGCTAAAGGTATTTTTAAAGTGTTTATTTAATCCAGCTATTCAGTAGTCTCCAGAGTCCAGGCTTCTGCTTTAGTGCTGAATCAATGCTTGGTCAAGCCTTAAACTTTATGGGTTTTGGCACAGTGTTGAAACAGAAGCTTTGATGCTTGAGACTGCTGCCTGCACAGAGAAAATATAAATTTTGATCAGTACAGTAAGTGTTCACCATTTAAAATGTCAGTGGCCAGCTTCTAACAATCCTTTCGCCCTGGAGCTGTCGGGCTGGGTGGTGCGCCTGGGCTGTGGACACAGCACGGTTAAAGCTTGCAGTGCGTTCCTGGGTACCGCCTCAGCCCCAACCCACGTTCCCTGTGTCGAAATAGCATTGTTTCCTGATGGCATCTCAGGATGAAATTACTATTTCTAAATTCCTACCAGGCACTTATTCTTGGTTTTGCAAAGGCTGAGGGTTGACGAAGCTGCCCTCCCTTCCAGAAGCTGTGGGTCAAGGTCAGGTCTGAGGGACTTTGTGCCGTGACCTGTAAGCCAAAGTTGTAGCTCCTAATGTTATCGTTTAGTTATGCTTTGAGTCCATTCTGATACAGGGAAGAATTTGTCTTCTACCATCTGGGTGAATTCTAGTGGTTTTCCTTTAACATGTACCCAATATCATTTGGATAATGTAGGTAGATAAGCCCCTGATGCAGAGGAAAGCCAAATTTTCATCCTTTCAGAGCTCTGTGGATAAGGTATTTTTCATTTGGTGATCTTGATGCATTCTTCAAGGTAATGTATAATGGACAAAAGACTAATTACAAAGACCACCTTTCATCCATTCACCTCCAGCTCCAGCTCATGGGGACTGTGCGATCCTCCCTCCCTGCAGCCTTGGCTTCTCTGACACACAGATTGTGGCAGATGAAGAAGTACAGTCCCATGTAGGATAATGCAGTTGGGGGATCCCACTGCTGTGGAGTCTCTAACGTGCAAATTCCTCTCCCAGCTTCCTTTATATAGCAAACTGCATGAAAAACATATCATGGAACAATATTGTTTCAGTACTTTACTCTGTGACTTAAGAAATTCTGTTGATTTCTTCCTTTATGTGTTTCTGTGTGGATATGCAAAGTTTATGGTGTGATTTGGTGCTGTAGAGATTTCACTGGCTTACAAACATGTTTTATTTCCACCATGTGAGGGTTTTATCTCTATCTGATATTTCTCATTAATTTTTTTTGTACAATTTGAAACATTGCAAGGGACCTGCCTGGGTCTCTGAGCACCCCTGGTTTGAGATTTGCTTCTTTACCTCCTCCTGGTGCTTTATGCTATGGCTTCCTACCACAGCAGAGCCTGTGCTGGGGGAAGCTGGTGTTTCTTCCTGTGTAATACCAAAAAGGTCTAAGGGTCACACTAATGTAAGCCTGTCGTGCTGCACAGGGGTTTTGGCACAAAGTCACAGTCTGTGTCACTTCGTGCTTTGCCAGTCATTTCCAGAAGGGGCCAAAAAGGCTGTCCAGTCAGAGGGTGGAGATGACCCCTGCGAAGCTAGCAATGACTGAATGCTGCTGTGGAGAGCAAATGCTTTCCTTTGTGGTGGTGTTTGATAGGCGATCACACAACCAACTACCGAGAACTTTATTAGCATCTTTGACAGAGGCTGTGAAATCTCAGAACTGACCACACAGGGAAAGGACTCTGTGCGGTTTCACTGGAGTGGAGCACCGGCTTCCCCAGCATATCATGCAGAGCAGATCTGGGACTGGGAGTCAGGGTGCGACCAGGATGGAGAATTGCTGGAGGAGCTTATACTAATGTTGCAAATTAAATCATGGGCTTCTCCTGATATGTTTCCAAGACTACATTTAAGAGAGGGGAAAAAAAATAAAAAGTAAAATACAAGTTCTGGAAGCACTGTTATGCTTCAGATGTGCATTAAGGAAAACAGAAAGGTTTTCCAACTTCATTTCACACCACCAAGAATTTATGGCCTGTCTGTAAACCCTTAAAGGGGAGGTTGGCAGAAAAGAGGGGCTCCCTACCCCCTCCTGCAGTAAAGGGATCTCAGGAGAGTCTGTTGCCTTTCCTCAGGCACACTGATTAATCTGCTACAGCAGCAAGTCACAGCTGGATGCAAGAAAGCTTAGGCAATGCCCCAAACCCCTAGTCCATCACCAGGAACTCCTACTTGCTGGTGGATGGTGGGACTTTCCTCTCTGAAGTGCCGGCTGGCTTCAGAGCAGGTACAGGTTTCAGAGTTTCAGAGCGTGACCACAGCAAAGGGGCAGATCAATGCATCACCTTCCAAGTGGTTGAGGTGGCCAAGCCATGTCATGCCCAAAGCTTGTGGGAGGCTGGGCAGGGCAGGGCCCACAGGGGAGCTCCCTCCTCCTGGAGCATGAAGTGATCTCTCTGCCTCTTGCCACAGCTCCTGTAGCAAATCACAGAACCCAACACTTCCAAAGCCTTGTCATTCTGATGGAAAAAAAATAAAGTAATTGCTGTTGTGGTGACAACTTGCATCTGACCTGCTTTCGGTGGAGATAACCCTTCATTTTTATCATGCATCATGTTGTCTAAATTAGGAAGCTTTAATAATGCATGCAATTTATCATAAAGCTTATGTGATAATGGTGGAAACTGACATAAAATGAAGAATTTATAACGCTGGATTAGTCTTATGAAACAGTGGTGTACCTTCATAAAGAGTCCAAAGAGCAATTATTATGTGTGTTTGACTGGCACTGTAAAGTCGTTAGTTCAATCATCATTGACCAATTACTGTTTTATTGTATTTTCTTTTTATTTTTATGGTCAGAGAATGGCATTTTTCCCACAATCAGTCCTTGAGCACAAAGACAATAACAATTAAAAGAAATATTTTAAATCTTGGTTTTATCTGCACAGAGGGACTCATCCATCACTACAAAGATCAGTTTTGCATGCAGCTATATTTTGATCCAATATCCCCCAAATACCTAGTTTTCCAGAATCGGAAGTCTTAACTTTAAACATTCCTCAAAAAATGAGTAGTTTGTGTTTCACAAACTTGCTCAAAATATTAGAGTTCCTTATGACCTTACACTTGTTTCAACACTGTATGTTTACAAAGATGTGTGCGTGATAAGGTTACATATGACACTGATTAAAGTCCAGATAAGAATGATTATCGTGGTCATTAGGGACAGACTTGGGCAGTATCCAATATTATTAGCCAAAAGAAATAGAGAAATGTAATACTGTGTGAAAATGCTTATTTATCCTGACAGAGTACTGACCCGCAAATAGGATTTTCGTCGGTAATTAAGCCAAAGGTATTACTTACAGTAGCTTAGTAATTGTACCTGTCCTGAGCCTCGGCTGCCTGATCCGGAACTCGGGAGTGCGGGAGCAAACTGGCCTGTGGTTTGGGGTGAGGTAACGCGGTGACAGGCTGAGGGATGACCTTGACTTCAGTGCAGTTGCCTCAGTATGCACCGCTGAAGGACGTGGTTTTGGATCGTGTTCAGAGCTGGGCGTACTGTGTGAAAATGAGCTTTTGACATGTAACGCAGCATGTGTCCCCTTAATTGTGCCTTTGTGCTGCGTTGCTACCCGGGCACCCCTGGGAGGCCTGGCTGAGGCTTGGGCGGGCACAGGGAGCAGCCATGGGCAGCCCCTTCCTTGCCCTGGCTTTCCCTGGGGCACTCAGCCTGCCCCAGGGTGCTCTAAGGAGAGTCAGACTGTCTCTGCATGAGTATAAGGTGCTCAGCCAGTCTTGTCTGGCACCCTGAACTGAAAATAAAGCTAAGCCTATTGTTCTGCCCAGTTCTCTCCTGCACAGCTCCTAGTGCTGCCTAGAAGGGCGACTCTCCCTGCCCCAATGGCTCCTGCTCAGCCCTTCCCCTCTTGCACGATGGCATCTGCTTCACCGTGGTGCCCACACATCCCTGGGCAGGAACAGGCTTCCTCGGGTGTCCTGCCCTCCCTTCACCCTGCAAGGAGGAGCGGCACATGGCACCACAGCATCCTCAGTGTAAGAACACATGGCATTGCCCATACCACTCTGTCTCCTGCTGTCTAAGGGGAGCCGTCAGCTGTGCTCTGCATGGGAGCAGGTAAAACACCCACCTCCTCTTTTCAAAGCCCCTCCCAAGCCAACAGGGAGTGAATTACTTAACAAGTGTGTGGTGTTTGCCTCATGACTGCCGCAGGTTTTTTGCAGGGTCAGCACTAGCATGACTCTGAAACAGCTTTTGGGAGTTGATTTGTAAGGAGTAAGTTCATCCCCATTTGCTGGTGTGATGCAGGCAGTGGTGCCCTTCCCGGGCAAGGTGCTGAGCACCTGTGCCAGGAGCCCCATGCAGGCTGCAGCTCCCAGACAGGACTGTGACCACAGCTCAACATCACCTACTCATCAGCTGGGCAGAGTCACTCGCTTCCTGGGGAGATAGTAGCGAGCCTGCCTTGTCCTCTTTTGTCCTCCTTTGGAATATATATTTTTTTTTGGCTTGGGATTTGCTTTCAAATCAGGAGAAGTTTTTAGAAGTATATAAGAAGCTATGTCATGGGGGTGGGGAGAGGCAGGAAGAGAGAGCAAGTCATGGAAATGGAAAAAAGGCTACTGAAAAATAGCATATTGTACAGAGGAAGTTCCTTCTTTTTGCCTATTTCTGTTTTGTTTTGGAAGTCATTCTTTTTCCCCTGCCTGGTGTACATCCAAAAATTTAATTTCATTCCCAATTGGATGAAATATGTATAAATCTCTGTCACTACAATTAACTGTAATTAAATGGTGAGAAATTCAGATCAGCTGAAGAGGTCAGACATTTCCAGGATTAAAACAGGTTTGTTTTCTTTTTACATTTAGAGGTGCACCAGACAGACTTACAACCAAATCCATAAGTGATTTGCCCTGAAGTCATCAAGCAAATTCCTCAGTCCTCTTAGTCCAGTTTTGAAATAATTTGATTTACTTGAATGTGGAAGCAATGAGACAAACCACATAGGTCTAAAAAACCTGTAGAAAGCTGATATCTTGTGTCCCCATCTGCTTTCAGATGACTTTCTGTGTGTAACCTCTGCATGGTCTCTGGCTACAGAGGTGGGCATAATGAGGGCATCAGACAGAGATGAAACGCTTGTCATGGTTCCTTCTGTGGGACCCTCTATCACAAGTGCTGACACTGCTTACAGTGTGTGAGGTATTCCTCCTTGGCTCCAGTCCTGCTGCATCCAACCTGGGGAGTTTGACAAGCTACAGCCATCTCCTTCCACTCCTTTCCCAGTGATTTTATCCATGAGGGTGGTTTTACTAAGTCAGACCCTCCCTTCCCTCCCCCTCACTTTATTTTCTTAAGAGACTTAATCAAAGGTAATTTGAGTTTCCATTTCTCTATCAATGGATGTATTTAAAAGGGTCTTATCTGATTTCCATCACCAATTATGGGCTCCCATTTCTTGTTTATATCCATCTCAAATCTGACAAGGTCCCTGTTTGATTTTGATAGGAAGTCAGGGCTTCGTACAAAGTTAAAGAGACTACGAAGCACATTTGTTCGGGTAAAATAATATCTCAGGAATTACTTCACTTGTACTGCACGAGGAGGGGGTGGAATAGGGTGGTCCCTGCCACTTCTGTTGAAAAATAAATTCTGAAGCCAAGACAGTAAATATTTCCCTGAGCCAACACAGTGGGAGGGAAATTACAGTGCCCAGGAATATTGCTATTAAGGAGATTCAAGGTCAGAGGTTAATGTAACAGGAGTTGGTCTAGCCAGAAAGGTCAGGAAAGGCTGGCCCTGTAAGTACAGAGCTGTTTGATGACTTCTAAATATTTTGGGCAAGAAAAACATCTCTG
The DNA here is from genome assembly GCA_025345505.1 of Todiramphus chloris collaris. Lineage (NCBI taxonomy): Eukaryota > Metazoa > Chordata > Aves > Coraciiformes > Alcedinidae > Todiramphus > Todiramphus chloris. Next base: position 5,329,416 of record JANVCC010000022.1, on the reverse strand, counting down.
CCTTTGTCTTTGGGAGATAGCAGGCAAAAGTTGAGGACTTTCAGAGAACTGGCTGCCTAAAAATTGATGGGGAAATTCATGTACAACATCAAGTATCCCTGGACCATTAATGCTCTTTCAGCTTTGACGCAGCAGCTTTTAACCTGCTCTAGTATTTTGCTGTACTTGATTTTTAAAATGTGTTTATTTGGAGCATATGAATCTCTAGGATGCTACCATAGCTCACTCAGAGCTTTGGTAACACGTACCAGAGCACGTGGTGCCATGTCCCAGACCAGTTCACCTAACACAGTCCTGGAAGAGGCTGAAACCTGGAGCCATTCCCAGCAGTGGCAGAGGGTTAGCAGGAGATCATGTATTTGGGAGGCAGTTGCCACTACATGGAGAGATTTGTCTTTTCTGTTTGAAAAACTAGTGGATGTTTTTATTTTGGTTTTGGTTTTCTTTTTTCTTTCTTTTTTATTTTATTTTCCATAGTGTAAGGTCTATAAAACCCTAGGTGGGCACCTCTAATGTTCACCACCACGTAACTTGGCGAGTCTCACGTTAGCCTCCTTCCCCCTTGGTTTACCTCTCCAGGCCACCACGATGCCAGCTAGGGTGTTAAGGTGGAACACTGAAGCAGACGCTGGCTCATTGCATGCTGCCCCTGCTCACCAGAACCCAGGGAGCCCCGTTGGCCTGGCACCCTGTCCCACAGCTGGACACACAAACTGGGCCTGAATTCAGCAGTGACCACACCAACACAGATTCTGTTTGAGCTGGAGCAAGGACAGGGTGAGTTTATGCCTGTAACAAAAGACAGGGATTCTGGGTGAAAAATGCATCTTTTCTTGGGAGACAATGAATATCAGGGTGTTTTTTTCCCCTTTACTAAGCTACAGGTATTTCTCAAACCTGTGTGACCCCTGCTGTGTGGTGCAGAGGGAGGCAGGGGACCTGAAAGCTCAGCACCTTGCACAGCAGGCAGGCAGAAAAGCCACCTACTGTGCTGCCCTTGCTGTCCTCCAAAGACTGCAGGAACCCCCTGAGATAACATGTGCAGGGGCAGCATGTAAACTGAGGGAAGCAGCTGTAGGTTGGATGCCCCATAGACTCAGGAAGATAAATCAGTACTGTTTTTAACCTCAGTGAGACTTTTGCTGGGTTTTCTATCCTGGAAAGGAGTGATGGAGTAAACCCTAATGTTCTTTGGGAAAGGTGTGTAATGAGTTGCCTGCAGGAGGAGTCAGGAGCATGTGGAACCAGGGATCCTTCGGAAACCTTGCAGAAGGCTCCCAGCAGCGTGCAGGGGATGATGACAGTTCTCACCCAGCCGCATGCATGCATGCCACTGTGTAGAACATCAGTGCAAGAGACCATGCACTGGGATTATCTAGTGATAAGTGCAATTATGTGGCATTTGTAAAAGTCAGTTGCACTGAACCAACACCAAAAAAAGTATTCTTAGTCTGTCAGGTTGTACCTATGTACTTTGTGGCTCTTTGCTCTTTTTGGGCTGGTTGAGTATTTCTTACTCAAAAAAAATGTAACTCCCAGTCTGTTTTCTGACTGAAGTGATTTCTTTTATTGTGCAGAGAAACCCACACTGAGTAAAAGCTAAAGGAGGTTCATCCCAGAAGACCCTGCAAGCTTCTGCTGTTGTAAGCACTGAAATATTTCAGATGCAAGTTCCTCTGAAAATGGGTGATATGCATGTTTTGACACTCCTGTTATTTCTTTTTTGGGGGTAATGTCATGCCTCTTTATCAGATGACATCAGCTTGGAGGTATGTCTAATTGTTTTGACTTGTATAAAATGTGGAAGAGCTGCCCTGGAGAGCCAGTCTGTCCAGGCCTTGATATGAAAGTTTGTAGAACTCTCAAAAATTCAATATTAATCACAATAAGTAGTTGCAGACTCTTAATTTCTGTTGGCACCTGTCTCTCATTATGAAAGGAGAAGCTCCTCCACTGGAGCTTTTCAATGCTCTGTCTATTGCTGATTGTTTCTCCACAGTGACACATACTTTCCCAGTGCAGTGGCCACATCACATGTAACGTGGGGTTAGTGTTGTTCCACATTCTCCTCTCTCTTCCTACAAGTTGCACACTGGCCCCGTTCCATTCTGCCTGCTATCAAAAAATTCAGCATACTTGATTTACTGCGTGCAACACACGTGTTGGTAGCGTCTTTCCTCCCCTGCAGCGGCATGTGCACCTCGCTTTGCAATAAAGGGTCTGTACAGCACACAGCAGGATAATCGGACAGATACTGGCAGGGCACCTCGTCAGTGCCAAGCCAATTAAACCACTAATCCTGATACAGTAGGCTTGATTGCAACTGGCTGTCTGAGGTCCTCACCAAATATGCTCCCGAGAAGGGGGATATGAACAGAATGTGCATAAGGGGGCCCTGCAGGAGGAGCTGAGTAGCTTTGACATCCTTGCTTTTGAGTAATTACATGGGTTTGGACCGTAATGCAGAAAAGGGTTTTATTTTTTTTTTAGTGCTCACATTATGAAACAACTCAAATTCTTTATGGTAGGAGATTAAATGATTTCATCCCAGATAAAACTTAAGACCAGCAAAAATCCTAATGCTTGATTGCTATTGAGGTAATATTTCAAGACTTGAATCATTCTGTTTTAAAATACCTCAAGTTTACAATGATAAATCTACGAAGCACTAAAAATCTTACTCAATCAACTCTGGTTCTTGAAATGGCATCTGCCTTTGAGCTATAAAAATAACAGATGATTTTTTGATAGCTTATCAGTTAACAGACTGCTTAGTTAGGATAGCACATTTTTATGCTAATCTTAGGGCTGTGATGAGCGAGTGAGAGAAAGAAAATCTATAGTATTATTTTGTATCTACTTTTAAGTTCAGCCTAGCTTTTGGAAAAGATCTGTCCTCTTCTAGGAATTGCCAGCCACACGGGGGTTTCAACACTCATCTGAATGGAGGTGGAATTGATTTAAACATGTTAAAGTTGTAATATATGTGGCTGTTTAATGGTGTCTCTTCTGCACCACAGAGCAGACACATGAGGCGAGCGAAACAGGCGCTGTGTGCTTCCCAGCATGGCTGCTGAAGCATCTTTCTCAGCCCAGGAGAAGAGGCAGCATTGCTGCCTCACCGAGGTTTGAGGTGCCCTCAGCTCTGGCAGCTAGTGAGGCAGGGGGCAGAAGCAGAAATTTGCCAAGCCCATGATCCTGCTCTCTGCCCTTGATCCTGCTCCTCTGTATGTCCTCTGAGAGAGGTGGGAAGAGGGACACAGTCTGTACCACTGGGATGCGTTGGGGAAAGGAAGCAGAAGGGGTGGCACAATGGAAGCACCTGGGCTTTTCTGTGTGACGTGTCAGATGTGCATGCTGTGGTCTTGTCACGGGTTTGCAATGGAGAAAACGTTCCTCCTGTTTATCCAATTTCTTGATTCCCTAAGACTAGGACTAGTTTGGCAAAAAAATTTATTGTGACGAATTTGAGTCTGATTCGGTATTTTGCTGGCATGGGTTAGAAGTGATGGTGTCTCAGTGGCCACACAGAGACAAAATTTGAATCCCCTTATTGTTCTCTCTGAAGAATTGTCACATTCTCGAAACAGAAGCACTACTAACTTGGCTTGGCATTCAGTACCAGTTCCTCTGGGAGATGAAGTGACAACCTGTATGGACCTTGATTTGACCTGCAGTGTAATTTTTGAATTCTTGTGTCTTTGATCTCTTATTTTTGGCATATTCCTTTTCTGACTTCTGTTTTATGGAAAGCTCAGGATGCTTTTGGTTTGTTTGTTTGTTTGGGGTCATTTTGTGGGTGGCTCTGTTGGGTTTGTTTGTTTGTTTGCTTTGTGCGGTTTGGGTTTGTTTGTTTGGGGTTTTTTTAATAATAAATTGGATCCACATACAGACCTCATTTTCCTCGAATTCAAGGTGGGCAGGGGAAAGGTGGCTTCAATATGATGCTCCTACCCAATTCTATATCTCTGGAAAGAAGAGAACTATTTTAACTGAAAATTAGTATGAGCATTAAAAAAATGTCCCATACAGTCAACTTTCCTTACATCTGTTCTCTGCTATGCTGACCATGGCTTCTCTTTTGTCTCATGAAAAATTATTTGAACACTGTATAAAACTGTCTCATGAAGCATGAGAGCTGCCCATGGAGGTAAAGCTGATTCCTTTTCTCTAACACAAACACTCCAACACCAGTCAATCTCCTAGATCCCTCTGAAAAGGACAAGTGAAGAGAAAGTGGAGACTAAATGAGGAGGAATGTGAAAACTTTGTCCGCAGTTGGTTCAGCCAAAGATTTGTACTTTAGAGCAGAGGGAAATCAAAGTGGCTTTCAGACCTCATCTGTCCAGAAGCAACAGTTTTCTCTTGGTAAACTTGTCCTAACACATCCAGAGAGAAATTTTGTCAGTTGTGCCAGTAATTTTGCTCTGTATTTGATCCAAAGACAAAGCTGTAGAGGATAACTGGAGATAAAAGATAAAACCTGAAGATATGCAAGTCTGTTAATTAGTATGCGTAGATCACAATAGTGATTTTTTCCCCTTTAGTGTTAAAGCCAGAGAAACATACTTGATCTCCCAAGCTTGAGTGTGTGAGGGAAGGTAAAAGGAATGAGACTGGATGCTGCCTTCCCTACAGTTTAGACTTCCTCAGTCTCTAAGGTCCCTGCCCAAGAGGAGCTCCTATTTCCCTTCAGACTTGCCACTCACCTCTGAGCATGTGGAGAAGAAGGGATGGTGTCTGCCTTGGTCTACTGCAGGTCTTTTTGCTGAGGAAATCAGCCAAGGTGCATTTGTAGGTGGAGCAAGCCAACCGCTTCCTCCTTTATCCACCCAAGCAGGTTGGAGTTTGTACACACTGTGCCTGAAATTAAAAATGACTTGAATCTGTGCTTTCATGGGGTTGCCTCTCTTAAACTTGTCTGTTTCTTTGCATGAAACTTTTGTTGAAGGCTACATTACACAGAGAATATCCTTATTAGTGACACGAAATTGTTAACAAGATTCAGTGTAGCCCCCTATAAATCAAAGGTCTGATTAATTTGGAGCTCATGGTTGGACAAGGCAGAGAAAAGGTTTCCTTCAGTAGTCCAGTTGCCATGCTGGTTAACTTGTTAGGGGATTTCCATGCAGACTGATCCTATTCCTCTGTCCTTCTGCACATCGCCTATTACTTGATGCAGCACTACAATGGCAGATTGGTGCATCTGTATGCTCCCATCCTCTCTGCTTCCAAAGCAAAGTGCTGAAATTTACTTAGCCCTCTCAATCAACAAGAGGACCTTGAGAAGGGTGAAATTTTAAAACAGCCTGCTCTTTTAAAAGCATTTGCTGAATGAAGCATGAAAAAAGAGTAATAGAAAATCTTTGTTTAAAACTACACACCCTGGAAGTGCAGGATAGAAGCAGAGGAAAAAGTTTCTTTGAGTTTATTTCAGGAAGGAAGGAAGGAATGTTTCAAAATGCCTATAATACAATGAGTCTGTGTGGCAGAGACAAGTGCTCTCATTAAAATGAATTTGCTACAAGAGCGTACAGAACTTCATGCAGATTTCATGAAATCCAATGCTGAAAATTTATGATAGCAAATAACAAGACTTTGATTGGGCTGATGGGAATGAAAGCTCTTGAAGTGACTGGATTAAGACTAAATGGAAAGTAGCAGTACATGCTAGAGAGACCTGAGCGAAATATCATGATTCAGGGCTTGTAGTGATTTTGTTGCACATGGCTTGTTGGTTATGTGAGCTGGGTAGGTAAAATGCTTGCTAGTCTAAGTTGCCCTCACAAGGTTTCCTGTCATGGTTAGACCTAGATATTTTAAGATTGATGTATGTCATTCTGGTTTATCATTTTCTTCTTTCTAACGTTTCTTTGTCTTAATTTTGCCCCTGGACTGTGTAATATTATGCAAAAGAGGCTGAGGTTTTTTGTATGTGTGAGTGAGAGGGAAGAGAGAAGCATAACAGTGACTTATTTGGGTCCTATCTCTGCCACGCTTCCACACAATCCTGCTGCAAGCATGGTGTGAGGCACTGGCTGAGGTTGTGATCTCCATATAGCTCATCTTTTGAACCAACTCGGTGCAAATTCCCTGTGGAGGTGAGAGAGGTGTGGGAATTAGACCAGCTTACAGGAGGCTATGGATGAACATGGACAAGGAGAAGAGAACCACTCTCTTCTTCATTCTGTGCTGGGTGTGTAAAAAATATCCAGAGGAAGGAGAACAAATCAACTTCTGTCACCTGTCCTGTGCTTTTCCCAGCACCCTCACCTAAAATATTCTGACTGATGGTGTTGTGGCAAGCATCAGGGTGTGGGAAGGAGGAGGAGTGGGAAGGTGTGGAAATTGCTTCCAACCATAAAACCATCAGCAACTGGAAAATGAATCTTTGTTTCCCTTCCTTTCATTGCTGATTTGGAGCCCATGTCCTCCTGGCAGTAGCCAAAGCAGATCCCTGTCACTGCTCTTCAGGAGACTTTTGAGAGCTGTTCCTATTCAGTGCAGAAGCTGGGCAATTTCTGCTCTCATTTTGGCAAATACTTAATTTACTGACAAAAGACATTTCAGAAGGCCCAAAATTGCTCACAGATTTCACTAGAATTTCCTGACTGGCTTCAGTTTTGAGAAATGATGGGGTAATGTTCACAGGATTGAACAGAAAATCCAGTTTGGATTCCTACCTCCCTTGCCTGCTTCTTGTTTAGGAGACACGCCTCAGGGACAGGCAACCTTCCCATTTATGCAAAGAAAATGTGAATACTCAGGCCACCGCCCCAAGATGGGTATTCATTTTGGCATGAATGGTTTCATTTTTTTTCCTATTAAAACTATTCCATTTTCTGTGACTTAGATCTTAATTATGTCAGGCAGATTTATTTTAAATGTATAAAACTTATATTATTACAGCAGCATCCTCAGCCCCAGCCTCTTGACTGCCTGGGAAGTGCTCTGTGCTTTGTGGTATGAGACGGATGTTTCCATCTATCCCATGGTGAAATTATCTGCTTCATATATAATATTTACCTTTACCTCAAATACATATCAAAGAGATGGTAACGTTATTACTGGGAGATAAGTCATTCTCCTCTCTTTTGCTCCAATGAATGTTGAAGTGTTCTACAGAAAGCAGAACAAGTCCAAAAGGATTGAGTACCAGCAGTACCTCTGGAATACTCACATCTTCGTACTTACGAAACATCCCTGGGACTTCTCTGCATAGAAGGTGGGCTCCCCTTGGACATTACTCACTCTCACAGCAATCCACAAATTGGTACCTTAGAAAAACTAAAAACTAAATCTTTTGGGGGACTTTTTTGGACACAGTAAACCAAGCTTAAGAAAATGACTTCCACAGCAATGTGAATCTTTTTTGCTTTTTTTTTTTTTTTTTTTTAATTGTGAGCTAAGTCAAGCCACAGAGGTGATAAATGTGTTATTTGTGTGGCGCTATCCAAAGCCTTGTGATTTTGAGGCCAGGCTGTGGCCATGGTATTTAGCCTGGATGTAAAGGTGTGGATCACACTGAGGTGATTGCCAAATGCTTTGCGCTAATACATTTTGAGAGCAACGACATTTTGCTCCGCAGAAAGGCAAGGAAACAAGACATTCCCCTCTCCCCTGCTGTAACGGTTTTTATTTTACACCACCAAGAGATGACATACAGTTTGATGAATTTCATCCCTTTTTTTTTATATACCCACTTGAACTACTATATAAATATTAATAGCTAAACACATTGCAAACAGGTGGGACCCATTCTGCCTCTGGAGAGCTGCCACCACTAAGTGATATCTCAGATGGGGTGACAGAACTTTCCCATGTGGGCGCTGTCTCTCCTTGCCAGCCCCTCGGACACGCCTGGAGCTGAGAGCTCTTTGTTTTTTGGGGCTTTTTTCTTTTTATGGTATCTCTATAACAGTTTTTCTTGGTCTTTTAACAGCTCATTCAGAAGGGGAAGGACAGGGAAATAAAGGCATTTTTTCATTACCTTTTCTAGTTAGTGGGGTATTTCAAAGGATTTTTTTTTCCCCTGATGACAGTAATGGACATCCCTTTTTGTGTTTGTGTCTGAGGGCAGCATCTCTGAAACAGTAATATAGAAGTGTTCTTCTGTGGGCTGTACAGTAAATTCAGCTTTCTACCACATTGCCTCTTCCTCTAACCCACTTTGCAGGTACTGTACACGGAGTGGTTGTAAGGATCTACCCTGTGTGTGCAGCTGCACAAGCAGCATCTACATCTGAGAGTTGTTCCAGTACCCCTACAAGCTGGGCTTTTTTGGGGCAGGACTTTGGGCAACAAAGGGAAAGCAGTGGTTGCAAGAAGCAGGTTTGGAATGAAGCCTGAGAGATGATAAGGGACAGCGTGCACAAGGGGAATGCCTGGATTACCCAGTTACTCATGCTTATTCTATGATTACTTCCTCCACCCCTTCCTGATTGTAGCATTCATCCCTTCTTCACAGTAAAATCTTGAAGGAGAAATAATGCATAGAGCTCATTTGTCACAGACTGTGTTGGGGGTTAGCAGGCTGCGGTGGCTGCCTCCAGCCTGATGGTGCTGTTGGAGATATTGCTGCTGCCTTCCCAGGGCACGCAGAGCTCTCTTCTTTTCTCTGAGGAAGCGATGGCCTTTTTCCTGAGCAAAATCATGAGCAGAGTTCCTTGGGGCTTGGTTGTTTGTTTTGTTGTTTTTTGGGTTTTTGCTTTTTGGGGTTTTTTTGTAGGTATTTTTTGTGTGTGTGGTTGGTTGGTTGTTTTTTATCAAAATGATGTTTTCACAGAAGCCATCACCACATTTTGACCTTCAAGCAATCACAAATCCAAAAATGTTGGACTGTTTAAAAATAACTTTCTTTTTTCCTAAAATATTTTTCATTGAAAAAATGTTCTTCAACCCATTTACTTAGCTCTTTCCTAATAGAACTAGAGAGATATAATGTAGCCCCAGGCAAATTTGGGGTCCTGAGAATCTGGGACTTGCAAGATACACTGTCCTCAGAATAGTTTCAAGTGAGATGTTTCTATAATTTAAATTTCTCTTTCTGTAAGAATCTGAAACAGAACATACATTTTTGTTAGTTGGTGGTGTTTTGGGTGTTGGTTGTTTGGTTTTGATTTTTGTTTTGGTGGTTTGTTTTGTTTTATGTTTTGGGAGGTTTTTTTCCTCCTATGTAGGTTATTGGGTTTTGTTGTTTTTTTTTTTTTTTTGGGGGGGGGGGGTTTTTTTGGTTTTGGTTATGTTTTTGTTTTTTGGTGCTTTTTTTTTTTGGAGGGGTGGGGTGTTTATTTATTTGGTGGTTTTTTTTTTTTTGTTTTGTTGTTGGGTATTTTTCCCCAAAAGCCTATACAAAAATGAAGGATTCATATTTTCCTCAGGAGAAAGAACAGAAATATTAGTGATGTGCCACTTGCTTGGTGGCACCATGGAGGGAACAGTACAGACATGAATCAGGGACTGCTGGCAGAATCACTTTCCAATATGTGCAAATAAAAATGCAGACCACATATTACATCTGGGGTCTGAAGATTTACCAAGCTGCCATAAGGCCATAAGTTTGGTTGTTTGCGCTTTGGAGTTTTTTTGAACCATCTAAACAGGCTGAATGAAATGATGCCTCCATTTTTTTATTAATACATTTTTAAAACTAATTCTAGCTAGGAGATTCTAATGTTCCTATTTAATGTTCTGATTAATGAGCGTAAACAATGCTTTTAAGATATTTTTTTACCTGTGTATAATCAAGCCATCTAGCTACCAGTAACCGCAAATGTCACAGATTTCAATGGTCTCTTTGGGACTTTTAATCTGTTTGCTTTTATAAAAGAGGTGATTTTATTTTTACATTAAGGAAACATTAACATCATTAAATGGGCTCCCACTTTATGATAACTGCAAATGTCACATTGATCCAGAAAGATAAGAAAATGTGCTCGTCTTTGGAACAATATCCAAGGCAAGAGCAGGCAACCCACACTATTTGCATTAAAAAACAAATTGTATAAATGCAGAAGATTGATGTGCCATCTGTTCATGTCCTTCACTTTTCTGGCTCTTCTGTGTTGAGATATTTTTATGGAATAGTTACGTTTATTATTTTGAAAATGACTCACGGGTTAAAAAAGTTTACGACGGGCAATATAAGTTTAAGATACTCATTTACAGTATCTCAGGTACAAAAACTTGCATTAAAATTATCTTCTATGCGCATGAACAACCTACAGTATTCTGCAGTCTGTATTACCTAGATCCTCGGATGAGAGAAAAAAAATTTTATCGGCAAAACAAGCAGTTTATGAGGTGAATCCAAAATATCTCACTTGTACATTGTACTTCTCAAGTAAAGGAAAGGCATCCAAGAAGGTATAGTGTCTAGAAAAAGCTACTGACTTGGCTTTGCAACATGAAGGTAAATATGGGGTGGGACTTGTTTAAGATCAGGCTGTACATTTTCAGTGAAACACTGGCATTAGGTGGGGTGGATGTGGTGAGCAGTGTGCTGAATTGTCAGAATTCTAAGCTGAAATTCTCAGGCAGCAACTGCTGATGCAATCTGGGTGCCTCATAAAGATACCATGAAGGAAACCTGTGCACCTCACCATGATCCATTGTTATTGCTTTCATACCCCTTCTGTATGGAGTATACATATACCCCTTCTGAGGACAGGATGGCAGAAGGGCTGGGGTGGTCAGGAGCATTGCTCCGTCACCCAAAGGCTGGGAGCAGGAGCACAGGAGCTGCCATATGTGGTGCAGGACATGGGGTGAAGGAAACTGAGGATCCCAAGGACGAACAACAGCTAGGAATGAGGGAGAGGACCCAGCTTCATGGGCTATTGAAAGCATCAAGTCTCCATATCTCCTAATAATAGCTGCATACAAATCTTCAGACAGCATGCGGGAAAGTGGCTGGGAGAAGCCCAGCCTCCAGCACTGTGTGGATCAAGGATGTCCCAAATGAGGAGGGTCTTGCGAGTCAACAGAGTTGCCTGATCACTTTCTGAACCTGTTTAACTCTTAACGTCCCCAGCGTCCTGCAACGAGGAGTTTCCACTCTAGCTATGCTTTGTGTGCAGACCATATTGTTGCTGCTTTGCCTGCTCTGAGCCCGCCACTCATTTGGCTTGTTCGGTACTATTCCTACCTCTGGTTCTTGGTTTGGAAGAAAAAGCGAGCCACTGGTTTCCTTGAATGACTTATCTTCTCTGTGTTTCCAGAGGTTTATCAATTGTGGATAACCTGTTAGTCATTAGTGGGAGGAAAAAACATGTTATGAGTTAGACTCACATTTTGTTAAAGCCAGCTGAAAATACTGTGTTGGTATTGGTGGAGTGCTTGATAGCTCCATCTGAAATGAAGATATTGTCCTACAGCCTATTTTGGGTGGAGCTTGGAGTTTTGTGGTCTTTTCTGAGAGTCATGGAGGAGGAAATTAAGAAGAACCTATCTATTTTTGACCAGCATAAATCACTAGTGAACAAGCCTGCATCTTCTTTACTGAACTTGTTTCAGTATTGTCCAATTGAAATACTTGAAAGTCATTTCAGTGCAATACCAAGACATACTAAAAGTATCTCAGGTGTGCACTCAAAACATGGTAAATCAAGAAACAGGACCATGGAGAAAAGAAGCGATTGAGTATGCCCAGAAATAAAGTGAAGAGATACTGACCCATACTCAGCATAGTTTTATAACCTATATTCAGAGCCTAGCCCATCATACCACCTATTCACACCCTAGGACAGGACTTGGTGAATGTAAAGTGCTTCCTGTCTTTTCAAGGTATCTGCACCACCCTGTAAATCAAACAGGTTTGCTGCTCCCTCAGAAAACAATGCATTTTTACCTAGCACTCAAGTCCCATAGAACCCACACTAGCAGCGATCCTGGCAGTTATAGGACAGTTGGTTGAGTTCTTGCCTGTTTGTGTTGATTAGTGTAACTTGTGTCACGTAGCCCTGTGCAGGACCGTGGCTGGAGTTGCAGAGTGGCCATAGGTGAGTCATATCTAAATGAGTACTGTATATGCAGTTTTGGTTTGGAAACTTTTTGGTTCCATAAAGGATCTTAAAGTCCCTATTGCTGAGTGTAGAACTCCAGTCTGCTTCACAAAAATCAGCTATAGAAATTGAAGGTGGGGCAAAGGAAACTACAGAAATGCAGAACAAAATGGATTTAAGTCTTGCTGTTGGAATACCTTTTATCTTCTTCAAATCTTTTCTATAAACACTGATCTAAAAACTTGAGTAAATAGAACTGTATTAAACAAGGGAATACACAGTACACCTGGTACCTAGAAATAACGCTTTTTCTTATGTAGCTAAGCCCTGTCCTTATATTTTACGTATTACCCTTTAATACAGAAGCTGACATTTAAATTGGAGAATCTTTTTTGAGAATCTGTTGCTGCTGCTCTCCATTCTACCATCAGAAGGATCATACAATTATTTCTTAGAGCAAATAACTTGTGTGCTGAATAGGTTCACCTTGATAGAGACCCAGTGTTCACTTTTCACTTCGAGGAGTCCAGCTTTGATGGAGTCTGCATGTCTTAGACTTTTCAAACAGTCTTTAGCATATTGCTCCAACTAATTATCTGCACAAATAGAATCCTCCCCTACAGAACAGTATACTGCACAGCTAAAAAGAAAATAAGATGAAAAACCTCCAGATGTTTCAACTGATGAAATGAAAGTAAGAGAACAGCTCAGCACTGTACACACCAATCATCACTTCTCATTTTTTCTGTGCTGCCCCTTCTCTGGGCTTGTTTCTGTCCTTCACTCAAGATTTACACTGTAAACAGTCAGAAGCAAGGACAAGCTGCCATGATGTTTCTTGGCACAACAAACTGACCTGGGTCTTGACTTGTAGCCGAAGCTCCTGGAGCTGCTACTGCAGTTTAAACAAGGGCTGTTAATTCCAGGTTTTCCAAAAATAGTTCTGGAACATCACGATAAAATGAGAAGTGTCCTACTACAGGAAAGGTTTACTGCTGTTATATGTAATCTAAATTGCTACCCTCAATTACTTGAACCTTTCCCATTTTGATGGAATGGATTATTTGATTTTCATCTGAGCCTACTGTAAACCCAGGAGTCACCAGTGCTAGCAAAACAAAAAGGCATGTATTTGTTATGGAATGAAAGCAGTGACCCAGGTTCTGTGCAAGTTCATCCTGATTTGATCTGGAAAGTATCTGAATGTAGCAGAATAGGATTGCCCATGGTCAACACCATTCTTCAGGCTGCTATCACCATGAGTAGCTGCAGGTGGCAAGCCTGATACCTTCTGATGTGCTCAAGGGATTTGGGTACCTACCTGCTCTTTGGTTTCAGTAGGATTAGAACACCTGACTCTTTTAAAATTGTTTTGCAGATCCCCACTGACAAAAACCACATCAGGAAATTACAGAAAATTAACAAAAGCCTAGAAAAACAACTGAAGCTATTGACCATTTTGTAGGCTACCCCTTGAATCCTTGTAAAATGCTTTGTGGTTGACTGTGTATCTTGCCAGATGTCAGATACAAAGCCTGTGACAGATTGCAGATAGTTTTACCCAAAGATTGTCAGTGTAATTTTCACACTTCCTCAGGAGTTTTGGGGGAAAGAAGCGTCTACTTCCATGCCTGCGGCAGTAGGGGAACAGGCCGTTGCATGGTAATTTGGGAGCCTGGTTTCATGCAAGGCTGAATTCCCAGATTAGTTTGGTCAACTCTTCCTTTTCTTCTCTGCCTTGGCTTCTTTGCCTGCAGAATGGCTGTTCTTATGCTGACCTGAGTCATAAAATGCTTAGCCTTTTATATCCCTTTGACTGCTATTGTTATTACAACTCATAGCTCGGCTGTGTATGTTTTCTTGCCTTTCACAAACCTGATTGGAAGTTATCCTCAGTATGTTCCCGGCAGCAGCACCACGGCTGCATGGAATTGCGTCCAAGCATTTGTCAGTGCCCTTCCACACACACGCTCCTCATTGCTGTCAAAGGTGTGAAAGAACAGCTCAGACCTAGGCAAGCAGGACTTGAGCCTCACTGCTCTATGTGTAAAAAGATGCAGACACAGAAAGAGAGATTTACATCTCTGTGAGACTGGCTTGAATTGCCACTCAGCAGCTTTGGTGGATGACCTTCACACCAGGGAAGAGGCCAGTCTACACTAAGTGCATTTTACTCCTGTTCATAGAGAAACCACATAATGTTTTAGCTGCATTTTGTCACAAAAAAATGTGTTCCAAAAAGAAAGAGGCCACTAAACTAGCTGCCTTAGAAAGGGGGAAAGGGGAGAAATTCAGCACTGGTTTATATATTTGTCTGTGGGAAACCTCTAGAGCTTTGCTTTTTGAGATGGCCAGGGTGTGGTGGTACAGTTTTTTTTGTAATGGAAACCATTATTTATGCGACACTTAGACCACAATGCTTGTTTCACTCATTAACTCAGCAACATTAAGGCTGCTCTCCAGACAATGGGAGTTAGATATTCAGCATATTGTTGTTGCCATTCCTATGCCATTTATGCAATGGAAGATGTTTGCATATTACATTTGTCACAGGCAAGTATGGGGTATCAGATGTAGTGGTATTATTTTAAAATAGAACTGTAAAATGCAACTAAATATGCTCAGCTGCAGAATGCTTTGGATTTTCTAAACTGAAAATTCCCATAATCTTATGAGAATGTGGTGTAATGTGAAAGTTAATGGCTCAGGGGACTGGTGAAGGGAAACAAGGTTTCTTAACTCTTGATAAATAACACAAATCAAACCCAGCTTGATTGTGTCTGAAAGTCACTATTATTCTCAGATTTACTTGTATTTTTTTCTATTTTGGTTGTGGCTGGACGATAGGAATTTATGATCCAGCTTCCCAAATAAAAAGGTGACTCATTCTGATTTAAAAAGGAATTGAGAGTTGAAACCGAAGAGCAAACATTTTTTAAGCACTAACACAAAATTGGGGCTTGCTCACCCCCCTTTGGAATGAATGCTTCTAAATGTGCCCCCTCCCAGGGAAAAACTTTCTGCCCTTCAGGGCGAAGTGGATGCGCTGGAAGTCAAGCCTGCACTCTTGCAGTTTGGGTGCGGAATGGTCCAATGGGAACCTGGAGGGACAGGAAGTGGCAGGTGAGTGACCCCAGGTTGCTTTACATCATCACAGCAGAAACTGAGCTAGTTCAGCCCTCGGGCCGCATGGTACTTCAAGGGGCTAGATTCTGAGAAATTATAGTTTATATGTTTTAATGAGGAGGATGGTGAGTTTAAAAAAATCTGAGGAGGAGCAGTGGAAGGGTATGTAAAAGTTCTCAAGCTTGGAAATGGAGCAGGTAATGCTAAAAGACAGTATGGTTGAGGTAAAATATACTGCAATTTGGTTCTGCTATGTAAAATAAGCTTTTGATTTATGGAGTGTCAAAAATGTAGATTTCTATGCCTTTCACAATGAATTTTTCTGGCAAATTTTTGGGTGAAAATGATTATGGGAAAAATGTTCAGAATATAATTATGGTTTTGATGAAGAACTGAGGGATCTTTAAAGATGTTTTCTGCTTCTATCTGGTATTGCTGTTGTCAGAGTGCCCTGCTGAACGACTGGGTGGCCCCAGCTGTTCTGTGTATTTTACCTCCACCCCTCCTCCAGGGAGTAAAAACACAATTTGGCCCAATATTTGCTAGAAATGAATTGATTCCACTGCAGACTCCATGCCATGCAGTACATGCTGAGATGATTAAATAAGGACTATAAACTGTTGTAATAAAATATCATGATTTGAAGTAGGGATAATCATCTTTGTTTTGTGGTAGGACGGCACCTATGAGGTCCTAGCCCCTAACGCCAATAAAAATGATAATACAGAACATCCTTCATGTGCCTTTGCTTTTTTTGGGAGTCAAAGTCCAGCAGAAAGCATTTTGAATGCTGATTATTTGAATTAAAGTATTTTTATTTCTAGCTTTTGAAATTAGAACAGTGAAATTTGAGTGGGAACATTTTTCTACCAGAGAAAAGCTTAGCCTACAATTTAGTCTCAACTCATTTGGTTAGAAGAGATGAACAAGATAACTTTGGGGGCATCCAGTGGTTAGTAATCTCATGGTGAACCATTTTTAGTGCATCTGTTTTTTTAGCACCTGGCAACCCTCTCGTAAATATACTGTAAACCCCCACAAAGGATTTGCTATTTCCTCCTCTGCTTTGGACACCAAGGGAGGAAGAACCTCACTCTGTTCATGAAACAGATGTCAGCTTCAGCCAAAGGCACCATGCCAGTCATTCCCTCAGGACCTGGGTTTGGTATTGGTGTACCTCTAAGCATCAGGTGAATTCCTTCTCTTCAGATCCGACCTTTCTTACTGTTTGAGTATTGCATACCCTTTGTTGTTAGCAACAGCCCATTTCAAACAACCATTTCTCCATTGTCAGAAATTTGACTGTAGTTTTGACAGAGGCCAAGAGTGAATTAATATGAACCAAAAATGCATTAGGGTTAACTCTTCCTGGAGGATACTGTGAAAGCCAATCACAGCTGAACAGGAACACATCAGTACTGCTTCTGTGAGGTGGGGGAGTCAGCAATGGATGTAGTTGAGTCTACACGCAGTGTCTGGAAAGATTTTATTTCCAGCATATCTCTTATTCCTATCTTGCTGTAGTATGTAACAATTAAAGTTATTAACATTTCCCTCAGCACAATGTAAATCTGCATTATGGTGTGCATCTACTTGGGCTTCTGAGGGAGAAGATGCTAGTGTCAGAATGTTCCTTGTTGACCTATAAGGAGAGTACTTAGTCTTCATTCTTTTCCAGCCACTGGGCTTTTTTTGTTTTATACAGCCTCTGCAGACAAGAAATCAGATCCTGATCAGGTAAAAATCCCTGTAGTATGACTCCAGTGAACCTCTTCCAGCTTACAGAAGCCAGGGAGGTGGTTCTGTACACCCTGTAGCTGCTCTGAGCTAACACTGCTGGCTGTCTTCAATGCTGTATTCTCTTCCTGCCATTAGTGGTACTATAATTAAGCTTCTGCCATCGTTTGCTGCCCTTTTCTACACATACACCCTCCTACATCTTTTGGAGGAATGTTCCCTTAGCAAAACAGTTTGCATGTCAATTGCGGATACAACATTGTGTTCTCTATGCCATGAGGTTATATTAGCACTTATATTTGTGTTCACAAGGGTTGCTTGCATACATAAAGCCTGTAAGTGTTTCAGAATTGGGGCCATAGTATGCAGTGTTACTGGGCAATAATCTTATGATGTAACCATAAACCTCGATTGTCTGTTTAATATCTCAGATGTTTCAATTTGCATTTCGTTAAAACTTGGCAAAAGGTTATCAACTCGAATCCAAAATTCTCACAAAAATTGTTCTAATATGTAAAGTAAGTTTTGATTTATGGAGTGACAAAAATGTAAATTTCTAAGCATTTCAGTTTATTTTTTTGCCAAACTTTAGACTAAAATGACTTTTTTAAAGTGAAATGATTCTGGATGTAGTTATTTTCATGACTGTGGAGTAAAAGCAATTGAAGATGTTAATTTAACTGCATTTACAAATAATTCTTATAAAGAGATTTGCTTCTCAGGAAATAAATAAGATGAGCTTATTATATGACTGAGCTTATTATATTACTGATCTTATTAAGAACATCTATAGACAGAATATGTTATTATTTTTGCAAGGAACCTGAGTACAAAATAATCTGTTAAAAATATATACTCTTATGACCTAACGGAAGTTGTTTAGTGGAGTTCCACATTATAAAATATGACAAATCATTGCTGTGTAACACTTGTTGTAAAAGAGCACAGTAAACCCATGTAATAGTTCAAGGGAGACTTGATTTGCAATAGGAAGACCTTTGACCATTGAGAAAAAACATAATTTAATCTTGTATTTGTTGCTGGAATATCACTTAAATTAACACAGACTTCCAGTGTAGATACATAAATTTTATAGAAGAAATGTATAACAGTAGATTGCCTTTGATAGCACAGTTGAACATTGGACTAGTCTTAGATTCGTACTAGTAGTTTGGAGAAGGAGAGTATCAACACCTCACATAAAAATCCTCAATTTAAATTCAGTTCTCAGCTTTTCCTTTAAGACACACAGAAACATGATATGTCTTTCATAAATCCCTACTTTGTTGTTGTTTTATACATAAAACAGGCAATGGGGTCTCTTGTGTTTAATCATTTTAATTAAAAGTGTGAATTTTGCCAGTTGCATCAGCTGGTCTCTCATTTTCTGTGGAAGGATTTCTGCTGTGAAATTGGTTTTAAATCTGGTTACCTTTTAATATTTGAAATCTTAGAAAAGCATTTGGATTCAAAGAGAAAAATATAACCCATTAGCTTTGCTTTTAATATTGGAGGTATATTATTTAAATTTGATATTTTCCAGTGTCTTCTAAAATACCTGTGGGGTGGAGTGCAAGGAATCAAGCTTTACTCAGTGTACTTGTAGGCACAACTTCTCCAGATAAAGCTTGAAATATCTCATGTAAGAAATGTCAGCATTTCCAAATTTCTTTTCCACCAGTGAAACAAATAAAAAAAAAAAAATTAAAAAAAAAAAAAATCAGAAAAGGAACATTTTCACACAGCAGGGAAAGGATTCTGAGGAGTTTTGAATGGGAAATGTCAAAACAGAAAGTGTAACTGTTTCAGTTTTCCATTTCTTTTCATTTTGATTCAAGATGAGATTTTTCATTTTGATTATCTCCATCACAGAATGAAAGGCCTTTGTCAAAACTGCCATTTTCACATGAAAAAGTCGCAAGTTATAAAAATCACCTTTTTCCGGTGAGAAATCTTGTTGATTGAGGCAGCTGGCCCAACTCTAACGTGATGCTGAACTGCAACCAACAACAGTCCACGACTAGCATAAGGGCCTCAGGGATGTTTTGCTGGCCATTGCCACCAGCTCTGCTCCTCAGCTAGAACAGCCTCCCACAGAAGAGCCCAATGAGTTGAAGGGACCTGCTGGCTTTGGGTGGGTGTCAGGAGATGTCAGGTGACTATGTGGCCCTGCAGCACTTTGAGAGAGGGTGAAGGCAGGGAGAGGGAGGCAGCAAGGGAAGACATGTGGCCCCAATGCACCCTCTTCATCAGGCCCTCCCAGATGCAACAGGTAAGCAAGGCCTGATGTGCCAGATGTGTTCTCCATCCTGCATCCACAAGCCATCCCATTTGAAAGGGGTCCAGGATTGAAGACTCCTTGGAGGCAATTGATCAAAGTTTCTCAAAGTTATGTCTGAAATGTCAGGCTCTGTGCTGTTTTTGGGTTTGATGCTTTCATATGTTTCAGCCACGGAGGAGTCAGGGCTGAAGGACAAATCTGTGGGTTCCTCCCTCGCTCCCTCTGTCCCTTGCCTATCTGCACCCACGCAGGCAGCAGGGCTGTCTCCTCCTTACTATGTTGTATGGCATTTCTGGCAGAGCCAGAGCAGGCAGAGAGGTCTTGGGACAGGCCCTGCAGCTTCATTGCCAGTGGCAAGGCTGGTATTCCTGCATAGTCATTAGCCAGGCTGCACCCATCTTGTCCCTGTCTGCTTGGAGAGGTCCCATGAGAAGTCACATCAGTCCTCTGTATGGAGACAGCTGTGCAATGGTTCTCAGGGGACGCCAGCTCTATTGGGAGTCTGAAGGGATACTCCAGTGGTGACAACAGGACACCCCAGATTGCTTTCACTGGAAAGACTTGTTTCTTCTTCAAGGCTTTTAAAGTGTGTGAATGTGTGCAATGGGTCTTCCTGAAAGAGGCAAGATATGTCACAAGGAAACCAATTCCCCACCTTTACAAGAATGGGATAAGGTCTTATAAACCCTGAAGACACAGACGGAACTACGATAAATAACCATGTAGGCTCCTCATCCTTTAGTTATTTATGTTTAATGCCTCGTTGATCTTGTCAGGACAAGTGACATGATTTTAGTAAAATATGTCAGTGTAATTTGCAGGATGCTTTATAAAAGTAAAGCTCAACCACAGCTAGAAATTTTTCACGTGCAAGAGGAGAAAAAAAAAAAGAATCTAACCCCTCTTACTCTCAAACTCTGTTCAATCTTCCCTCCATATAAATGGACTGTTTTTAGTTTTTCCTTATTGCATTCCTGACACTGCAGGTAAACCTGTTGCTGTATGTATTTTATCACTACGTTCTGCTTGGGAAAGTAGTATATATTTTTAATATACTTATTGTATATTTAGATCTATATTATTTAAATGTGTATATACATATTTAAAAGTAAAAACCTGCTGGTTTTTTAAACTGCCTTTAGTTACAGCAGAAAGTAAACAGAGCTTTGATTTTTAAATGCTTATAAGCTTTGCTTTTAGATCTCACGATAAAGTTTATTTTTCCACTGGAGTACGCGTGTCTGAAAGTTAAGGCTAGTTGCTAATTTTGAAGAACCTTCATCCTGGCAGAGTTCTCTTGAGTTCAGCAGGTCTCAGGAGCTTTCACAGAATCTGTATTCACATGGTTTTGAATATACCTAGGTCTAAACAGTGTTATCATCACCATCTTTCAGTCCACAAGCATCTCCTTATTAATCGTCTGTGAGCCTTACCTCCTCTTTAATACACTGATTACATTTCATACTATTCTTGCTTACAACTGCCCAAGTCGATAACCTCTGAGTAGATCTCTTTGTGTAATATTCAGCCATGCCTTTATCAGTGCATGTGGCACACCAAATTATTTTTTGCATTAGCATAAACAAAAGAAATGCAGTTTAAGAAACACTAGTATGTTTTCTCCATATTTGCATTAATTATAAGTATACCGTACTCACATACTGACATAACTGTATTGTATAGAAGCCTTCAAGTAAAACAGTATTTATCGTGAAAGATGATTGCAGTTTCAATAACGAGTCCTTCTCATTACTTAAGAAACATATATTTAGCCAGATACCATGAACACTAAGTTTAGTTCACTTGGCAGCACTTTAACCAACGCATTTATAATCTTTGTATTTAAAATCCCAAATAAGCCGTAATTCACTGGCCATGCTGCATAGTGACTGTATGCATCCTATGTTTTAGAATAAAAGTATAAAATTACAGAGATATCATCAATTATTTTAAAAAATGTAAATGTAGTGACATGGTGTAGGAGAGAACCACATTGGTCTTCATTACTCTGAAAACAGAAATTGCTGGGAAGCAGGGGAAAAAAACAATATGAAAAGAAACGGTTCCTTGGGAGAAATGGCTTTTCTACAAATGGCACTGAGTGAATTCAGAAGAAAGTGGCTAACAAGGCTTTTCCTAATAACAAGCCAAGGGTGTTTCATACTTTTTCATCTTCAAAATTACAAATGTAAAGTAAATGTACTCTGTTTTATCACAGAATTACTCACTGGAGCCCATGTGTTTCTTTGGGACTGCGAGTAGTGTATAGTAGAGTGTGTTGTGTGAGAATCCCTCACTGCTGCAAGTGGCCATCTCTTCTGAATGGTGGAAGGGAACAATAGGCATCCACTTGCATGAGAGACCTTCTTTCACTTTCCCCGAAAATAATTTCCTGCAGTCAAGAGTTGTGAGGAGTTAGCAAAAACATGTGGCGTTCTCTTGTTGAAATACACCCTTGAAGCTTTTAGTTTCTTCCTTCTCAAAGGAAGGAAAGGTACCTTGAAGGAGCCCTTTTTCTTAGAGTTCCTCGAAAAAGGGGATTTTACACACTGTGAGGTGTGTGGAGCAGAACAAGGAAGGTTTCTACCTTGTTTAAATGATTAATTAGGGGTGAAGTCTCTCACAGAGCATTTAATCTGGATTTGTATATCCTGACAACATAGAGGGGATGAATGAAAATTTTCAACTTACCTTACTACAAATTCAGATCTTTCATTTCAAGAGGTTGGCCATGTAGAATAAACCAAAGCTTTCCTCTAGGAGGAAACACTGAACAATGGCCAAATGATAGGAGATGCCTGTGCAGTTACCTGGTAAGTGTAAGGCTTTATGAAAATATAACATTTTGAAATTTTGTTTAACTTGGTGAGACTTTGGAACAACATGAACAATTATAGATGATCATTTGTGGCTTGGTTATAGGAACGAGCTAATACTGCAATATTTTAGGCTTATGATATGCTTTTCCCAAATTTCTAAAATAGACAACATAGAAATAAACTAAAAAGAAGTGGCGCTACCTAGTGGGTAAGGAAACAAACTCAATCCTCTGCTATCTCTGAAGTCCCATGGTGTCTTCCTCCTTTGTTCTTCATCTTCCCACCTGCAAAGCAGCACAAAATTGCTCATCTCTAAAGGAGCTAGGGAACTCTTGAGGGAAGAGGCAACTCAAGACAAAGTCATTTTGGAGACAGCGCCCCAGGGATGGTCCTCTAAATACATTTCCCTTAAGCTTCATGTTGATGTTTGGGTTTATTTTTTCATGTTGTTTTGGTTCTTCTGTTGAATGGTTTGTTAAGGATATGAGATTGCTTAATAATGTTTTGCGTATTTTTTACCGCATTCAAAGGCAGGGGAAACTATTGACTGTCCTCAACCAAATTGAATGAAGCAGTAAAGGCCTCAAGGATAATTCATTTCCTAGAAGTTTTAGGAATATATGTGGTTGGTTACAGCAGAAAGGTTCTGTCAGATGGAAACAGATGGAAAGGACATGGCATGAACGTGCATGTTACCAGGCCTTAGAGGATGAGTGTGCCTGGCGAAACTGCACTGTAGCAGCAACACTTGACTAGCAGCTCACAGCCCAAGGCCCTGTGACTTCAGACTTTGTTATTTCCAGTGCTATTGGAAGCGCATGGTAATTTTACTTGGGTTGCACATTTGCTGTCTCTTTGCTGCCAAAAATGCTAGTCCATTCCAGTCCTGTCTTCCCAGTCCCACACCAGTCATTGTGACAGCATCAGTATGCACACTGTGGAGCAGCTGAGGGACTTTCTCTATCCAAAACAATTTTTTTTGGCCCAATCAGTCTGTAGCTTGATGGGATCCTTGATCTAGTCCCTGAGACAGTTGTGCCAGTGTTGGTGCTGGCCCAAGGGATGAGCAGGAGTCTGTACCAGGGGTGAGGCTATCTTTTTTGGTACCTTCAGCTGATCATGACCCCAAACCCTGGGGCTATTTGTTTGTTGTATGGTTGCCTTGGTTCCTTTTCTGCTCCCGTTTCAGGTAAACCATGGTGAGTTATCTTTGTCGCAAGCCTTTTGGGTGAACAGCAGCAGCTTTGCACTTTTGAATTTTATTCTGTTCCTCCTAACCATATTCTAATTTGGAGTTTCTCATCTTTCTGTTTAACAGGAAAGATGCCTGCTCTAAAAATATAGAATATGGCTCCAGATCCTTGTTCTGAGAACAGCTGGTCACGTTCAAAATGAATTCCTAAAGAAAATAGCAAATTTGAAAAGAAATGTGAAATTCTGATTTCTGGCAAGTGAAAGGCTGGCCTGAGGTAAGCCAGCCAATTCCTGGATGACTCCAGCGCCAGTGCAAGCGCCAGCACTATTGCCTTCTCTCTTTCGCTGCAGAGCTGGTGCTAAGGTTTCAGTTTCACGTAAACCATTTGCCAAATGGTTAGTTCTGGAAATAACAGCCCAGTTCCAATGATGACACAGGTGACATTTTCAAAATCAAAAACTGGGACAGTTCTGTAGTGACATTTTTAGGGTCTCAAAATATCCCTGCAAAAGACGAACGTATGCTTAAAAAAACATGCTGATGTCACTACTGCCAGTGTCTGCTTTAACAGCGATACATACATACTTCCCGGAGAACAAGGTTTTTTCCAGTTGCTTTAATCCAAAGTAAATTGTGTCATGAAACACCAAAAGTGCTGCTAACATTCATTCTGGTCTCGTCTGAATCATAAGGCTGAACCAATTTAACTTAACTTAGTTCAGTAAACCAGCGGGACAAGTATGTAGAGTTTCCTGGACTTTTTAAACTCATTATCTTTCAGCCCATACGTTTGATCAGTATACGGTAGCTGGCCACAGCTTGGGTTTTAAATGTCGCGTAGGCATTTGCGCACAAGGCTGCCTGGGTAGGAAATCACACAGCTGTACAAGCCACCCCGAGCGTGCGAACACTCGCGTTGCAAGGGGGTCGGGCAGGGTGCTGCACTCAGGGGGCTGCCCTGCCCAGCCCAGCTCCTGGCACCAGCTGTGCTCAGGGCTCCCCTCTCTGCAAATGTGCAGTAACGTTTGCTCATTTGGGAGGAATGGCTTGACCAGGTGTTTTGCAGCAGGGAAAAAAAAATCAAATGTTTTTCACTCTTGGTTGAAAGTGGAAAAACTTGTGCACCTCTGAGGTGCTGAAAGAAGCTCCTGGGTTGCTGTGATGTCCTACAGAGCAAGGACAGTCTTGCTAAAAAACGTGTCAGTGGTCCTTTTAACAGTTAGGAACTAAAACAATTTTTTACACAAATCACAAGTCCCGCTAATTAGAAGTGGAGCTTTCCTGTCTGTCATCAAAATGCAGTAAATCCTGGAGGTTCTGTGAGGCATACGGTGTTTGGGACAACATGTTGGAGATAAGATATCTCTGCTAATGAAGTACAGAACATGTTCCCCTCGGGGACTTGCAAGGCGCTCTGTGAGCAGAGATAATTGAATTGTTGTAACAGCTTTGTGAAAAAGGTGTTGCAGCTTCCAGATAACCTCTGAGCTCAAGATTCTTGATATGAATTTCCTGGTGTGGCATGAGGCATAGCAGGAGGATAGGAGCCAGCCCCAGCACCCTGTGAAAGCCTTGGCCCTCCTTCCTTGGTGGGGCTGAGCACATGGAGGGGCCCCGGGTGTGAGCGCCCAAAGAGGAGCCCACGCTGCTCAGCAGTGCCCTGGGAGGAGCTGCAGGATGCCCAGGTGTCTGCAAACATACTGAACTCATTTGTCCAGACCCCTCAGCTTAAGGACAACTGCTTAAAGTACTTTACAATGTTAAGTGTACACAGAAAAAGGTGACAGATACACAGAAGTAAATTGTAGGCATCTTAAACAATACTGACTCTACTCCTTGTTACAAAACGGCTTTTCTGCTGATGGGTATTTCCTACAGTGTTTGTCAAACAGTAGGTTCATGGCTTAGTCAGGGACAAAGTTATTAAGGACATAAAACGCCATCTGGATGATGCTAATAAACATAAAACCTAACCTTCAGATACACTACTGCAGTGACCAGACTGCGCCAGACCAGATTACCCTTTGTTTGTGTTAAAATTTGAGCCCTCTACTAACTCTCTTGGCTGCCCAACCTCATATATTTTGATCTGAAAACCTAAAATGTGGTTATTCTAATGAGACAACCAAGTGACCTGTCCCTGGCATCTTACTGGAACATTGTCTTAAGAGGGACGGTTTCCTAGTAGAGTTTCTTTTTTGGTTTCTAAACAGTTGGTGGTTGGTTTTAAACTTTTGTTTAGGATTTCTGCTTCTCAGTCTAGTTGGCAGTCCATGTGATGAGGAAAAAAAAACAAGCCCTCTCACAAGCTGAAAAAACCCTAAGCTATCCTACAAATGCATTTTGCACTTGTTTATACAAGAAAATGATGGGATTTTCCATTAAAAATCTGTTCTGTTCTGTAGGAATGACCTTGCTATCACTCTACTGCCATTACTTCTTGCAGAGTGCATTGCTCTAAGGGAGGGAGAAGGTTGTGCAGGCCTAACCTGAAGCTATCTAACATTAAAGGATAGTTTACCTCTGCAGGAAGGGCTGGGTTTTCTTTCTACGCCAGGATACAGTTTGCCAAATGAATCTGTGCTTGTCACTAGCACTTGCCATTGAAAGACAGTATGTGCTGACAAAGATTATGTTGGCATTGTGGTTTATTATTATAAATACAACTGCTTTGCAGAGAGCAGGTGAGAAATGCTAGCAAAGGGCACCCATTCCACTTGCTCCCCGAAGGCACCAACCTTTCAAGGCTTGAAGAGGAGGACCAGCATCAGCTGGGTCTGAGCAGTGCCTTGCCCTCTGAGGGCTTGCACTGAAAGCAGTGGTTCAGCTTGCAGTCAGGTACCGCTCACCCTGCACCAGGCTGCTGCAATCTCACCCCTATTGGCAGCAGTGTAAATAAATATCTGCCTCTTCACCCACCCAGGCTGAACTGAGCAGACCTCTAGACAAATGCAGCTTCATGTGTTATTCAGTGCTATGAGACTGCGAGGAAGATGCACACACATTAAGGTGTCCAAATCTGATGCCAGAACTAGTCAGATGCTTCCCAAATGAGCATGCACATGTGTGAGAATGAAAATGTTACACTTAAAAAGGACAGAAAGTGAAGTTTGCTGTCTAATCAGAGGCTTCTCCATGCTGTCAGGCTGATTTGCAGATTTGTGTATGGCATGTTAAAATAGTCAGGAGAATTGTAACATACCTATAAGCCTAGCCTAAGCTTCCAACACAACCTAGCAGTAGAGCAGTTAAATCAGTTTGCCACTGTCACTTGATACTGGTTTTTGGGAAAAATAAACCGTGGAACACTGAGCCATACCCTGCAAATTGCTGTTCAAACAGCAACAAAGGCTTGACCACTTGGCAGCGTTGGTACGTGCCCCCAGGCCTGACCAGTAAGGCTGATGTGGGGAAATGGCAGCTATAGGCACATGCATCCTCTTTTTTTTTCTCCCTTCTCTATAGAGGCTCAGTATTAGAAAAGTGTTTTCTACAGAAGTGAAATGTATTTCCACTGTGCCTGTGTCATGATCATAGGGACAGTTCTTGGGAGCAGGACTGCAAAATAACTGATTCTCACTCTGTGAAATGGTGTTGAGGTTAATTATTCCTCAGAACTTTTACACCTCTCTTGTGAGCATCATGTAATGCTTACTGTAGATGATACCTTTGTTATGTGAGTTTGAAAGTATCCCCTTCCTTTTTCCCCAGACAGTTTGGCTGCTGGACATCTATCCTCTGTATGTCCCTCTGCTAATAACACCACTGCAACATGACAGTCCCTCATCTCCATGGAGTAGATGAGCACAGATGAAGGTCTTGTGAAGCATCGTTTTGATACTTTCCTTGGGTATCATCCAAACCCACAGGGAGGATTTCCTGCCCCCAGCAGTGCCCTGTCTCAAAGGAAAGGAGTGGGAGAGTTTTCAGGAAGCATGGTGAGGGAAAGTTGGTGTTTTAATGCAGAGCACAGATTTCAACCTGGGTATGTGTTCTTGGCTCCCCTCCACCACCCAGTGTGAGATGGGTTCTTTGGTGCCGTGCAGCAGCTCGGGATGGGGCTTCCCCTCCCAGTGCAGTAACTTACACATGGAGAGCACTTGATTTCTCCACTCCAGACCGCTCTTCTCTGTCCCCTACACTCTATATTTGGGATATGCTTTTCTTGCGTATTTCTGGTCAGAGATACAAGGTGTAAATAAAGCTTAAAATGCTCAGTCAGTAGCATGTGCTTAATTAAATTTCTACTCATGCACTTTTAATATTAGTAAGCCATTTGGTAAAAATCTTCATTTGTCTGAAGCCATTATGGGTGTATGAAGCTCGAATAAAAGTAGCATTCCTGGTTATCATCCAATATATACTTTGGTTCTGATTTTATGTTCCTTTTCAAGACAATATTGCCTCTAGTTGTCTCCATGTGTAGTGGATTTAGCTTCAGGTGAAAGAAAGTAGCAATTTTTGCAAACAAAAAAAAATCATTCTTACAAAAATTGGTTACAGTTTAATAATTCATAGAGTAATATTCAGAACAAGAAACATCAGAATAGAACTTAACTAAATATTCACAGTTTGGGAATATCCATGTTTACTTGCTAATGCTTTTTGCAAAATAAGAGCCCAAATATAGGAAATCTGTGCTATTATTCATTACAATTAAATGGGCTTTGGTTCTCAGAGACTCCCAGTAAAATCTGCACTCTGTTGAACAAGTCTGTACTAGATTATTTAGTGTCTGCTATTAATAAATATTTCATTGTGGTGATGGAAAATATTTCTTTGCTTTGTGATACAAGCCCATTTTTTGCATCCTGAAGAATATTTAAGGCTTTTTTTTTTTTTTTTTCCCTGGGATAGGGCTTTCATGCACAGGCAGCTGCTGATCTGATTTAGCGGCTTGTGTTCGGGTTAGTTGGCTGAGTGTGATTGAGACAATGTGGTAGGCTGGGGAAGGCAAATGGAAGAAGTGATAAGGAGCCCAAATCATTCTTGGGAAGCTGTTCCCTCCTGCAGTGGTATAGAGATGCTGCTGAATTCAGACAAGGCGCCTGACCTTAAACCAGGATTTCTGAGGCCTTTTCAGTCAATGGTCTTTATACAGCCAATGGAAAACAAGTGAGTTTTCCAAAAGCCATTTTTCAATGGAAATGTTCTTTTGCCAGAGATACCATGAGTAATCTCTTCCCACCACCAGAATGGGACTCTATTGTGTGTGAGAGAAGTGAGACGAAGGAGGAAACCTGTCCAAAATGTCTTTGTGTTTCAGCGTTCAGCCTTGGGAAAATAAGGACATTTCTGACAAAAAACAAGATCTTTCATTCCTCCTTTTTATCAAAACATCCATAGGAAGATAAAGGGACAGGAGAGGATACTCTGGGTAAGAAGGAGCATGAGATGGATTTTCTGACCAGGTCAGCTTCCTTGGCTATACGACCAGAAGGTCCTCTGTCCCACAGGACTCTGTGACTTTCTGTTCTCTCAGTTGACAAATTCAGTGGGACACGGTGATTGACTGTACAGACCCAGGCATTCTTTCTGTGCCAGAAGCATCAATATGAATCTTGAGGTATTTATGCATGCTCTTTTCTGGTCCTGGCAAGGTAGCTTCTCAGGAAGGTTCCCCTGACTGTGACTCTGTTGATATCTTTCTGTGGGGCTGCGCCCTGGCTAGTGTTAATTTAACGTAGGAGTCAGCTTCATCCCATAAGCCAACACTCATTGAAACTGTCAGAAATTGTCTCTTCTCCTCAATAAGAGCAAGAACAAGCCCACCTCAGTCAGCTGGAAGATAATTGCCTCTCTCTTTGACTGCCCTTAGAGTCATCAATTTTGATAGTGAGTCTGTTGGGGCTTTGTTAAAAGATCAGTGATAGTCAAAGCAACAACAGAATGTAACAGTGCTCAGGGTGCAGCAAAGATGCATGTGCAAGTTCTGCACTTCCCACACCTGCCTCGAGGCCTGGATGTGAGTCAGGTCCCTGCTGCAAGCCCCGTGATTGGGCTCTCTCACACATCTGACAGAAGACACAGAGGAGGAAAGCACAGATGCAGGGAACCAAAATGATGACTCCTGCTTTTCCCAGCACCACCTCTTGCTTCCTGGTGCATTCTCTGCCTTGGTCTGTGTTGCTTCTTGAGTGTAAAGCGTCGAGCATAGACTGGGTATTTATGGTGTATGTTTATGGCAGAGGTCTACATGTGGGGGGGCTATGGGCATTTTTGTTATTTCAGTAGAGGGATTTGTGGAAGAGATGGTGATAGTTCATACAGTCTGGCCTCTTGCTTTTTAGGCAGTACTGTAATGTTTTTTCTGACATCTAAGTCTAACAGCTACTTAGGAATCCAAAAAGTAAAAGTTGACAGTGTTTTCTAATACCTCCATTACTTCAGACAATTGATTCCATTTTCTAGCTGAAGACGTTGGCTTTTTATGTTGAATGAACCATGTTCCAGTGGCCTTTCATTATTGATGTTCATTAACGAACAGTCCCCCCTCCCGCCCTCACCTCCCATTTGTTCATAATGTAGTGGCCATTATGTCCCTATACCAAAATCACATACCATCAACTGTTCTTAATAATCTGCGTGTGGTCTGTCTGGCTGTTCTGTCTGTCTGGCACAAGTTTCCAAGGCTATTAAAAAGGAAAAATAGCATTGGCTCCTGTCAATAAGACTGGGGAAGATTTTCAAGGTCAAATCCTGCAGCAAACTGCTTTCTTTCACAAATGTGAGAGACTTGTAAGGACCCCATTCACGTGATAAATATTTATGATTTGGGAGGAGGAATTCAAGAGTAAGTGAAATCTTCTGACATTGACTATCGTGGGAATTTAGGGGGGAGAAGGACGGGAACAAATTTGAGGGGAAAACCTTCAGCAATTTTAATCATTTCAATTGCATTTTCTCAGCAATTTACTTTTCACTTGGGAAAACCCCTTTTCCACTGGAAATAGTGAATAGGAGGGGATTTTTTTTCATTTCCAGCCTAAGTTCCTTATATTAAGCCTATAAATCCTGAAGTGGGACTCTCTTGGTACAAAATACTATTGTAGTAATGGATTTGTTGGCATCCCTCAAAGCTGAGGGACTACATGAATTTGCCAATGTATGGATCTGCTTTCCTTCATTCCAAATTTCTCAGCTGACTTGTAATTGCATTGCATGGAAAGCATATATGTTTTCTTGGGGTAAACTGAGATTTTAACCCAGGGGAGGAGTAAACTCTTATTCTTCTTTACTTTCTTCATGTAGAATCCTAAGGAGATGGAGACCACTCCCTTTAGACTTGAACACGTTTCTTTGCCAAAAGAATTTTCATGGTTTAAGGGATGAAGTGCACAGAGTAAGTATCGCTTGCCTATTATTGGAGAGTTTGAACCCTAGAAGAGACTGGCCAGATCTCATTAGTGGCTGGAGATTTCTAGGAAAGTCTGGAAGCACCAGTCAGCATGATTCCTCTGCAATCTGATTTATCTGTGGGATTTTGACTTCCCCTCCCCCCATCAAAAAAGTTTCAGCTCTCTTCAGTGGGTCCTTGTGTGACTTGGACTTTTCCTTAAGAAATTATTAAAATTTAAAATCTGACTATTCAGAAGCTTTGAGTAGAAAACATTGTCCCCATAACAGAGACATTCCTTTGGGGATGCTGAAGCATCCATTCAGCCATGTCTGATGGAAACAGATAGGGAAATTTCGTATTCCCAAACAGTAACATTTTCATTCTAGCTCAGTTTGACTTTATGCTCTATTTGTGCATAACCCAAACATACTCGTGCATGGACTTAGGTTGTTAGTCTGTCTGCTTCCTCCAAGATGCACCTTTTGTAAAGTTTTCCATTGGTTTTAGCAGTTACAATAGAAGGCACAGGTATTTGTGCTGCTATGGTAGATGAAATTTCTTTGAGCTGATGGGGGGAGAGGGGAGGCAGGAATTAAAAAAAAAAATAGTTTATAAACTGAGATAAAAGCTTTGACTTTTTTTTTTTTTTTTTTTT
>JANVCC010000022.1:5220531-5298162 GCA_025345505.1 Todiramphus chloris collaris | reverse complement strand
AAAAAAAAAAAAAAAAAAAAAAAAAAAAGCCCTGCCACCCCAGAAAGTTAGCCAGAAATTCATTTACTGAGACCCAGGAATTTCAGTTCTATCACAAGTAAAAGTCTCCTTCTCTGGAGATTTTCAAAACTCGCCTGGATGTGTTCCTGAGTGGCCTGTGTTAGGGTAGATTAGGTTGTAGGGTAGATTAGGTTGTAGGTTAGATTATATGATCCTGCCCTGGCAAGGGGGTTGAACTCGAGGATCTCCAAGGTCCCTTTCAACCCCTAGCACTGTGATTCTGTGAAAAGGAAAAGTTTTGCACATTTTGAGTATCCAGCCAACACAATCATCATGTTCTTTTGCCAACTTCAGGGCAACCAGAGGACAGGGCATGCAGGATGCCATGCACTGGCATCAGCAGGTTCTACAGATATTCCTCTGCACATCTCAGACCTCCATGCTGTCCCCTGCCCCTCCTTTTCTTTCACTTCCCTTCTCAGCTCATGCTTCCTTCCAGCCACCTCCTTCATCTTGCTGCCTCTTTGTCCTCCTCAAACATCACTCATGCCTTGGGTATTGGCCATGGTCTCCAGCACCTGGAGGACCTGCATGGTCCTCCTGAGATTGGGGCCAAACAAAGAGGAAGAAAAGTCTCCCAGGACAAGAGAGACTCACCCCTTCCAGTCTTGCAATATTTTCATGTAAAACCAAAGCTTTCCAACTCATGCCCTTAAAATATGGAAAATCTCTTGTGCTGAGCATCCAGAGGGTTTGTCTGAGGTGTGTGGCACATAGGACCCTCAGCATACTACTGTTGATGACTTCTGTCCTGGGAAAAACACAAATCATGGGTTTCTCTTATCTAAGCTGCAGGAAAAAAATTCAAGATGCCAAAAAGCTAACGGAAAAATTGTCTACTACTTTATTTAAAGATTTGTAAACAAATCAACTGCTTTGTTGAGAATAATGCATTCAAACCTGAGAATCTAAGAATCTTTGAAATGGGACCTGCAGTGTGTCCTAGTGAGACAGTTACAGCTGCTCTCTTCTTGACACTGACTGTGAGAGAGCTTTATAAGCTTTGGTGTGTTCCTCCTGAGAGCACAAGAGGGTGTTTTATCAGTCACAAATAATGTTTGGCAACACTAAGGGAAGCACAATCCAACTTTGAGTGGAGAGATTTATGCAGTAACAAGGTCAATTGTGTTATTTTACATTAACATTTACTTAATACCACTGTTTACTTGATTAGTGCTTGCTCTATATATCCTCAGTAGGGAAAAAAACGTAAGTACCTGCCAAGGATAGGTAAATGCTAACTGAGAAGAAGAGGGAAGGAAGAAGCGGTGTGCGGGTGCTCATGCACTGCCCCATCACTGTGGTCTGCTCCCAGGAAGGGCTGGCTTCAGGGGCACTGCCTTCTCCTGCCTTCTTCAAACCTGCTGTGCGGTGCAGCATTTCCCACCTACATCATTACTTTCTAAAGAAATATGACAAGAAGCAGGGGAATGATTTGTGAATCAGATGCATGTTTTCAAATTGTGATAATTAGTCATTTATTAGGAATGTATTTTTTAATTTTTAATTTTCTAAGGGATTTTGCTTCTTATAGGCTTGAGGAAAAGCAAACTTGTAGGTGGCAAAGATTTCACAATGCTTCCTATTTTCAAACAATTTAGTATATCTAGAAGAAATACCAGTTATAATACCAATGTGCTGCAGCTACTCATGAAATGGCTCTTTCTCTCATCCTCTCATTTGATTTCAGAAAAGAAGTCAGATAAATAACTTCAGCTGAAATAGGTTAGTATTCCTACAAATGGCAGCCATTCTCCATGCCTGGCTCAGTGTTTGTTCTGCCAGACAACAGTCAGGATATTTGTGGAGCCCCACTCTCACTGGGAGGCACAGGCTCCCCACACTGGGAAGCAGCTCGTGGAGAGAGCTGGCAGCATCCAGTGAACTGTGCACTTCAGGACCTTCCCTGTGGGAATGCTTCTGGTTATACACAAGGACCAAAGGCCAGGCAGGGGTAAGGAGTGGGAAGGGAACTGCATCATAGTACATAGACCTGAATGCCTTAAGTAACTGTCTCAATAAAGACCTTCCAGCACCTTCCTTCTGCTCCCAGAACCTTCTCAGCTTTGCTCCCAGTTCCTCAGGGCATGTCCTGCCATTGGCAGTGGGAAATGGTGGTGCATCTTGTCTATGTGGGATGGACCTCACATTGAAAACATAGAATATTGTTCTGTGGGCTTTGTTTTCCAGTGCTTAGAGACCAGAGCATGCACCCAGATAATCTATCATCAACTAACAGCTTATTCTGAGAGAGATCTATCTATCGATCAATCGATCTCTTAGAGATCTAGATAGACTCTTGGATCAGCAGTGCCACACAAAGACGGTACAGCCCCACCGCAGCCTTGCCATCCTGGTCTCACCTAACTTCAGGTCCCTGGCTAGAAAAGCTGTGTCTTTGGCTTTGTGCCGTTCACCATTCCCATTGTTTGGGTGATTATTCGCATGTGAGATGATTAACCTGACAGTGCTGGTGTCTGCCTGACATCAAGCAGAGCAAACACACAGGCAGTTTACGATGCTTTGGGGTGCCAGCAGCCAGGTCCACAGCTAGCAGAAGTTAAAAACTCTCCCTTTGCAAATAATTTTTTCCCATTAATTTCTGTATGACACCAAAATAAAAATAACCTTTTCCACTTTCTATTCCCTCTAAAGGAAACCGTGCTAATAATTAAGCTGTGTGCCAGAGCATTTAAGGAAGAGCAGATACTGAGCTGAATTCTAACCAAACATGTAACAGAAAGCATAACTGTGTTTTCTGTCTAATTTTCTCAGATGTTAGGGCCTATTTATGATCTCCCTCATGCCTCAGAAACCTCTCTGAAATCAACACATATGTGCTGTCATGCAACCTGGTTAAATTTAGCGGGGGATGAATTTTCATTTAGGACAACTGTCTGCTCAAAGCTGATATTGTTTCAGTTTCAGGAGTAGCTCTGGGTTTAGTTGTTACTAATCTGCCACCTGGAGAGCTGCCTGATCGTCCAGATACTGTGTTCTGCAGGTTCTTTGTTCGCCCTGGCCCAGAAGGTTCATTAAGCCCTATAGTTGTGTCATCAGGGGCCAGATCCTTAGCTGGGGTGTCCAGACTGACCCTCCCCAGAACCAATATGGCTATGCCAGTTTGCACCACCTCAGGGCATGATCCTGCCTGCAAAAGGCACCAGCAAGATAAACCAAGTAATTACTGATTTTATTTCTAAGTGGACAAAACGTGGGGTGTGAATCAGCCAAAGTGCATCAGGGAGCAGGCTCTTCCTAACTTCACCATCACTGAGTGACTCTTTTCTAGAGAGCAGAAGTCATGTGGCCCCTCTTGCAAAGTCTGCAAGCTAAAGCAGCCTTATACCTGCATTTTCAGGTATTGCATGAGGAGAGCATTCAAAAGGAGCTGAAGCAAGTGTTGCTGAGCGCAGGCACATGGCTGCTCTCACCTCTAGTGCTACTGCTGCTGCCCGAGATCTGTCCTCTGAGCTGACAGCTTTTCCTTGCTACAAAATTTCTGCTGTATGCATTTAACCCCGAGACGAAAGGAGGACTAATGAGAACAACCAAAGGAGCAGACTACATGAGAGAGCAATCTTACCCCACCCAGTGATGCTGTGCTCGTGTATGTACTGAAGAAACCAGTCTGTTATTTTACTAATTCTGCATTAGGCAGTACTGATTTCACAGCTTTCACTTTTGATGGGAAACAGTACTTAATAAGCTGGCTGTTAGACGGACAACCCTAGCAGTGCTACCTTTCGATGAACATTACTGTTTCAGTGAACGTGGATGTGTGCACAAGAGAGAGCATATGAATAGTTGGTAACAGCTGGAATTTAATTTAATAAATGAACATAGAAAATGCAGGGCTGACTAGTGAGGTGAATTATTGGCTTTTTCATCACTGAGATCATGAGCCACATCCAATCCAGACCGGAGAAGGTAAAAAAACCCTGTTTGATTAAACATGGGAGTCATAAAGGAAATTTGAGTACGGGGGGTGGGGGGGCAGTTTTGTTTCACAGAGGCTGCGGGAGGTGCCAGCTCTGTTGACAATTGTTGGTGAAATACTAGGGACCTGTGGACAACACAGTCTGGACTCCACCTTTAAGGATGCGGTCTCAGAAACCAGAATCTGCAACAGCCTTCTCAAGCAATTTTCCTCACCCTAACTTACATAGCAAGAACTCCAGGAAATTAGTGGGGGACAGGGGGAGGGAGTCACGGGGGTTTGAGGATTTGGGTTTTTTTAAACCTAAAGTATCAGCAGACTCCTAACCAAGGGGATTGTTTCTTGTAAGTTTGAGATTAAACAGAAATGGCAGTTTGGACATACTAAGGAATTTTTTTAAATAAGGGCATTTTCATTGTTTGCCATCATTGCTTTCCCCTAAGAGAGGATGGTGTTACCACATGTGAGAATGACTTGGTCTGGAAATCTTGCATCTGTTTTATCTGCTTGCTCTTGCTGTGAACTAGTGTGTTTGATTAAAGTTTTTAAACTGTATGCTTACTGTTTGCGCTCTGCTGTTTGAAGTGTTCGGAGTCTGAAAACTCCCAACACTTCATTGGCTACTTTAAATCTTAGGCAGTTAAACCTTGCAAGGAAGTTATTTTTGTTGGCCATTTCTCAAGCACCAGCAATGTGCTCAGTGATGTGTGAAATGCTAATATCAGGAAACTTTCTTTCTCAAATAATTTACACTAGAGAAGGAACAGATTCGATGAGACAGGGTGAAGCCCCCAGGCCCTTGTCACAAAGTCAAGAGGACATGTTTTCCTCCTCCTTAACCCAGGGTGGTTTATTATTTCATATTAAGGTCTTTCAGAAGAAGTGATCTTTCAAAACATCAGGCTTTTACAGGGTCTTCGATGTATTTTAATTTCTCTGTGGTATGAGGGGAGAGCAGCTAACAGGAAAGAGCCTGGCTTGTTGTGGTTTGGGGGCTAGGAGGCCTGAAGCCTCGTTAGCCGCAGGTCCACATTGCCCTTTTGCTGTGTGGGTGCTGAGCATCACCTCTGCAGCGAGGTAGCATTTGCTCTAACTCTGCAGTGGTGTCTGCAGCTAGTCGTGGCACAGATGACAGGTTAGATCTGCTTCAAGTGTCCCAGAAGTCCCTGGACTTGTCATTTCTCCAAGTTTAAAGATATACTTGAGGATTCTAAAAATATTGCATCTTTCCACAAAAAAGAAAAAGTAATACATTGAAAACTTTTTAAATTTGTTAAGGGCATTCACCCTGACCATGCCTAAAATCAAGGGAGTGTCCACTTAAAAGAGTACATATTCTTCCTATTTTAACCCACACAAATCACACTTATAAGTTCCCCTGACAGACACTGTCTCTATAAATAAGTCCCCGTCACTTCCCCCGGGTACAATAACACAGTATACTAGAGGTGTCAAACATACGGCCCATAGGCCAGATCAGCCCACATATGTACTCAGAACTGACAGAATCTAATCTTTCATCTGAAGAAAACGAAGTCTGTAGACCTCAGAGTTTAAATAAAAAAAAAAAAAAAAAGCTTCGACAAAGAGTTGAAACTAAGGAGCTCAGTAACATCTGCTTGAATGCACAGGCAGCCAGACACGGGGATGGAGGGCAGGAATTTGTTTTATGTCGTTGACTTCCTCGGGGTGTCAATGCTTTGGGAGGGTTATCAAGCCTCACATTTTGTCTCTGAGAAACCACAGTTCAATTTAACACCCTGAAGAAATGTTCATTTATGACTAGTTAACTGCTTGTTATATATCTTTTTCCTACACAATTGCTGAAAAGAATTTCACTCTGTGACGTTTATTCCTCCTTTTCGTTTTGTGCTTCTATGAACCTGCGGCCACCATCCTAGTCCACTTCTGAATTCATTTTTCTGAGCTAAACTTGTCAAGATCCTTGGCATCTGTGCCTCCTTTGTTGCCCTGATAGCCCTTCTCTCAATCTGTTTCATCTTTCCTGAACACAGGTGATGACAGGAGGTTGCTGCACTGCTGGTGTGGTCTCCTGGCCTTGGCTAGGACTGTTATTGCTGCTTTATCTCTGGAGAAATTACCTTGCCTCACCTGCCACAGAAGACTCCAGCTTTGCTCAAGTCCAGTTTGCACTGGTGACTCACACTTGTCCTGTGACCGGCCAATACTTCCAGGCCCTTCTCATCTGCTGTTACTCTCAGCTGATCAGCTCCCAGGGCTTAGCAGGTTGCTGCTCTGACTCCTCACAGCTTACAGTTGGGCATGTTGTGCTATTGAATCCCACCCCATTTCTGTCACTCCAGTCATCCAGCTCTTCCAGTTCTCCTTCTCTGGACCAGAAATACCCCTCCTATACACTCCTTTTTTCCATCTATGTTGTGTTGATCCAACCATCTAAACCATTAAGAAAACATAAGCACTTGTTAGAAAAGAATGTTTAGGATTTTTTATGTCAGGTTTTTAAATAGAGAGATTTTGACTAATTTAATTTTGTAAACAAACAAAAAGAGTGGAAAATAGAATTGTTTTCTCTTGCACAATTATTTGCAGTCTGTTATTTTGAAGGGGTTGTCATTTTGACCTGGAAAAATACAGCATGGATATTACTCAGGTAAATTGCAATGGTTCCCTTGGTGTCCCAGCTAAGTTGGGAGAAAGCCCTTTATGCGGGGTCCAAGACACTATTGAGATGTGCACTGCCCCAAAGCGCATTCACCTGAAGTGGCAGCAGTACCAAGAAGCCAGAGTATTAAGTTCTGCTCCTTGCCCCGGTCAAGTCTTTGTTTTCCCTGACTTGGTCACAGGAAATTCGATAAATGGAAATAAATAATGCTGTTATTTAAAGAACACTGTTGGCATCTGGTAACTCAGGGATTTCCCTATAATGTTGTAAAAGCACTAAGATGTCTCCTCTTCCATGGGATATATGTGAGATTGTGGGACTCTATAACTTTTTATTGATCAGGTCTCAAACTCAGCGAAAGGGACTCCTTCTGCCATCTTCCTTTCATGTACAAAATGTTTATAGCTGCTCATTGTTCTCAATTTCTTCTTCAGTTGTTAGGAAGTCATGCCATGCTCCATCAGCTATCTTGAGGGGCTTTTATGGTATTTAAGCACTGCTACCGTTTACGTAGATGTGACATTGAACATCCAACCCTTACGTTCCCAGGCACAGCCACTTAAGAGTACATGTAACACTTTCATTCATAAACCAGGAGAATCCTATTGGGTTGAAGCTGGAAACCATCACACCCACAGTGAAAACACCATCATACTGTATCGACAGGAAAATGAAGGTTGGGTCTCTTACTGTTCATTCTCATTTGGGAGACAAAGGCATTCAGCATTGCCTCATTCAAAACTTTACTGGGGCAAAAATCATAAAGATAGATCCATTTTCAACCACAAGTTGTTTTTTTAAGTCAGGTTATTTCTACAATGAGACTTTCGCACGAGGCATAGAGCACAGGCCAATATACCATATTCATTGGAGCTGGGAAAACCAAAATTACTTTATTTTTGACCCTTGAAAGTTTCTGATATCTCCATTTGGTTTGGATTTTCCCAATCTCTAACATGATGCTGTAGCTGAGTAGAGCATATGGTCCTAATAGATATTCAGTCCAGATGTTAGTTGTCTAATATGTATCCTGAACGGCTGTGCCGAGCAGCATATAAGAAAAGCTGGTGGAGCAGTTAAATAAGGAACATGCACATTCCAGTATTCTCACCAGTTTACGAAAGTTAAGAGTTCCAGATTGCAGTACCTCCGGTTCTGTCACTTTGAATTTCTGGGAAACGTTAAGAGCATGAAGTTTGCTGTACATGCTAAGAGCAGGCGGGGAACAGGCCCACCTGAAACCTGAGCAGAAATGTGAGGCTGGGAATTGCAGCGCATCCTGGCTTGTGTGGGCGTCGAGCACTGTCCTCCACTCCACACTGGATGTGAGAAGTGCTCAGACGTTTGTGGTCTCCTGGTGCAACTGAAGGCTGGATAGCAGCTCGCTGTCCAGATGGTCTTGGCAAGGGGGTTAATCTAGGAGGAAACTTCATGCTTAGTGAAGGAGGGGAAAATTTCCCCCTGCACCTTTTGAACCCAGGGGCTGGTCTCTGCTAAGCTTGAGCAGCAGATATGAAGGGTAAAGATTTTAATTCTGGCAGACTACACGAAACTGGTGATAGGCAAAGAGAAAGAGCATTAATCCTGCTGCCAAGGGGAGGGCTCCTCTCCGAGCAGCATCCTGAATGCCCCCCACCAGTGGGAAGAACTTCAGTTATAGCTTGCATACTGCTCAGCACAAGAAAATCCCACCACAAATTACAAAGCCAAGGAAGCCTTCATGTTTTCCCTGCTGCTCAGAGAGTTATTTATATTTTAGTGTTTGATATAACACATAAGCTGAGAACAGACCTGTTTTTCTTCTCCCATACTGTGTCCTCTTCTTGTTGAGGTGATGCTGGGTCTTTCTGGGGAGTGCCATGCTGCTGGTTACTGGCATGAGTGAGAGGAGATTTGTGAGTGGGGCTTGTGCACGGCTGAATACAGCCAAACTTGTTCACTGCAACTTGAAGTAGTCTGAGACATCTGGTGTGTCCTTCATTCCCTTTTCTTTGGCTAGAGCTGAGGAATGATAAATCTGTGTGATGCTTAACTATTCTTTAGTTCTCTGGTTTAGATTTTAATTCAAGAATAGGGACAGGACTGCATCCACTGGGTTTCTTGAGAAAAAAAAAAAAAGGTCAAAACCTCCCCCTTTCTACTTATCCTTTCTGTTCACCAGGAAGATTCATTCCCTGTAACAGCCTCCTCTAAACTGTGACCAGATGAAGTTCCTGATCTTAATTCCCGAGTCCTCTCAGCTCAAGCCATGTTCTGATTTCTGTCAAGCAGGACCCCAAGTTAGGAGAAAAAGCAAATTGCTTTATAGTTTTAACCTGCAAGTGCAACTTACTCAGCAAGGAAATTAACAGCTTCAAACACATGCACAGGTACACACAAACCCTCTTATTAGTCAAGGAAACCTGAAAGTAGTTTCAGAGCTACAAGTTTATTGACTGGGAAGTCAATAAAAAGGATTAGCCTTTAAGATTAACAGTAAAACTTGATTGCTGCTTTCAGCAGCTAACCTAATAATTTCAGGAACAGAGATTCTAGGAACTGTAGATCACATACAAAAACTTGGTGAACATCTTTGAAAAGGAGTGTTTTTTATGCATGGATGGAAATAATTTAAGCAACATAAAGCAGCCTAGATATGCTCCCCTATGTGGTTTTTTTTTTCCTTGTCAAATAGAGAAAAGAAGACTTTGACCTTTTTAGGAACAAAAGGAGAGGGTTTTCTTTATGAGAAGTACTCTTTAGTGGTTAAGTACAAATGTCTCATTGTGTTAATTCTCAAGGTCTATGCTTATTAATGTTCAATTGTTGATTAAAGTAATTGTTTGGAATTAATGCCTGTCACTGATGTTTACATGTGATGATGATATTTCATAAGAAAAGCTAATACTGTTAATAAGTCACAGCCCTGAGACATAAGCAGAGGGTAAGTGCCACACAGAGGCCATTGATCACATACACATCACAGAACCACAGAATCACAGAATTTCCTAGATTGGAAAAGACCTTTA
Organism: Todiramphus chloris collaris; assembly: GCA_025345505.1. Lineage (NCBI taxonomy): Eukaryota > Metazoa > Chordata > Aves > Coraciiformes > Alcedinidae > Todiramphus > Todiramphus chloris. The sequence continues at coordinate 5,288,510 of JANVCC010000022.1, read as the reverse complement.
AGATCATCTAGTCCAATCATTAACTTAACACTGAGAAGACCTTGACTAAACCATGTCCCTCAGCGCTGCACGACTCTTAAATACCTCCAGGCATGGGGACTCAACCACTTCCCTGGGCAAGCTGTTCCAGTGCCTGATAACCCACCCATTCAGTAAAGAAATTCTTCCTCATATCTAATCTAAACTTCCCTCGTCGCAGCTTGAGGTCATTTCCTCTTGTTCTGTCATTTGTTACTTGGGAGAACGTGCTATTGGGTACTAAGCTGGACTCTTGCATCTTGTCCCTCTGCTTGCTCACAAAGGCTTTGCCTGTTCTGCAGATAGGCAGGTTTCTGCTTTTGGATTAGGCCAGGGAAGTGATGGAAGGGATGTAAGGGGGAAAATGATAATGGAACCAACTGGGTCCTGATAGCTTCCCAGTAACAGTCTTCTGGTGGGAAGACCATTGTTACCTGTGTTGAAAAACCCATGAGCCACTCTCTGAATTCCTTCTCCAGTGGCCTTTAAAAGAATTAATTTTGCTTTTCTCACAGGCTTTCACAATTCTGTCTCACAACCTTTGAAAGATTTTTAAAGATATGTGATAGTTTGAGGCAGTACTGTCCCTGAGCATGCTTAAGTTTCAACTGGTAGGGTATCTGTGCATCTTTCCCCTGTCCTTTGTGGAGTATGAAGCTAATCAGAAACCTGCAAAAGTCATGTGTTCTTCCCAAAGGAGGTTTGAACTCCACACAGCATTTGCAGGAAGAAGCAGATCCCTCCTGTTAAATTTGGAATCCACTTTTACTTCTCTTCTTAAGCTTCACAAACTTAGTGGGTGAGAGGATCCTCTGTAACAAGTGGAAAGCCCAAGAGGAACAAAGATGATGAGAAAACAGGCGGTAAGTATGATGAGAGAGAGAGACTGGGCACAAACTGAGCATCTGTTGCATTCGATGGAGCTCAGCTCCACTGTCAATTTTAGATGGCTTTGCAACAGGGAGTAGTTGAAGGGACCAAAGGCAGAGCAAGCAGGATTAGGGGAACATGGCCTTTGTCTCTGTGAAGAACTTTCTCATTCACCTGCAGAAGTGGTCTTTGGAAATCCATTTACATCACTAGGAATCACTCTTCTCTGAGGACAAAGAGCCAAAGCTCTTGTTCACCTGAAAATAGGTCTTGAAAGGTCCACTGCAAGGTGGATCTCTCCCATGGTGGAAAAGGGTCCTTAGAAAACCATGCTGAAAGTATAGCACTTTTTCAGTCAGTCCTCAGTACGGGTTCCCCAGTCAAGGCGTTCTCACATCTCTGGTTCAGATTTGTCCAACCACAGATGATTTTAAATGCTCCAGGATTCAAGTGTTTAGACAATCTTCAGATGTTGCAAGTTCTCCATAAGTAATCAAGCTGCTGATTCCAGGATGACATAGCCCGTACCTATGGGAAATGTGATGCCACACTTCCACCCAGAAAAATAAAAGCTTTCGGCCTCAGAAAAGGACAGGCTCCTCAGAAGTTTTATGCCTTCATTTTTTATAGATCTGCTGCAGAAAGAAGCAAACAATTTGAAATAACTTTCACTTTTGCTTCTTCAGAATTTACCACTGAGATTCCAGCAGAAGGCACTTTCATGATGTATAAGTATTAAAATCTCATTTCTCACTGGGTAACAAATGGATGTTTCCATCCTCACATTGATAGATCAGTCATTCCAAATAAAACAGAGCTCCATTTTCTTGGGCAACCTGTGTCAAAAGAAGCAGAAAACCATCATCCTCGTGTCTATAGAAATCTTGCCCTGTTTAGATATTCTTAGTGTACTAAGTTTGGCTTTGAGGTCACCTTTTTGATGTCTCTATTTTTTTTTTGCTTGACCCACCTCATATGTGGTGTTCTGGATTCAGTCAGGTCTCTAGTTTATTGACAGGAACATATTCTTTGGAGGCTTCATCCACAGCTCAACTCAGTCAGTAAAACGGCCTTTGTTGACTTCAGTATATGTTGAATGAGATCTTGAGTGTCTTTTGCTCCATTATCTTTGGCGTCTACTGCATAGGGAGCACAGCTTGCCGACATTCCAGAGCTTCTGAATTTGCCCAGCATCTGCATTCCAGATAACCAAGACACTTACTTCTTAAAAAAAATAAAAATGGTGCCTATAAACCATCCTGGAAGTTTACATTACATCAAAGTTCAGAAGAATGCATAACCATTTCATTCTGCTTCCAGTCTTTTCGTGAACAGTTCTAGGTTATCCTTCCTATTTTAGGAAAGCCATTAAATATGATTTGGGGTGACATAAAACAACTTCGTTGACAGTGTGACAAAGATAGTGTGCCCCTTCAGAAAAATCATTGGGTCTATTTAAATATTAGACTTCAGCTTGTTAGTGAAAAAATGTGTCGGGCACAGCATTTTATTTGGGTTTTTTTTTTTGGTGTGGAAAAATAAAGAAAATATTTTAAAAAAAAAAAAAAAAAAAGTCTGGCAAATTACAAATCAGGATAATAATTCATGGGAGTAATAAAATATCAGACTTTTATTGCACTATTGAGAAGGGCATTAAAAAGCATCTGGGAACTTGAGGTTTGGAAAGATGGTCTTTGAAAGACTTGGTGGGTTAAATATTAATGTAGAAAATATGGCATCTGTAAATGCCTGAAAATATGCTAATAGGGCTTGATTCAGTGAAGGATCAAGCGCTCCTTTGGGGTGCTGAGTGCTTCCAGGAGCTCCTGCTGATAAAGGGAGCTGAGGAACCTCAGTATCTCCTGAAAGGCTGTGGTGCCTGAGAGAACTGTGCTCAATAATGAACATTCCAAGGACATTTGGTGTCAGCTGGGCCAGCTAATGGGGACATGGCAAAGGTGAGGTGCCCCACCCCAGTGCAGCATTTTCCCAGGCCAGCCTGGCCCGCAGGCAGCCAGGAGTAAGTGGCAAGAGCCACCCCATGCAGCACTAGCCAGCATGGGGCTATGGGGCAGGTTGCTTGGGAAGCTGGGCTGGGGGACGAAACAAAGGCTATGTATCTCCCAGTACCCATGGTCCAGTACCCTCTGCTGCCAGGCCAGAGGCAATACTACCCTGTTATCTCCAGTAAGCTGCAGGAACGCTGGCATGAAAAGCTGCCACCTCTCACCATGGGTCTGGAGGAGACCCTTACATTCTCCCCATGTCCTCTAAGTCTGGGTAGCAGCAAGTTATCCTCCATAAAGTCTTGTTCCCTTTTTACCTTATTTCTAGTCATATTTTTCAGTCTGTTATTTGCTTGGATGTCATGGTCTCAGAGGAACTGAAGTCCTCACTCATCAACCTTTTATTGTTTGTGTTGAGGAAACCAGTCCTTGTTAGCAGTGGAAACCTCTAGAGGCATGTGCTTTTCATGCTGTTTTTCAGCATGGAGAACCAGTCTATGCAACTTTCTGCCCTTTTAAAGATGCTGTGAGTGCAAGGGAGACTGGTGAACTGGGACAAGCTGCCTTTCTGCTTCGGCCACCACTTCCTACCTGCAATGCTCTGCCCTGGCTTCTTGCTCCAGCAGCAGCAGGTTGCCAATCCAGAGACAAGGGTTGCACTCTGCTCTTGAAACACTGTGGATTTATTTACATTATTATTTTTAATAACCTTCTCTCTTTCTCTCTCTCCACACTCCAAAACTGCTGGAGTTTAGATTGCTGGAGGATTTGCTATACCATGTGCTTCACATCGTCTACGTGCAGCAGCAGAGCGGTGATGGTACACAGGAGCAATGGGTCCTCAGGCTCTCCTGGCCACCAAGGAGCTGCCAGGGAATTGAGTGTCATCCCTCGCTCAGCCATCCAGAGGTGCCAGCACCATTGGTGCAAGGAGCTGGGGAAGCCTTGGCGGTACTGTGGGCCTTTGTTAGCACTTGTCACAGAGCAGATCTGCGAGGGGGCTGCGGATTGCGTTTCCTGAGACAGAGCAAATACGTCTCAGCTTTCTGGCATTGATTTTTGACAAAGGATTCAAGAAGCTGCAGCTGTGTTGGCTTCCTCATCCCTTCCCCCGCTTTATTACAATGCGTGTTGTTCTGAAATACTCAATTCAGCTATAAACAATCTACTCTATCAACAACATGCTTTTGCACTTTTTGAAATGGTGCTTTGAGGCAGATAAATGAAAGTAAGTATGGCAGCTTGCCAGTAAAAATCCTGCAAACTGTACCATCACAGGGGCACTGACTAAGACAGCACATTATTTTATTTACTGTGGAAACTGAAAATCCATTTCTGCCCATACAATAGCTGTTTATTTCATCTTTGCTTGATGTTTGTTCTAATCTTTCTTGACACTTCTAGATAGTAATGGTTCACAAGCTGTTGAGATCAGTGCTCACAGGGGTCCATCAGCCAGCACTTCTTTATGGTTTTAGAAGTCCAGCATCCTCTTTACTGGCATGTGCCCTCCAAACAGCAAGGGAACCTGCCCAAGCCCTGGACACAGGTAAAGTGCTAGGGAGTCCTACAACTCCCTACATCCATCCCCTAGATTAAATCAGCATATTCACCTCTACCAGTCAAGATGTACACAGAAGCCCATATTATAAATGCATCGTAGTGGGCTGACCTGGACAAAGAAATTCCTCAGGTTTTGAGTTTTTCTCTCAAAACTCTCAGCCCATCACATGTGTACATTGCCAGCTGTCTAAATTATATCACGCATCCTAGACGAGATGAAATCGATTTTGAAATGCAGAATGATGAGATTACAGAGTGACCAGTGCTTTCCTGCTAAGGCCTGCTGGATTCAGTCTGGCACTGGTGATTTGCTAATCTGAGTGATGTGTCCTCTGACAGTGTGATGGCCTGTTCCCCAGATCCCACTCCAGTGGATCGGCTCCTCTGGCACTACTCATCACAATGGCTTTGAGAACGGAGAAACCAGGCTGGGGAAGAATGTTGAAACCATTTCAAAAACCTCTGGAGAGAAAATGAGTAATATTTTGTTTCCCTGAGTGGTTTCACTGAAATTCAGGGAAAATAATTGCAGCTGAAAGATCTCAGTTTTTGTTGTTCTGTTCTTTATTATTTGTTTTTGCATGCTTCTTTCTGAATATACTTCCTCCTACTCCTCTCTGGACTTTCCTTTGTTAGCCCTTATCCTGTACCCCGCCACTGAAAGGCGCAGAGACAGTGAAAGAGAAAGAAAAAGTATAATAAAGAAAGGATAAAGAACATTTCCAAATTTCCTTTTTTCAGATCCAGTGAAAACAGGTTTTTGTTAACTTTCAGATCTTAATGATGGCTTTTTATGACCAAAAATTGGCTGAAAATTATTGTAAGCAGCTGTGTTTAACTCCTGTTTGGTTACCTACTTATTTCTGGGGAATCCCATTTTATCCTTTGACATACCCAGAGGGTCTACCACATTCATTTTACTGTTGGAAGTTCTCCCTTTGCTTATCCATTACAACCCATCAAGCTCAAGAGTCAGGAATCTCACAAAGAGCCTGTTGATATGGTTTTGTTGGCCATCTTACGCTGAACTTGCCCCCTTCATGAGCTTATCCAGATTACAGTCTCTTCCTATGTCCTCTTCTTGATTTTGAGGGTGTTTGGTAATGTATAATGGTGTCTCATGCATGAATATGTTCTTTTTGCTGATACTGTGTAATTCTGTATATTCTACATTCATGGTTATTTGAGGAAAAACACTTACATGGCAAGAGGTGCACCAGAGATCAAATAGCAGCCAAAGCATCTCTGTATCTTGAGTCAGTGGAAATATAGAACTTTGTGATGCCTGGAATATCTACCGAATAAACAAAAAACTCCACTTTTAAAGCCACCATCCATGGTCCACAGAGACTTACAGTAGAGAAGGGGATTGTGCAGGACAGTTCTGATCCACGGAGAGGCTGGTGACAGTCCTGTTGTGCAAAGCACTGGTCCCAGGAGCAGCACTAATAAGGAATTGGCAGTGGCAAGGCAAAAAAAGCTGTGTATGGCATGAGACTGAGTAGCTGGGCTGGTGAGGACAACCTCTAGCAGAAGACAGATGGCTGAAGATGAATTAATAAGAATTGCATTGTTTGGAGAGAAGAACTAATTTAGATCTGTGTATTCTTCTCTGCTTTTACCTGTTTTGTCTAAGTTCTGAGCAAAACTGGTAATGTGACTTTCCTTTTGAGAATAACCTGCAAGCTGAACGTGCAGGATTGTCGAGCACTTTCAAATGAGTCTCAGGTAGATAGGTAGGTGTTGTTGTTCATCCTGCCAAACGCAGGATATTCCTGAGTGCCTGCATATTTCTCTGTTATATTTTACCTCGAGTCTATTAAAAATGAACTATAACTGACAATTAAACGCATGCATTGTACATTTGAGACCCACAGACATACTTGTAAATCAGACTAGAGGACTGAAATGCATGTCTTTGATTAATTTCAGTGGTAGAGTGTCCAAATCCCTTACTCAGCCTTGCAGTGCTCATCTATAGATATCAGCCATATTCCGTATTGGTGGCCCTTCTTATTCTTATTTCACAAAAAAAATTTATTGATCTCTGCTGTCATCCCATCAATCTTTAGAGCTGAAAGAAATGGCTCTTCCTTTCTAGACAAACATTTTCCTGGAATGTCCCTGGTGGTGAAAGGCACAAGGAATACTTTGAGTATACTCATTTGTGAAAAATTGTGTATCGCTGAAACATCCCCAAAGCAAACTTCAGGCATAGAAGGGCCACGTTTCAGACTACAGAGACAACTCTTTAGCTAACTATTGCTGTGCAATAGGCTGTATAGGAACATCTGGAGAGAGTCTGCCTATCCTGGATGGCTGGTGGGGTAGCAGAAAAGTAGTGCAAAGCTTCAGCAAATGGAAAAGTTCACTTTCAATATTAGTAGACCCGAGAAACCCAGGAGAAAGGAGGTTCTCCTACATGATACAACACTTAACACTTCCCTTCTCATAACTGTAATGGGGAGGAAGTAGTGAGGCCAAACTGCCTTCCTACAAAGGCACTGCTAGTATCTGCCTTTGTACAGAGGCAGTGTGTTGTGCGGGTGGGTGAGTTGACCCACAGCAGAGGCATAAAAAGCTCAAGTCCTACAGGGTCTTCTTCCTTCTGTGCAGGAGACAGGGATATCAGCAAATTTATACCAGACTAGCAAGAGCAAGGGCTTCACAGTTTTAACTGGATGTGTAGATTTAAATCAGTACATCCTTTACACATAAACAGAGTCTTATCTGTGCTGCTTAAAACCCAGGATAGGCAGGATTACTGTCTTAAGACTTGGTCTAATAGCCTGGGGCCTAGTCATTGCATGAGTTTATTCCAGAATGACTGGTAATGCTTTCACCGCTGAAGAGCTGGGGTGAAGCTATTGTGCACACACAAAAGTTTTGACAGCGAATAGAAAACAATGATATAAAAGTGTCTCAGTGAGCACGGCTTCTTTCACTTCAGAAAGTCATACAAGCTATGCCAGGCAATATCATCTTGGAAAGAGTCATCACCCTCAGAGCAGCTCCTTCCTAGACAAGATTCAAGCTGCTTGGACATGGAAACTATCGTTTCCAACCTGTGCAATGCACAAGCGGGTTCAGAGCTGGGCGTAGTGGACAGCAGGGGATAGGAAAAGAGTGTTAAGAAAATCCCACTGAAAACACCCCCGGGCCAGGGATGCCTTTGCTTGTTTTTTTGCTGAAAAGCAAATGTTTTAGAAGATGTTTCTTCTGGCCTCATATATCAAATACAACCACATTTTATCCTCTCAAGTACTGGAAGGATTCCCAGCTCCTTCCACAGCAATCCTTAAAGGGACACAGAAATAGAAAAAAAAAAAGCAGTGGACATCGCAAGATATCAGTGTGAGCAGCAAATCAACGTCACCTCTGCTTTTGCAAAGTATCCCATGTCCCTTTGGATTAGAGCTGATGAATGGCTACTGCCAATCTTTCTGTGTTCAAATATGCAGCAAACCAGTGTCAGAAATTCCCATAATAAAATGTCTGTTGGATCCTGCTCCCTTTCTTTTCTGTTTCCTTTTTATTTTCCTATTGCTTGTATCTTGTCTGTAACGTTCAATTCCTTATCAAGCTGTATTAACTCTATGAAACTACACATCCTCTGTCTCTCAGTTCCTGCACCCTGTGAGAAGTGTTGTCGCATCCTGTGGCATGGTCATCTCAACACAGGTGGAGGGACCCTTTTCACAACTCCTTCAGCCCTTTGCTCCCCAGGAAGGATTCAAGCCCTTGATGGTACCAGTACTGCCCTGCCTAACTGTCAGTGCTGCTTTATGAGGGAAGTGAGGCCTTGGTGCAGACAGGGAGGAGAGACAGAGCTGTCATATGCAGCATGTGCACTACCAAAGCCAGCTCAGGGGAAGCACAGTGGGCACTTCTGCTATGCCCCATGCTCACAGCACTCCCCTTCAGCACAGACACCTGCATAGACAGGAGTGCAGAGGCTCGAAATGCTCATGCTCCTGAGCAGTCCTTCTGAGCCAGGAGGTGACTGCTCACTCTGCCTGCTTCCAAGGTGAGACCTTACCCCTGTAAAAGAAGGTATTTGGCCTTACAGGTGTGTCAAAGGCTTGAGACCAGAGCTGTAAGTTCATTGTATAGGCATGGTCTTAGGAGAGGTATCACCCATCAATGGGGTCATGTAACAAGTGTGCTCTGGGTGTCCTTGGACCCAAAAGAGGACATGTGACACCCCTTTGAAAGAATGCCAGTAAGTGGTACTAGTTAATATAAATCAGGGACCCAGGAAGAAGTTTTCTTGGGGAAAACAAAGTAAATTTAACACAGCTGACCCCCATTCCTCCAAAGAGTGATTGCTCCCTCAGCCTGCAGTGGGAACTTTCTACTAAACAAAAACAAAGAATTGGGATTTTCCATGCAACAGATACCAAATGTAACTGCTGGGGGGGAAAGCGGGTAGAGAGATTAGACATGCCCAGTGCTGACAAGAAGCATGTTTGTGCCTAATACATTGGAGAACTTGTTCAGGAACAATTCAGCCATGTGAAAATGCGACCCTTGTGATATTGCCAAGGTCAGAAAAACTTGATTCACTGAGTAGGTGCTGGTCCTGCAAGGAAAAGCCATCTAAAGGCAACACGGCCATGTTGCTGAGGCAGTTTTTCATCAGGGTCCTGTAGGGGCAGAGGCAGGGAGAGGAGCTACTGTAGCTTTTCTCTGTTCTTGCTGCTCACAAGGAAAACTCCTGTATCAACACCTAAACCTGCTCAAGCCCACCTAGCTATTGGTTCTTTAATTACTTCCAAGTTGAGTCTAAAAAACCACACTGATCCAGAAAGGTTCATGAAAACTGTGGGTTTCCATGCTGTTTTCTTTTGCTCTGTTCTGAAAATAATAAGGTTTAATAACCTGTTTCCTTCCTTCTTATCAGGGCCAGCTTGGGGAAGAGACACAAAATGATTCTTTCTACCTGTAATGTGTCATTGCCTGGAAAGTCCCTCTGCAAACCTCTAAGTGCACAAGCAGTTTGGGGCAATCCTGGGGTGCACCAGATGTGGGAAAGAGGACAGATGCTTTTACAGAAAAATGATAGACATACAGGTGGGCATATTGGTCCACTGAAGTCCTCTATTTCACATCACTAAAGGTTTTATATAAAAGACCAGTCCCATATCTGCTAGAAGATTTGGGCAGAAGGGAAGTAATAGACAGATGCTCTTCCCAGGCAACTAAGAAATGCTGTGGGTTACATCTTTGTCATGACCTGGCCAAGTGAGCTGTGCACAGGCAGGCAACTGGCCTCAGGCCTGTAGAAGTGAGGCCTGGAAGAGGAAAATAGTTTTAGGTCAGAGCAGGCAGTTTTCACAGTGCCAGCTTGGCCCTCTCTATCACTCTCTTGGTAACATCCGAGGAGATGTTTGCAGGGAGAGTAGCTTTGGAGAGTGTCTGAGGCTCTGCGAAGGAGGGAAAAAAGATGAACTGGCAAAAAGTTAATTAAAACTCTTCTGATCATGAGGTGGAATTTAATACTTTAAAAAATGCAGTGTGACTCAGTGCAGCACTGCAGTTGAATTAATCATGAACGAGGATAGTAATTTTTAATTTTTGTGTGCATGAGAAAAACACTCAACAGATTTGACAATTAGAGCAGGGTAACAGCATTGCATGGCACAATGTGAAGTAGTTTTTCCCAGTGGTTTTTGAGAGGGAGCTAAACAGATGTGCTCAAATATTTACAAGTGCACAATATTCATATGCTTTTCAAATGCTGACCCTGCTGATTCGCAAAAGTCTGCTTCAATCTGGAGACCAGCTACTGCAGTGACACAGGCTATTTATCATAGGTAACACAGCAGCGCTACCACCAGCTCCCAGTGTCCTTGTGTGCAGTTATCTCCTCCTCTACTGACAGTGTTACGCCACCTCAGCAACTCACCTGCATCACCAATTTGTCCCACCACAGTGCTGGCAGCAGACGGGGCCCTGCTGGCTCAGCCCCAGCCTGTGGGGCAGGAGGGGTTCCTGTGCCACACCACACTGAAGAGAAACAGGCTTGATTTCAGCCAGAGCAATAAAAATCAGAGTAGTTCAGCTGAAGTGACAGGAGGGCAAAGCAGTCCTGTAGGGGTCTAATATTACATGTTTACACTGTGTAGTTCAATGGGGTGAGCCATCAATTACCTGCATCAAAGTGACCACCCAGAGACCCAGTCTATCTGGCCTCGTCTGTCACTTAGCTGTCCCCTGTCACGCTTCAATTAAAAGCTGAGAATGCCAGCTAACATTGTCCATATCACCAGCAGTGCAGGGTGTTTCATTGCCTTGTTTTCCACAAAAGGAGCCCAAGGAAAAGTCAGGTTTGTTCAGCACAGGCTGTAGTTGGGGATGATTCAGGTAAGCCAGATGGCAATGTCAGTGATGGATGGTACAGACACCATAGGGCTATGCCTGAATATCCTAACTGGGAAAGCTGAGCTGTGCTGTACCTCACTGAAATATTGACTATTGCAGCAGTTGCTTTACACTGTTCAATTGGCTGTGTAATTGTTTTCACAAACTAAACAAAAACAATGGTGAAAATATGTAAAATGTCACCTGGACTGAATTGTGGTTCAGATCCCCAGTGAAAATTATTTTGGCAGCTTACCTGCTTCATTTCAGTCTGAACACCTCTCTGCTCACAAGCCCCAATTGGTATGGGTGCTGTTGTGTGATAAGCTCTGCTTACATGGGTCAAGCCAGGGTAATAGTGCCCATTTTTCGCAAGCCATCCTACTCCTTCCATTCCTTATACACTTTTTGGTTTGTTGTGGCTGCTCTCCTGGGTTTCTTGACTTTGAAGGACAAATGTTCAATCATAGAATCATAGAATTGTCAGGGTTGGAAGGGACCTTAAAGATCATCTAGTTCCAAACCCCCTGCCATGGGCAGGGACACCTCCCACTAGAGCAGGTTGCTCAGAGCCCCATCCAGCCTGGTCTTAAAAACTTCCAAGGATGGGGCTTCCATCACCTCTCTGGGCAACATGTTCCAGTGTCTCACCACCTTCATGGTGAAGAAATTCTTCCTAATGTCTAACCTGAATCGACCTATCTCTAGTTGTAATCCATTCCCCCTAGTCCTATCACTGCCCAACAGCCTAAAATGTCCCTCCCCAGCTTTCCTGTAGGCTCCCTTCAGATACTGGAAGGCCACAATAAGGTCTCCCTGGAGCCTTCTCTTCTCCAGACTGTACAACCCCAACTCTCTCAGTCTGTCCCCACAGGAGAGGTGCTCCAGCCCTCTGATCATCCTCGTGGCCTTTCTCTGGACACGTTCCAGCACATCCATATCCTTCCTGTAATAGGGGCTGCAGAACTGGACACAGTACTCCAGGTGAGACCTCATGAGAGTGGAATAGAGGAGGAGAATCACCTCCCTCGACCTGCTGGCCGCACTTCTCTTGATGTAGCCCAGGATACGATTGGCCCTCTGGGCTGCAAGAGCACACTGATGGCTCATGCTGAGCTTCTCATCCACCAGCACTCTCAGGTCCTTTTCTCCACGGCTGCTCTCAAGCCAGTCACTGTCCAGCCTATATTGATGCTTGGGATTGCTCCAACCCAGATGGAGGACCTTGCATTTGGCCTTGTTGAACTTCATGAGGTTGGCATGGGCCCACCTCTCCAGCCTGTCAAGGTCCCTCTGGATGGCATCCCTTCCCTCCAGCGTGTCAGCCGCCCCACACAGCTTGGTATCATCAGCAAACTTGCTGAGGGTGCACTCAATGCCCCTGTCCATGTCGCTGATAAAGATGTTAAACAAGACTGGTCCCAGTAGTGGTCCTTGCGGGACTCCACTTGTCACTGGTCTCCACTTGGATACTGACCCTTTGACAACCACTCTTTGGGAGTGGCAGTCCAGTCAGTTCTTTATCCACTGAATTGTCCATCCATCAGATCGATATTTCACCAGCTTGGAGACCAGATTGTCATGCAGGACAGTGTCGAGGGCTTTGCTCAGGTCCAGGTAAATGATGTTGGTTGCTGTTCCCCCATCTATTGATGTTGTGACCTTCTCATAGAAGGCCACCAGGTTAGTCAGGCATGCCACACTTTTCTCTTGAGCTTGCATTTCATTTCCTTTAGCATTTAGCCCTGTAAATGTGGTAGTCATCCATTTAGTGAAGGCAACTCAGGGAATAAGAAGGGGCCAGATTATCCAATTGCAAGTTTACAAGTTGACAGGTCCCATTCGTGCTGATCTCTCCTCTACAAGCTCAGTGGCACAGAAACCAAATGAGTCAGACAAGCTGGACAGCATGCCTCTTTCTTCTCCCTCCCTTCTGGCCCCTACTCCTCAGCCAGCAGTTAGGGTGAATTAGCTAGCTGGGGTTCTCCTCATGCCAAAGGGTCTCAGGCAACCAGGCACACCTGCATTTCAGCTTCTCTCCACTGCACATTTGTGGGGGCCACACTTGCTCCATTTTCCTTCTCTCCTTTTCCAGCCCAAGTGTGTTACTGATTCAGTGGCTTAATTTTCCCTTCTTCAAGTGATTTAGATTGGAGAACTTCTTAAAATGCCACGTGAAAGATGACTCTGTTTCAGCCACACTCTTGAAAGCCTATGTGCTTTTAAATGCCAGTTACTGTGTCTCCTGAAAAGAATGGGCAGTTGTGAGTTAGCTGTCTTGGTTTTGGTTTATAATTCCCCATGCAGAAAAGAAAATGAGATGTCTTCATTCAGACTAAGGAGCAAAGTAACCCAGGTAGCTATAGTACTGTCTTCACTCTCAGTGAAATTTGTGAAGTTTCTTTACCACGGAGACTCTGGATTGCCACAGCTGGAATCATCATCAGGCAGTCACAATAATACAGTGTTTTTTATACGGCAGGCTGGAGGAGCCCATGTTTCTCATCAGATAGATGTAATAGTGTTTTTTAATACTTTTTAATAGTTTACAAAATTATGATAAGCTCTGCAAGGCCATTTAAAATGGATAATCTTCAAGTGGTATTAAGGATTAAAATGGGTCTGCCTTGTATGCCTTAATGGGCCCCTCACAGGCTGTTCAACGTTATCAAAAGGTGATTTTAAGAGTTTGTAATAAATACGTTCCTTTGGGGAAGATTAGGAAACAGGGTGGGATTTGCCATCCTTCTGCTACCTCCAAATTGCTGTGCTCTAACTGAATTAATTACAGTGGTTCTGTCTTGAACTCCAGAGTGCCAGCTCACTTCTGATCTACTGTTCAGTAAAAGAGGCTTGTCCTTAGGGGGAAATGTTTGCTCCAGGAGCCAGGGCTATTTAGTATTTGATTATCAGCCTAGGAGAAATTAGTCAAATAAGGCTTCAGCTTCATGAACACTTTAACGTGCATGTTTAACCTTTCATTCCTGAAGAGTCCTTTAGATTTCAAAGTGCAATAAAATACAGTGTGCCCACAGAAATCTTATGGAGATCAGGGATAATGAGTAATATTTATTCACAAAACAGAAATGAGTGACTTAATTCAGAAAGCTTTCCTTGAGCATGCTGTGTTTATTCTTTTTTTTAGTGTCCAACTCCATGTACTTGTTGCAAACCCAGACTTTGTCCATGCCACTGTCAAGGGCTGGGCCTGAACTTACCAGGAGATTTGAGTGTATTAGCGAAACTGGATAAAATTACTGGAAATACCTTCCCTAAGCATTAATTTGTTGTTTCACATTTGTCTGCATAGACAAAGTCCATGTCTTTGGGCAACCAAGTTGTCAGAGTGGTACAAAACCCAAAATGATAATAGTCCTTCCCTGTGAACCTTTTAAGGTTTCTCTTTATATATAAATTCCATTGTACATCATTTAAAGGATTTGAAGTATGATTATGAAACTTTTACATTCCATAAGCTGTTTAAGGTTGAATGATTTCTTGTGGAGCCCAGCAGAAAACTTCTCATAACACCTACTGCCAGTGTCCTGCCAGCAATATACATACTGTTATTTTTCTCTGACTAAAATCAAATTGAACACACTGGAATTTACTGATTTGTTGAAAACTAAGAGTTGTGGAAGATAGAAGTAGGTTTGGGGAATTTTTTTTAACAAATCTATTTGATCTTTACTGTTTCTGAAGCAGGCTTTTACCCCCTTGGCTCTCCATCCCCCTAAGCTTTGTGCTCTGGAGACAGCATTCCCAGAACTTTCATACTGACTGACTTTGAATGATTTTTTTTTTCTGAGATACTGAGAACCCATTAGGACTGATATGGTCCATGTTTTCATGAATCTTGAGTGTGGTTTGAAGGCCTTGGTTCAGTTAGAGAGCCTTCAAAAGTCACAATAATAATTGTACATCACTGAAGGATTTTCTATAACTGCAGGCTTCTTGCAGTGATGTGTGTGTGAATCCAGAAAACTCCGCACCTAGCTCTAGCCTTCATTCTCGACTGGCAGGTTATTTTATGTTAATGTCACCTAAATAGATCTTGCATGCAGGATGTTAAATTTCTTAATTTGTTACATCATCTGATTGCAAAATAACAAGATGTGATACCAGAGCAGAAAACATTAATATAATAATTTGTATTAACCACACAATATGATATCAGAAATTGTGATCTGTATATCCAGTTTACAGTGATTTTGACTAAAAAACATCATAACTAGAGTTCAGGGGCTAGAAAATGTATTTAATTGGGCTGGTGATGGTTAATTTCAAGGAGTAAGGAAAAGGGGAAAGGGCAAAGCAGGGGTTTACAGAGCTGCAGGCCTGCTAACCCCATGTTGTTGGTGTTCCCAGTTCACATAACAGAAGGAGCCCACAAGTTGGGCAACACTGTTCCAGCTGTGGAGACATTTGCTCCTTTTATTGTGACTGCCTCCAAGTATGTAGTTTCAGTTTAACTCATCCTGAAGATACACGCTTCCTAGATTTCAGATTGAAGTTTTTGAGTTTGTGATTAGTGCTTAAACTCTGACTCTGGGGGTAAATTCTGACTCAAGAAGTTGAAGCAGGCAAATAGTCCTATCGCCTTCTGCATTTCACACTGTTTTTAGTCATCTTAGTGAATCAGCCTAACATCCTACTAATGAAAATGCTAAAGCGACTATTTTACTTTGAGCACATGAATAATACCACATCAATATTTGGAGGCCAGGACCTTTAAGATCTGAGAATAAGCTGGAAAATTCCAGTGGGGTATGTACTGCTTTTACTATTACCCTACGGGGCAGTGGTATTCATGTATTTTTGCCTGCAGCACCATGCTGAGTGACTGAAAGCATGTGTGGAATTTGGAACATTTATGGTGCAAACATCATTTTAGCATTCTCCTACGCAAGAGATGATGAAACGTCCTAAGATGAGAGCCTATGTAAATAAGTGTTATGCATCAGCTAGGCAAACAGATGAGGAATGTTGTTTTTAGAAGCTCCAGATGATGGCCATGATCCTGTAATGTGATTGTTGTGCGCAAAGACATACTAATTCATCCTCTGCAGATCCACTGTGGGACTAGGGTCTAACTCTGCATGACCACCAAAGCCAGCTGTGATTCAGAAGAACGGAGCAAAGCCAAAAAGGCTGAACTTGTAACCCAGGAAGAGGTTAAAAGGCATCAGAAGAACCAGGAACCCTGACATTTATGCTGAGACAATACTTGTTCAGTTAAGCATCTTCTTCTGCGTGGTAATAGCCTGTATCTCAGTGTGCAAAATCCCTGGCTCATTGATAGCCTCTGCACATACTAGCTGTCATAAAAACCTCTCAGATTGAAAGGTGGCCCTTCCACAGGGGAGAGTGGGGCCCACTCCCTCTTGACCAACAAGGGTCACTTCAGCAATCTTTTCAGCATTATTTTCTTTACAGAAAACATAGAGAGAAGCAGGGCATATGCCAATGACAAGCCTGGTGCCATGGTCACAGAAAAGGAAGTGCCCAGCACCTGTGTGGTAAACCTTCCTCCCTCCCCAGGCAGACAAAACATAGAGCTGCCACTCTAAGCTAGCTATTAACAAACCCGTTCTTATGCAGAAGTAGTATGTGTATGTATATGTGTACATATGTATTTATATGAAAGAACATAAAAAAGACTACCTTCCATAAATTACAATGACGACTTCTGTATTCTTATTAATGCTTAATTTAAACCTTTACGTCTAACTCTTCTTGAGCATTCCTGACTCGAGTAATTAATTTATGTTTTTTTCTGAAAGCATATCACCAAATGGCCATCAATGAAGACTGCCATTTATTGCTCCGGCAGTGAGATTAAACAGCTTGTGCTTTTAACTGCATGGTACAAAAGATATAAAACTATTTACTTGAGATATTAACCCAGGATGATCTGATATAGTGTGCCAGTAAAAGCACTTTTCCAAAAGAAGGGAAATATGTGCTCTGCTCAGTACCTCCTTCTGACTCTCTGCTCCAAGAATAAACATACAGATGAATCCTCCCAGCCAGGTGTGATCCAGAAACAAACTGAAAGCACATCTTTATGTCTCCTAATGTCAGGCTTAACTCACGGACGTAGCCCACCACCAGCTCTGCAGTCAAAATGCTTGCTCTGTTTTCTCAAGAACCAACACAGAATATGCAACAAACACAGAAAAATCACCTGGTTTAAATCTCTAAAGAATGAAGTGCTGTGTTTTATACCAATCTACAATGAAGTATCACATGCAAGGGTGGTGTTTCAGGACTCAGACACTATAGATGAAATGGAAGCAAAAAAGAAAATCTTGCATAAAGAAGACAATAAATAATCTTAAAGACAATTTACAAAGTCTAATTGCTGCAGAAGCCCTAGTGATTTGAATGAGAAGAGCTTATGCTGGAACATCTCATCTGAAACAATCTGCTCCTCAGAACATGAAAGTCACACTCCCTTGGTCTGCAGCTGCTAAAGTGTCCAGCAGGTCGAGCAAGGAAAACTACATGTTGAGTGTCACAGTTTAGGGTCAAAGCGGTCCCTTAGACCTATAACAGATGCTCTCTGTTAATCCCCTCCCTCCCTAAAGGGGAAGGGAAAGGAAATAAGGGAGAGAGACTTAACAATTAGAAAAGGAAACTAGAAAAGCTTTAATGAATATGAAAATAATAATAATAAAAATGGAATATATACAAATATATACAAACCCAGTATTGAACCAAATCCCCCTGATGACAATTACATCACTGTCACCACTGATGCTGTGGAGCAGGCACCGGGGGAGTCCCAGCCTGGGCCCTGCAGCAGATGGGAACTGTGTTCAGGGGCTGGATTCTGGTACCGGGTTCAGGAACACACATATTGGGATCAAAGGCAGAACGGACAGAGGACAACTCAGATGTTCCAAGGAAGGAACCAGAAGAGGACTTGAGTCAAGCCAAGCAAAGCTGGCAAAGCAGGCCAAGAGGGGAGAAGAGCCACAGACCCTTCAGTTCCCTCAGCTCTAAACCAAATATAACGCATAAGGGATGGAATACCTCGTTGGTCAGTTGAGGGTCACCTGTCCTGTCCACTCCTTCCTGCAGGTGCAGCCTTTCACTTTCTGCACCCCCCAATGTGGTACACAAGATCCAGCAGTGGCCTTGGTCTTCACGCCAATCCTTGGTAGTAACTCTAAACGTGGGGTGTTATCACTGCTAGAAGCAGGCACTGTCTGTGAGAACAGGCTGCTAACTTCAGACAGTGAAGTTAGAAGAAATGAGCTGAAAAGTCACTGGGAATTAGTTCTGTTCTCACTCAAAACATGACATTGAGTTAGAATATTTGTCCTGTTCTTCTATGTCCCTAGTTTAGCTCTGTGCTTTTATCTCTGCTCAGAAAGAACATGAAACACAGTTAAACTCATCTCAACAGCTCAATTTAGGCTAATGTTCTCAAGAGCACATTAGCTCTTCACTGTAAAATGTGCACGTGGAAATTGTCTTGATACGGTAACATAGAAAAAGAGAGCTAACAAAAGATATGATCATATACCTAAAGAGGAGCTGGGTGACAGGTACTAGTGTCTGAACAGTCTTTCATGGAATTCAACTCTCACAGAATAGAGGAAAAATCAAGAAACCTCATGGTTAATTGTTGTAATGGGATACTGATAGTTGTCCTTGGCCTGAGAAAGAATTCGCACATTTTGGATCCTCTAATTCACTGTGATCCTTTCGTTGTTAAGCTCTGAAGCAGTGCTGAGTTTGGCAAATTGAGGACAAAACCCCACTCCTATTCTAAGCAAGCTACTTTAGCTGCTAGCTTTTCATCTAGGAAAGCAATTTGTTGACAGCAAAAATATTTTCTTAGAAAAACACTAAATGAGAAGATGACAAATGCTGTTGTAAATCTTCACACGCTCCAGGAGCAATCAACCATGATTATTCAGACAGGGCTCCTGCAGGAAGGGATAGAGCTAAAATCTTGAAATTTGGCAAGAATAAGATCTTCAATAAGGAGTAGAACTTACAGTTGCTCTGGTGAAAATCTAGTTCCATGAGCCAGATTCATGCTTATTTGGAACTGACCATGTGCAGTAGGATGCTGTATGGATGCAAATAAGAGATGCACAGTGAAGAGTTGCCCTGCAGTTAATGTAACATATGCTCCAGCACTTCCAGACGTGACTACTGAAGTCGGTAGCAAAATCCTGATGTCTTCAACAAGGCCTCAGTGTTAGTCATATAAAAACTGCTATGTGTGAAAGCATCTGGAGTTCTATCTCTTCCCTGGAAAAACCTGAGAAACAGAAAAGGAATCCATGCTGAGGAACTGACTGAAAGGCTGAAGAGGCCAGTAGGTAAAGCTCTGGCTTGTAGCATACAGGTGACAGAATGATACTGCTAGCCAGTCTGTGACCTGCTGTTTGCCACACATGGTTTTGTATCTCCTACATTTTGCCTTGTGCTTCTCAATAAGAAATACTCAGCCTAACCCCTACTAAAAGGCATTAGAGCATTCCTTTCTGGTCTATATAAGCATCAATGTAATGTGCTTGACATTTAAATCCCATGGCCATATGTACCATACCCTCTGGAAGAAGAAAGGCCAGATCATCACTGCATTGGACCACTGCTACAGCTTCTTGGACTCAGCAACTGCAGTTCACTTGGTGGTATCAAGGCCTGTGTGATATAGGATAGTAAGAGGCTGCACCCTACTGGGGCAGTGATCTGAGGAGAAGCAATCCTAGTCCCAGCAGCAGTTGACTATCTGAAGCCTCCTTAGGTCTGTGGTGCCAAAATCCAAGGCTAAAATCTGCAAATTACATGCATTTTCCCAATGACCTATCCTGAACGCTGGCTCCAAGCAACCCCAACTGAAACTGTGTGTGGTTCCCCACTTGAACTATCTGATGCAAGCCCATCTCTCATCATGACAAGCTCAGCGGGAGATGCACAGGATCATCTGGCACTCCAGTTTGTGACCATTTCTCCAGCTCTGCAGACAGCAGGGCCATGCAGAAGCTTTAGACAAGGCAAATAATTTCAGGGAAGATAAGGACAGACTAGATTTTTACCCAGCTAGAACTTATTTATGTGAGGTTTCTAGAAGTTCAGTAGTTTTTATTTCACTGCTGTGTGCTTTACTGCTGTTTTCTGGAATCAGGAGAGGAAGTAACAAATTAACACAAGGGAAAGTGTTCTTGCAGCAACACCACGGTAGGAAAAAAGTAATGAACTGCTGGAAATCCACCCAGAGACATTCCTCTGATCTTCCAAGAATTTTTAATCTCTGTTCCAGATCCCAGAGGTCTATAATGAAACAAGTATTGGATAGGTCTGCACAACTCTCTCCTGACTAGTTTCCTTTTCACAAGTCCCAGGGTTGGAACATTTCCCTCCTCACTCTGCATTTTGGGTCTCCTGCTTTTAGCAAAGCCTCAGGAGCTGGGGCCATGGTGGGAACATAGGCTGAGCACCAGCCAGACACTGTGCTCAGGAGAGCTATCCGCTGTGGCCAGGAGCAATGTGAACTGCAGAGGCTGCTGCCTCCTCTTCCTGGGCTCCCCCAGCTCTTTCCTTTCCCTGCATGAATGCCATCCTCAGCCAAGAGACTAGGTCTGCCCACCGACTCTTTAGCTCTGCTTTTAATTCCAGGACTGAATTGCCTGCTCTGGAGCCAGAGCTGGATTTGCCAGAACTAATTTGAACACCTGTATTTGAAAGACCCAAGTTACACTGTTTAAAAGCAGGTCAGATCCTGTTCAACTACAATAGTCAGCAGGTAATTCAAGTTCGAATCCACAGCCTAGGCCATGGATTTGTATCTATCATGCAAATGAATGTAAACACCACCTCCTTCTCAGCCCAAGGAAGGTTATGGATAACGCTGGCTGGCTTCTCCTCAACACAGCAGTTGTTAAAACATCACTGCAAGGTCATGGACAACATTCCAACTCATCAAAAGTGCAGATCAAAAGCCTTCTTTCCCAAAGAGCATCTGAAAACATCTGTTTGGCATTATAGTATATTGCAAATTATTTCTCGTCTCTTCAAAGGCAGTCTGAGAAGCACCTATCACCTGCACTGAGCTACACTGGTTGGAGAAGAATCTGAAGCAAAGGAAAGGCAATGATACACCAGACCCACTGATTTGCATCTTACATTTATTAACATGCTTTCGTGAATTAAGTGAGAGAAAAAAGCAAATGTTTAATGACCAGACTTCAGAGGCAGGCAACATGTCAAACATTTCTCCTGCGATCTTTCACTTTCCCTGATCGTTTCATTTTCCTTGCTTCAAATGCATAGGCAGAGCTCAAACTCATGAGATTTGGGGCAAGGTGGACCTACACAGCAAGGCACAACCACAGGCCGGGGTGTAGGAATGGTCTGTGGGGAGCACACCGCTATCATGGGCAGAAAAAGGAGCATCTCATAGCGGGGAAGTGACACAATGGAAAACCACACCCGCTTGCACGGGGAAAGAGAGGAAGCGGATAGGACCAAGGACCTGGCCTGGGCAGGCACAGAGGTGAGGGCAGCCAGGGTTCCAGCTGGAGGCTGGAGGTGTGCTGTGAGGTCCTCTGTGGGGGTCCTCTGCTTCCACTGAAACAGCCTGAAAAGCAGACAGCTCTGCACTTCTCCCGTCTCACGGTCAAAAACACACAGATAAGGCAACCCGTACTGCTCCTGCCTGCTGAGGAGGCAGCCCACCAGGCTCTGCAGGGCCTCCTGGCAGGAGGTAGAAAATTATATAGAAAAAACTGTGTTTTAGTACTGTCCTTGTCCTTTCTTTAGTTGTAAAGCTACCCAGGATAGTGTTTGTTTATCATCCTAGGCTTATATGTGTGAATGGAGTGCTGACTTGCTGTTTAAAAGCCCCCACAGTGGGCAAGCTTTCAAAGAACAAATTAAACCATTAGTTTGTTGCCTGATCAATTGGGATGACTGACAATTGCTGAAAATGCTTTAGGACAGACAGAACCCTCAGAAGTAAATAATTCTTCCGAACTGAAGGCAGCCCTCCATCTCCCAAACCATTTCTGTTAAGGTGCTGTTTACACAGATTTAATCATTTGTGTCACTGGGGCACAGCAAAAACAGCAATGTGACCTGCTGAGATTTAGCACCAGATTGCAATTTGCAATCAAGGCACCAAGAATCACTGAAGTGCATAGCTCCCACCCCAATTACTAATTAATCAGACCCAAAGAGGTCTCCATATAAGGCATAGCAGTCAGCTGCAAGCCCTATAAATTCAAAGGGCTTCCCCATCTTTTATGTAGGAAAGGTGACCTTGGAAGCTTTGCCTCCTGCAGTTAGGGCCTTGTCACAGTTGTTAACAGTTTTTAGTTGTGCTTTACTTGGAGAGGTTTTTTTTTTCCCCCTCTTTCCGTAGCTAGGTTGTTTGCAGGAAAGCATTGTTTTAAAGGCAGTATGAGATGCTGGGATGAAATAAGTTGGCTAACTTGCTGTCTTGAAAGTGTGTAAATGTTCATATGCTTTGGGTCGGTTTGGATATTTGCTTGTTTGGCTGTTTTGTTTTGTTCTTTTAATTTGCTTAAAAGCATTAACAAAGTGGCAATAGGTGTACTGGTTTGGGTTTGTTGGGTTTTGGGGTTTTTTTGCAAACTACAGCCTTCTGCATCACCATGAGCTGTAAGGAGACAGATCCTGTTAGTCCTACCTGTGCATGGGACTGCTCCTGCAGCTGGAAGCTCACCCCTGTGGAAAGTGCCATGTGGCAAGGCAACAGCAGTGGCCTGCTGGCAATGCAGGCAGCTGCTTCAGGTTGCCTGCTGCCATGTGCGTGCAAGGAGCAGATCTTGCTGCTTGCATGCAGACATGGTGTCAATGGTTTCAGGGGAGCAGCCAGGACCAGGCTAGTGGGAGATTCAGCTGAAGAAACCCCCTCGGCTGGGTGGGTCTGGTCAGCCCTTCACATGGATGCTGGTGCTGTGTGGTCATTAACCTGGCACTGACCTTACTCCTGGCTGACTTGACCATGAAATGCATTGTGCATCTCTATCTGAGTCCTTCAAGAGTGCTGCCGCCTTTGTGTGACAGCAGCCACTGAGCCCCTTCAAAAGGGATAATGGGGCTTTGCCAGTGGCCATGGCATCTCGGGGGTTGGGGCGATGACCAAACCTGTCACCCACAGAGAGGGGTCTCAGGGAGGGAGGGAGGTATAAGCTTGCATTGTCTGCTTGTTGAATTCTTTCTGGATTTACAGAACTTGAACCTTTAAAAGCTGCACTGCAGGTACCCAGTGGGGCTGGAGGTGAGCAGTGCTGCTCCCCAGGGGCTGATGGAGATGCCCCCATGCACATTCCCCGGCAACCTCCATCTCCTTTTTAGGGGTTAGAAAGGTTTTGATTGTCTTTGACTCCCCTAGACTGGTGTCTTTTGGCTTCTAATGGGCTCTGGAAAACATCTCAAAGAGCACCTTAATTATTGCTCAATATTTTAGTGATTTCAAGGCAATAGGGAGAGTACTGACATTTTTAAAAATTACAGAAGGAAGTATAAAAATATTAATTAGATTCCCCCCCCAGCTGAATTTTTTGCTCCCTTTATTATAATTCATCTCATTATTTCTATGGTCAGGTCAATCCTTCCTGATACTGATAGTCCCGGTAGAAACCCACAGTTTTTAATATAAAAATAATACATGCTTTAAGATGAAACCACAACATAATGTGAAAACGGGAAGTCCAGTGTGTCATTAAAGTGGGTTATTTAAGTATAAATATTCTATTTTAGAAGACATCTGTCTATATTTTAGGAGATTATATAGATTTATTTTTGAGAGCTAGAAATAACAGGGTAAAATCATGCCGGTGGTATTTTTTTAGTCACTTTGTCAAATGCATGACTGTGCATATTACATGGGGGAAAGAAGAAAAAGCCTTCCCTCTTCTCACCCCTCAGCAACATTAACAGGGAACAGAACTGCACATCTGTAAATAAATGCATCATTAGATTCTCATCAATTTGTAAGCTTCACTTGATGTATGGCTAAAATAATCCCACAAGGATAACTCAAGAAGTGTTTGCTTTCAAGCACACAACACAGACCAGCAGAAATACTATTTTAGTAGAGCAAGGTTTGTTTGGTTTTGGTTTGTTTTTTTTTTTTTCTTTTTGGTTGTTGACTATTTTTTTCTTACAACAGTCCACATTGAAGAATTATTTTAGATGCATTGCTAGCAATATATTCATTAGGAGAGGATCTCTGGACATATTAAAAGAACACAGTAAAACAACTAATGATGCACTTGAGCAGTAACAGGTTGTCATTAGAGCAGCATCTGCTCTCATCAGAGTTAATTATTCAGTTGCTTTGTTTTCCAAGTAGGTGTCTGGTAGAATTTAGCAGAATCTTAATTAAAACACATTTTCAAACTCCATGGATGCTCATCTCATCTAAAGAAATCAAGACAATTTCCACCGTAAACATCAAGCTTCAGTTGAGCCATCAAACAGCAGAAGGATCTCAGCCAAGGCAAGTTTTAGGAATTAACCATTACAGCACCAGTAGGCTGCAGGTCACTGTGAAGTAGAGCCCAAATGAACTCCTCTGATAAACCGTCCTGTGCATGTACTATTAAACACCACAGTCACACAGTTAAGGAATGAGAATACTCTGTACTGTGTAAATACTTGCACTGTAGAAACCCCTCAGATGCTTCACGTTAATTCTGAGCTGCAGAGGTGCAATGTCTGTGCTCCCCAAAACCATGAGTCTCTCTATACTCAAGCACAGACCTGCGTTTCTGTCCGCTTCTGCTGTTCTAAACACTACCACCTTGGGTAGGTCCCCTGAGCTGACCTTGTAGCAGATGCTTGTTGTTTTGAAACTATTTTCCTGTGCTCTTCTGTGGTGCTGAAAGAAGATGTTTTTCCTCTTGTAAAGAGTTTTCCCTTGGAAAGTCAAATGGAAGCATTCTGTCTTTGGACATGAAAAGATTAAGTGATTACTGCGAGGCTGCACTGACTGTCAGAAGCTTGTTGCTGATGTAGTACCCACAGACATGCTGGAGAACTTTTCCCATCCACTGTGGTGAACCCCGTGTGCTCCCAGTAAGGATGCTTGCGGGGAGGGAGTGGGGAACTGGATAAATCCACAGCTATGTGTTCCCACTCAGCTAAAAGCTCTTTATCAAGGAAACAACCTTCTGAGGTAAACAAACTTAGGTTCAACCTGCTTCACTCAAATGGCATTATCTATGGTTACTTTCAAGAGTGTTCTCTTTATTAGATTTCAGCAAGTGCATACCAAAAAAAGTTAGTCTATGAGTAAAAGCTTTATTTCCCAATGGCCAGCACAGCATATGAGAACTTGAATCTTAAGCTTGGACTTGTTTGCTGCAGCGTATTGACTTACACTTGGAGCTGGTCGGGAATTTTCCATCATAAAAGTGCTGTTTCGTCAAAATAAAGTGTTTCATGGAAATAAAGTATTATAAGCAGGCTGAGACAGACAGATTCAGCTTTAGGGATGGGAATGTTTTGTTTTTTCTTGTTGAAACTGTTTTTATAAAACCACTTTTTATTAGTAGTCTTATAAACAGCTTTTTGAAAACTATAGACAAAAGAAAAAAAAAAAAAATTGTCATGAGACATTTCAGGTTTACCACAATGCAGTATGTATTTCAGTCCTGTTTTACAGTGCATTCCAAAGCTTTTTAGGCTGATGATCTTTGTGAATGGAGCTGTACCTGGGGAAAATTAATATTTTTTTTGCTTTTCTGATCCCTTTTAAAATCAAAGCTGTACTAATAGAGAGTATCTGTCTGTCATGAAAGGGAAAAATGGAAATCTGTAATGCAGTGACCATATTTTAATGGCTTGTGAAATTTTTTTACACCATTCTCAGCAGCTGAGTGAGCAAACCCTCCACAGAGAAGGGGTAATGCCAGGCTCTGCAGTATTGCAGGACTACTGACTTGGCTGACACAAAAACCTTCTGGTTTGGGCTTTTTTACAGGAAAACAAGCCTCTGAAGAACAGCAAGGCACTTCTTTATATGTATTCTCCTCCTCTTCCTCCTCCTCACTGCTGCTTCTCACCTCAGAGCAGCTGTAAGAGGCTGCCTTTCAAAGTCAAATTGGGCTTGGAACGAAGCTCCCTAAGAGCTGTTTCCCCACCACCACGTTCCCTCTTCCCACCAGAAAGTGACTCAGGATGAAACCATCAGCTTTCCTCTCCTGCCTGGACAACTTGTCAGATCTTACACCTGAGAAATAGTGCACTGCAGGAGCACAGCCATCCTGGTGAGAGAAGCTGGACTCCTCAGGGTGTCCTGATGCGTTTAAAAGGATACACATTCACTTTTCATCCCAGGCCTAGGCATTTGTACTTGCCCTCTCTGGCACACTGGCTTTACAGGCAACAGGGCTCAAAACAAGAATGAGCTGAAAACCACAGTGCTACCATCATCTCCAGAAACATGAGCTTTTCTCCAGAATAACCAGTTTTGCATTGGAACTGTTCTGAAAACTGGCTCAGGCTGAAGACCTGATGTGCACATCTCTGTGAGCACGCGTGGGAGATGACCTGAATGACCGACCCATGGTTTTACCCCTCAGGAACAATCTAGGCTCCCCAGACTCACACTGTTAGGAACCACACTGCAGGTGTTTGCATGCTGCTCCGCTGACTAACGTGCAGGTGGATCAACAAGGCTGTGGGCTGACGCGGGTGGGATTTTTATGCCACAGCAGTGGCGGATTACGTGGGAGCACTGCCACGTTTGAGCTGTGGGCTCCTGCTTCAGCGGGTGCTTAGCAGCTGTGGCTGCAGCTGCCGGGTGGCTGCTGCTGGTGTGATGATATCCTGCGTCAGGGGAGCTTTGCTACTGTGCTTCCTCTTAAAGCTTTGGTTTTGCCTAGAAAAAGACATATTTAGGGACCCCTGAGTGCTGGAGGATGCTTGTGTATGACCACTTATGGGCTTTCAAATCTCTCAGAAAGGTTGCCAGGATTTGCTGCTTGGAAGGAACAGAGAGCACCTGGACCGTAGCCCCTGCTGTGCGACATGGTGCCCTGTCCTGAGGGAAGGTGGCTTTTGAAGGGGAAGGGCTTGCTGGAGGTCCTGTTCCTGTCACCAGAGCATTTGTTGAGCAGAGCAAAAAAAAGTAAATGAAAGCAGTGCTTTGGTCTTCACAAAGCCATCTTTTATTTACTTGCTGAGTCAGGCCTTCTGCTTTCTCCTGAAGACCAGCTGCTGCCCAGCAGAGGTAGGTGCTGGAGCCTGCGAGTGGCAAGTGTGCGTGAGCTTTACATGGCATCTTCTGATGAAAGACAAATGTGATGAGCCAACTACAGCTGGGCCAGGGCAGAGGTGAGGGCAACTGTTCCTGCTAGCATGGTGTAGTTGTGGTGACTCAGACAAGCTGCAGGTCTGCACACAGCCTTCAGTTTTGGGAAGGAGTAATATGTATTTACTCACTGCTGTGTGCCACCAGCACCTTGTGCCATCCAGTCTAATCAGAGCTGTGGTCAAACAGTGCTCAGCCAAATTTTGTGCGCACACCTTTGTAAATAAGAGTACCAGCACGTGCTTACATTTAAGCACGCAACCGCCAGCCGCCATCTGTGTTGTGTGGAGCTCAGCACCCTGGGGCTCCACCACTGAGCTGTGTGGACTGGGCTGGGACTGTCGAAGTGCAGTGTCTGTGCCTGCAGAAGTGCATTTTCCACCCTAAGCAAGATCAGATGGGTTGTAATAGCAGAGTAGGCAGAGAGGGGGGTGCATAGCAAGCCCAAAACTGTAAGTGGGGAGCTCCAGCGATGCAAATAGCTCATTCCCAGAACTCACACTTTCGGCTCAGCGATATGATCTGATCAAATTTGTCAAATTCTTTGACAGTTTAAAAAAAAAAAAAGAAAAAAAAAAAAGAGGACTTTATTTGGGTAAGTAGATTTTTATTACAACTTTTATAGCATATTTTGTTTCGCTTGGAACTTAAATCCATGTGCCAAAGACCAAGTTTGTGAAACTCTGTTTCCTTTTCCTCTTGCTTAGTCCTGACTGCAGCCAGCACAGGGCTTGCTCAAGGAAGGGTGGCTGTGGAAACGGAGCTGAGCCCTCCAAGGCCCCTTGGTGGGACCCCAGCAAGGTCTGTGCACCATGTGCTCTGAGTTGCCATGTGCTGGGATGGAGTCCAGCTGGAGGCCCGTAACCAGTGGGGTTCCACGGGGGTCGGTGCTGGGACTGGTTCTGTTTAATCTGTTCATCAGTGACCTGGATGAGGGCACAGAGAGCTCTGTCAGCAAGTTTGCTGATGATACCAAGCTGGGTGGAGTGTCCGACACCCCAGCAGGCTGTGCTGCCATTCAGTGAGACCTGGACAGGCTGGAGGGTTGGGCAGGAAGAAATTTGATGAAATTCAATAAGGGCAAGTGCAGAGTCCTGCACCTGGGAAGGAACAACCCAGGTATCAGTATAGGTTGGGGACTGAGCTGTTGGAAGGCAGTGAAGGGGAAAAGGACCTGGGGGTCCTGGTTGATGGGAGGCTGACCATGAGCCAGCAGTGTGCTCTTGTGGCCAAGAGGGCCAATGCCATCCTGGGCTGTATTAGAAGGGGTATAGTTAGTAGGTCGAGAGAGGTTCTCCTGCCCCTCTACTCTGCCCTAGTAAGGCCACATCTGGAATACTGTGCCCAGTTCTGGGCCCCCCAGTTTAAGAAGGACATGGAACTGCTGGAGAGGGTCCAGCGCAGGGCTACAAAGATGATTAAGGGAGTGGAACATCTCTCTTATGAGGATAGACTGAGGGAGATGGGGCTTTTTATCTTAGAGAAAAGAAGACTAAGGGGTGATTTAATCAATGTTTATAAATATATGAAGGGTGAGTGCCGGGAAGATGGAGCCAGGCTCTTCTCGGTGATGCCCAATGATAGGACAAGGGGTAATGGGTTGAAGCTGAGGCACAGGAAGTTTCATGTAAACATATCACAGTGAGGGTGACGGAACTCTGGAACAGGCTGCCTGGGGGGGTTGTGGAGTCTCCCTCTCTGGAGATATTCAAGACCCACCTGGACGCGTTCCTGTGTGACCTGGTCTAGGCGATCCTGCTCTGGCAGGGGGGTTGTACTAGATGATCTCTTGAGGTCCCTTCCAGCCCTTGACATTCTATGATTCTATGAGTTAACCTTCAGGTGAGCCTATTTTTTTTCCATTAATTACAGCTAGGCCCCAGAGGAACAAGGCTGAAGCTGAGAGCAGGGCTGACTTGCAGAAGAAATGCAGCAATGAGAAAGACTGATCCACTTCACCCTGCTCTGACGGTGAGATATGCAGTGAGGGCTTCCTGGCTGCCTGACTGGGGTCCCTGTGTGCTGAGACCAGGCCACCCCATGCCCTGAGTTCCCCATTACCTACCTGACATCAACCATATCAGGAGCAGACATGCTGTGTGGAGACCACTGAGCAGTTTGGACTCTGACCGGTAAGACAGCATGAGCACGCATCTGTGGCTGGGTGCTTTGTTTTGTGGTGTTCTGGTGGGTTTTTACGCCTGGCTTCCTGGCAGTGGTGCTACTTGTTGACTTTTGTGCTGTTTGGACCTGGCTCTGCTGGTTTTGCTGTGATGGTACCCGAGTGAAGCATTGCAGAAACTGCTTCTTGCTGGCCTCGCAAAAACAGGGATGAGAACAAGTGATTTCATGTTAAAGGGAGGGAAGAGGGAAGCTACCTACTTGGGTGTAAAATCTGCTTTTAAAACCAAGATGCTCACTGCACTCTGAAGTGTGTTGTCGCAGTGAGGGTTTGACCCAGTTCTCCATTCAGCTGGGCCGTCTGGTTTTGGGAAACTTCACCATCTTTCAATGCAAATACGACATCAGCTCAATTAATCAGGCTCCATACAGTGAAAGCACTGAAAGCCAAAAAGTCCTCTGTGACATTTATCTCTGTCTTCATTCCTGGGGGAAAAAACACAGGCACACAAACCCCTCCTAATGGAAATCAGACAGTGTGAACAAGTGGCTCTGAAGCAAAGTTTTTCTGCTCCTAAACTGTACTTCAAGCCATTACAAGCTTTGCTTGCCAACGTTACAGTAGCTGAAGCAGTATGTACAGCCTGTGATACGCAGACTGGAGTAAAACCTTCTTCATGACATTTTGTTGTATGGGAAAGCTTGAGTTTTTGGAAGACGCTCTGATAACACAATATGGAAAGCATGCTATCTTAGCATTTCCTACGCCGACTTGGAATGCCTTCTGTTTGGAGAAGATCCACTGGCAAGTGAGGGAAGGTCTGAACAGTCAATTTAGATTTTTCTTTTAAATGTATTCTGTATGCATATACTGTGGTTATTTTGAGATTTTTGCCTTCTGGAATGATTACTGTCTGATACCAGATAGAAAAGTCATTATGCATAAAACATAGGTGTACAACAAGTTCAATACCCTAGGGGAGCTGTGGATGGAACCAGCTTAGTTTTGTTAAGAGGTATGGACCTTATTTGTCTCTAAAATCCTCTTCCACACCTGCAATGACATTACCATAAATTCAAACAGGTTGTAGAAGCTGGTTTGGTTTTTTTTTTTCCCTCTGCAGTATGGTTTTGCTGAGGACAACTAAACAACCAAAGAAACTTGTAGTTGTTCCTGGATCAAGTGCATGATCTCATTGTGTCTCAGTCCCTTCTGCAGTTACGTCCTCCCATGCCCAGCTCAGATGGGCTTGGCATAATTTTGGGAGGAAGTTTGAGTTCTAACCTCTTTGTGAATTAGACTGGCATTGGTGCCCTCTGGGCTGTACCCTGCAGGTATGGCAGAATGACTTTCCCAGAGGGGTAGGGTAGTGACTTCCATCCCTATTTGAAGACACAGGGCCAGTTCGTGTCCTGTGGTACAGTTCTGTTGTGCAACAGGAGCATCCATGTGTCACTTCCAAAGAGCTCACAGGGGGGGAGCATGAGTGGGATGTTATCAGATTATGTAAAAGTGGTTTGTGCATTGTGTCTGTATTACCTAAATGCCTTTGATATGGCTGTGAGAGGTGGGAGGATTGATGTGGTTGACTGGAACAGTTAGTTGGCTGGTCCATGTCAGCTTAGAAGAGGGGAGGATAGGCAGCAGTTGTGTTGTGCAGGGTGGCACAGCAGGAAGGACAAAGTGGCTGGATAACCCTGCTCATCTGCAGCATTAGAGGAAACAGCCATGGGGAAGGAAAGTGGAAGCTCCCCCAGCTAAGGGTACCTCATTGCACCTTGCACTGCCTGTCTGTACAGGACAAAGACAATATTTTTATACTTCCTTCTTGTCCCCCCTTGAAGGAGACCCAACAGGGAGAATATAGTTACTAAATGCAGTAGACAGCCCCCTGTGTACCCACAGCTTCAGCTTCTTGCTCCACTCGGAGCATGGCATAACTCCAGGGTAGAGCATGACCTTGTGAAGGGCTGCCCACCCCTGGGACCTGCTGCTGGGGAATTCAGGGAGCCTTTCTGTCTCCTTGCCTCCTTCACGCTGTTAATGGGGCTTGGGAGACGTGAGCAGATGCAGCAGGGCCAACACGTGGCCTTGTCTAAAACTTGTCCCAGTAAGCCCTGAAGATGCTGAGCTGTAGCTCTATCAGCCTGATCCATCTCTCTGAGCATCTGGCCAACACATCAAAAATGTGGGAAGCTCAGCTCCGCTGTAGCTTCATAGAGCCCTTAGTCACAGCCTGCATGGGAAGGGGAGTCAGCGAGCTGCTGGCATGGCATCCTTTCCTGTGGAAGCACAGCTGACATCAGCCTTTGGTTGCTGTTGTCCAGTGACTGCTCTTCATTTCTGATCAAAAAGGTATTTGCTTACCATGCTACTAATACCTGTGTGTTGTGGCACCACTGGAGACATGCACATTGCAGGCCTCTTCCTCCATACTGGGGAGCGCTTGGCACTGGTCGGGAAAGTGTTCAGGCCTGTTGCTTAGCTCCTGGTTCACACCTGGCTGTTCATAAGCAGCATTATCTAAAATCTGAGGCTGTGAACTAGCGGGGACAGCAGCTTTTTCTCCTTTCCCCTCTCACAGGATGCAGCTGCGGAGCTGCCAAAGTATCTGCCGATGCCTGCTCAGCCTGGGCTCTCATGGACGATGTGCAGTATAAAGCCAGTAACCTCTGTGCTGTCTGCAAGCAGCTAGAGAAAGACAATCCAAAAAGAGCATGTGAACAGAAGGCTGAAAAAAAAAGCCATTTGATTATTTGGCTCTTAAGGGGGGGGGGAAATTGCTGCAAGAGCAGTAGAACATATTAATCCCCCCCCCCCCCCTTTTTTTTTATGGCACTCTCTCCCATGGCTTGATAATTTTGCATTCATCCTGATTAAACTCTTCCTGTGGATGGAGTATCCATAGCATTGTTTTCCCATGTAGGATCTGTGGTATGTAATAGCACGGGTAATTCCACATCGCAGCCTTGTTGTACAGAGGGGACAGCAGTTCAAGTCTCTTTGTGTATTTTCTTGAGACTAGTAGGAATTTGCTATATCTCTACAGCATTGATGGCTGATTTCAGCCAAAGGAGAGTACAGTAGTACCAGAAAGGACTGAGAAGTAAATAGTTCAGTTGTGTAAATCTTGCCTTCTAAAGAAACCAGGTGGGGAAAAAATATACATGTTAACAACATGCTATTGAGTATCAGGGTCATTTCACCTCCTGCATCCCCAGCTGAAGGTGTACAGGGCTGGCTCACATGGTGCTTTGGGTGGACCCGTTCTATTATTAGGTTCTGATCCTTCAGGCTCTTAGTTTTAAGGCTGTTTGCCTCAGTAAGTTCCCTGGAAGCAGCAGAGCTCTTGCAGGACTGAAATGAGGCTCACAGGTACAGCTGGTGATGCCAGGGCATTAGGCTGGTTTATGGTGAAGGCAGAACAGTCTGCACTCTTGAATCTGGATGAGGCTTCCCAAAGTGCTATTGCCAGGTGGCTGAATGTGTCAAAACACCGTTCCTAGCAGAGGGATCTGCTGTCCCAGCCTGGGCAAAAGCTGCAGCACAGTACATCCTCCTGGGAGGTGGTACCATGTCCCTATTCCTCATAGGTGGTGAGGGCAGGATCTTGTACCAGAGGGTGCTGGGGGTGCTGCTGATGCTGGTGTTCTGGCTGTGGCACAAGCACTGGTGCTGGAAGGGGTCTCTGCTGGTTCCCAGGTTGGGAGAGATGGTGTTCGTGCCAGGGATGACATGCCAGGACAGAAAATAGTTTTTCAGGATCTGTGGCCTTCGGTGTGAGCTGACATAGAAAATGGGGTGCCTGTGGGAGGTACTGAATCCCGGCTTTGTTTGGGGAGGGGGGAATTGAAAGTTTAGCAGAATGTTCCGAATCTCATAAAAAACACTTTGTTTCAATCTCTTCTCCCTGCAGGATCTGAGAGGCCTGACATGTTTTTAGTGGTGGCCCAGCTCTGTCTGTGAAGTTCAACGTGCAGGCTGTTTTCTGGGCCTTCAGAGCGCGGCGCGGGCAGGGCCAAGCGCTGCTGGCAGTCACTCTGGCTGCTCAGCACTCAGTGCTGGCACCTGCCAGAAACAAACAGGCAAAGTGCCACGCCAAAGAAAAGGGAAACATCTTACTCCTTATTTAATCAATATCAACAGACATATTAACAATCACATATCAACATGTGCAATTATTTGTAACCTACCAGTAAACATGCTCGTTAGGCCAAATCTGGCCGTCCCCCGCAGAGGTAAGAAGGTGGGACATATCTGTGAGGGCACTGTCTGCCTTGGGGACGTGGATGGGCTGGGTGCAGGGTGCCACTACCATGGAGCTGCCTGACAGGAGTTCTGGAGCTCCAGGGGCATCGTGGCTCCCAGGGCTGCTGTGCACAGGTGACGAGGGCGCAGTGCCTGCAGGGACCACCATATCTGCTCTGGGCCCAGCATGTGTTTACCCTCAGTCAAACTGCACAAAAGCCTGGAGCTTTCTTTGATGGCTGCCCGTGGCTGGTGATGCTGCAGCTCCATGTTATGAGGTGCTATGGGCTAGAAGCAAAGGTGGTGTCTAACAAGTGGAAAAGCAACGTCTGGCCTCTCTCACGGTGATGCTGGCCCCAGTGCTTGGGCCCTGTTCTAGGCTCTGGCAGCAGCAGGACAGCCTGCACCAGGCATAGCATGAGCCAGTGGTTCGTAGCCTGCCGCGCATGGGTGTGGGCAGGGAAGCACTCCTGGAGCAGGTCCAGGAAGGCGGTTGGTGATGGGTGAGCCAGAGCACACCTGGGGCTTAAGGTTCTCGCCTGTGCAAAGTGGGGTAGTGGTGCTGTTATGGCATTGGTTTCAGAATAAACTAAGCCTCAGTCAGTCCTCCTTATCCATGTGAATTGCACCTCTAGCAAGTGAAAAGCAGGAAACACCCAATGCCAGGCTTCTCACTTCTTCCCTGCAACAAATGAAGCTTTTTGAGTCCCACTGGCTGCAACAAGGGTATGTCTGTAAAGAGAGGCAAAAATAGACCTTTAAGTATAATATATTTTATATATATATAAATATATAATATATAATAATACCTATAATATATATATTATATTATATTATATATATATTTTTATATATATATATAAAGACCTCTACTTTAATGTGAGGAATTCTGTAGTGGTCAAAGCCCCCACAGGTGAATGTGCTGTTGATATGAGTGTGCATAGGCAGGAGAGGCAGGGCAGACAGCTTGGGTGGTGAGTTGGTGGGAGAGATGCTGCCTCTCCCTTCCTGGGGCCAAGGAGCAGCGCAGCTGCCCTGCATGGGGGACACCAAAGCTGGTGTGCAAGCCCTGAGCAGTTTCCTGAGCTCTCTCTGGGCTTCAGCTTGAAGATCATCCGTTCCCTGCAATATTTACAAATGTATCTGCCTCTAAAATCTGCCCAAGTTTATCAATGAGTTGGGGATAGCATTACAGAGCTGTGCGCACACATGTTATACATTCCCCCAGCTATAATTCCTTCCTCCAGTTATGCTATGTATTTAGTGCATTCCTCCAGTATGATAATCACAAACATGCTCTTAAAAAAAATGGTTAACGAGGTTGAAACAAAACATAGAAGCTGGCCAGATAGCAGGAAGAGGCTGCTGCACACCCTAAGGCTGGGACTTCTGTATCCTGCCAGCCTCTGCCCCCTCGGAGGGCAGCGGAGCCGCTGCCTGTTGTGAGAGCAGAAACACTGTGGCAGGCAGGTGGGTGACAGTAGTCAGCCCGGCTCGCTACCCGCCAGGCAAACGCTGGGGCTGGCAGGGGCATGGGGGTAAGGAAGCCTAAAACCTAACAGAGGTAATAGGAAGCAGGCTGAAAATCTTTTTGCTATTTATGTATCAACCCACAGAGGCAGGGGGGAAGCTTTGTGGAGCCATTTGGCTGTTGTTAGCTGCCTGCCCAGTGCCAAGGATGAGGGAGCTGCCACAGGGCCCCAGCTGGGCCTGTCTTGGGCAAGGAGTGTGCCATTCCTTCCCAAAGTGGCCGCCTTGTTCTCCAGCTCAAAACCTGCTTTCCCACAGTTTGCATGTCAAGCAACAAGTGGTGTCACAGGTTTTTGTTTGTCTGCTTTTAAAATTGATTTGAGGGCTCCAGGTCTGGTGATGCTGAGCTAATGATGAAATGTGCCTGGGTTTCTGCGGCCAGTCTCTCCCCTTTTGTTTGTCCTTAACAGAAAGCTTCTTCTCAAGCTGACCCCAGAACAAAGTAATCACTGCTCCTTCCCACTTCATCCTGCTTGCTGCGGGATGAGCACCCTGTAAGCACCAACTGCTCCTGAGCAGGTGAGGGTGCAAACGGCTGTCCAAGCTTTGTCTCCTCTTGCTGTCAACAGACAGTGCCAGGTTTGGACCCAGTTTTTGTCCTCTGGTGGCCCTATGCATTACCCTGGCCTGAAGTGTTCCTGGGAATGCTTTGGGCAGAATCTTCCAGGGCTTTCTTTAGCCTGAACTGATGGTCAGGGTCTGTTGGTGGTGTGAAAGGTGAGGAGCAGTTGCCTGTGTCTGTTTGCTCTCTGGAGCACTGAAAGTTACCAGCCTGCCAGGAGCCATTAACCTGGGAGGTTTGGGCAGGGATTTGCAGTTGGTGAAGTGCTTTTCCCACGCACCGAAGTCGCTTGCTTTCTAGGAGCCGTTAGCTTTCCTTAGGAAGAAGGTGTGCAACCATTCCAATGGCAGCACACTCCCTTCAGCCTGAACATGCTACCTGTTTGCTAGCAAGCAGAAGCACCAACTTGTGACTGACGGTGGTGACGGCCTTTACCAGAAGGGTTTGCCTGGCTTCACAGGTATGGTGCCAGCTGCCCAGCTTCCTTCTGCCTGCCTCGTGCTCCCCATGGACCTCCCCACATGGGGGTACCCTACTGCAGCTGGCCTCTCTACAAGGCTGAGGGGCATACAGGGATCAAAAGGGGAAGCCACAGGTTTCCAAGGGACCTGGTGACACATGGCGTAGTGTTTCTGGAGGATCAAGGTGGCTGAGATGCTCCACTTGTGCCACCTCTCATCCTGCCACTGAGCTGTGTCTGGTGCCTTCAGCCTCTGCCCCAATGACGGGTGTTATGTCCCACTGCGCTGGCAGGGGGAAGGATGCTGGGTTTGGAGAAAAAGAAACAGCCCTTCCAGGACATGGTAGTGCTGAATACTTCCGTGGACTTCTCCCCCCGCCAAAGACCACAGACGTGTTTGGGAAAGGCAAGCAACTTTCTGCTTCTATCTCTTCCTGGTACGCAGGCACTGATGCTATTTTTGCTTATTTTCCATCTCCCAGAACAATTTAATGATAATATTTCAGTTGGGCAGCCTGTGCAAGCCCTGCTTTCCCGGGGCTGCCTCAGCAAAGCAAACCACTGTGATGTCTGATGATGAGAATTGCACTAAGTAGGGTCACACGGGGGTCTGGGTGGAGAGGAGGAGGCTCGGGTTCAGTGCCTGAAGTGCAAATACTTGGCTGGGAGCACGTGTCAAAGCACTAGTGCGTGTGCCTCTCTGTCTGCATTCATCTTTCAGGCAACAAGCGGCAGCACATTATCGGGTGTGTGAATACATATTTACTACGGTAGGCCCAGAAGGGCTTTTCAACAACTTTTCCTGCATGTGTTGCTAACAAGTCACTCTACAGATTTACCAAGTGAGCAGAATCGCAAATGTTTCTCTTTACAATGAGAAGTAATCAGAGAAGGTCTAAATGGCAAACAGCGATCCAATATATACATTTGTCACAGATATAATGTAAAGTCAGCTCAGTCTCTTTGATGTCACATAAACATGTCATTTTGAAGCGACTCAGTTTTGCTGGCATTTCATCAGCAAGCGCACAACAAACAGCACCAATTACACTCCATTGCTGTTTATCATTTGCCTCCTTTAAAATGCCCATCCGTTACCAGCAGAGCGGTTTGCAGTGTTTAGTCTCTGGTGGGGATGGTATTCCACAGCACTCAGCCCCGAGGCAGATTCTCTCTTTTGCTGTTTAACCCACTGGTTTAATTACTGTGTGGGTTCAAAAACAACAGAAAAAACCCTACCCCCCAAAAACTTTGAATTCAGTATTCCAAACCTATGTAATATTTAGACAGCCCTTGAGAAAAACAGATATGCTGCAGAGACATGAGTTGGGAGAAGGATTTCTGTTTGAGGAGGGAGGGAAGGACACATCCCCATCTCCTTGAGTGTCCCTGCCATTTGTCTGGGTTCCTTCTCCCATGGGGGAAGCCTGTTGTTTTGGAAGGGGATGCAGGCCTCATTGCTGGGCCGTGCCAGCGTGGCACAGACACTGCGGCCAGAGCACGCCCCATGCCCTCATCTGCGTTGGGTCCCAGTACAACCGGACTAACGTGAGGAGAACCACTCCAAACTCACAACCAAGCCTCTGAATCCCAGCACTTGTGCTGTAAAATGTATTGCTGGTTAAGTGGATGCGGTTGTGGTGCAATCCATTGTGTATTAGCAAATACATCATCCGTAACGTACATCAACCCCCACACTTACATGTGTGTATGACGTAGTCATCACATCCTATATTGATGTGATTTCAAAGAGTTTGAGAGATGGAATACTATAAATGTGGTGTTTGAAATACTAATGCTACCAGCTGCTGAACTCACTGAGAAGAATGCAGTTATTCCGTCTGCTTCCCTGCTAGTAGTTAAAAAGTAATGAGTCCTTTTATGCTTTCTTTACATAATAGGCTCCAGCCAGAAAACTGGATGTTTCCTCGTCAATAAAATAAAAAAGAAATTCCCAATATTAAAGGAACAAAGATGAAATTGAGCAAGCCTTATGTTATTGTGGTTAACAGTCAATAAGGAAAACCAGAGTTTTGTTCTGCTGACTTAAAAAAACATGAAGCTGTAAATATCTAGCTCAATTCTATTTTAGTGCTGTGTGTTTTTTGGATTGTTTTTTATTTTATTTATTTATTTAAGCTTAATTAATGAAAAAAATCCCTCTCAAAATTTTGGTGTTAGTTTGCTTACCCCTGCTTCTTTTCTCAAAGTATCAACCAAATTACATACAAGGGCCTTGTCTTTCTAAAATCTACAACGCTTAATAGAAGCAGTAATTTTTTTCACATGAAAAAATAATTCTGGAGTTGCTACATAATGAAAAAGGGATTTCAGCACTCATGGAAACCCAGTCAAGAATAGGAGCAAAATGTCTGAGGTTTGTGCTTGTGTGGACAGAGTGGGAAGGGTTTTGGCTGCAGGAAGGATGGCATGGCTGCGTCTTTCCATAGCAGCCTAGAGTTCAACCACTGGTGATGAGGCAAATACTTTTGAGCGCACTTAAGAAACCTGAGCCACCTTAAAATGTGGCCACTCTCTGCTGACTTATTAGCAGGAAGTGTTTTTGAGGAATTTTTTCACGTCTAAAGATATTCTGTGACAAATGCTTATCCTGGGTGGGAGAGCCCTGCAATCTTTGCCTGGCACCTGAGAATCCAGCTCCCAGGTAATTTTACATCTAGGCAGGGATAGGTCCAGGCACAAAAACTGGAGCCAAAGGCCGAAAATCCAGCATGGAAGAGGTAACATGGTAGGAAGAATAATATATCTGAATAATTCTGAGCAGCTTGTAGACAAGCAAAGTTGGATGCATACATAAACTGTTAAGTTAGTCTAAAGATCACACTGGTCACTAAATATAGCTGTGCTGTAAAGTGTGTGCACCCAAATACAGTCAACGTATTTCAAGTGCCCTGACAAAGGCTTTGGCTGCAGCATTTAGAGGAGAAAGCTGTTTTCTTTCCCCTGCGCCCAAACTGTTCCCGATGAATAATTTGTCCAGTTCTAATGCATAATTAACATCTGAAGGTGGGGACTGCTGTCGCCTACAAACATTACCTTATTTCCATATTCCTACTCTGCAAGTTATCCGTTTTAAAATGAAACCTCACATGCACAGGAGTGAAACAGGGCCTGTGACCTAGCAGCAGTGAGTGCCACTGGTGGGAGTGTGGTCACCAGAGCTCCTCACCCTATGGCCATTCGCCTTGGCAGTCTCCCCAGCCTGCCATCTGCTACCCAATAACCCCCTTCACAGACCCTGTCTGCTTTCCTTGAAGGCTTACTTAAGGGACACGGTTTATGCCTAGCTGTGTGCTATCACATGTGTAGGCAACAGGTAGGAAAAATAGCGACTACATGCTGCTGTGGATCTGTACCCCTGACACAGCGTGGTGGGACTGCCATGAACGCATCTGCTGCTCCCTTCCTCCAGTAGCAGCGTGCAGGGTGATCACTGCCTACTGAAAATTTCTCAAGGATCCATCCACAGAAACTATGGGCAGTTTTGCATCATTTGCAGGAGCTTGTTTTGTTATCTGAGGTTTAACTGGGAGTTTCGTACTTCTTTCTCTCCCTTTAATCTAGTTTAGTAGGAACTACTTTTCCTGATATATATATATATATATAA
Source organism: Todiramphus chloris collaris (assembly GCA_025345505.1). Classification (NCBI taxonomy): domain Eukaryota; kingdom Metazoa; phylum Chordata; class Aves; order Coraciiformes; family Alcedinidae; genus Todiramphus; species Todiramphus chloris. The sequence continues at coordinate 5,248,831 of JANVCC010000022.1, read as the reverse complement.
AATTTTTAATTTTTTTTTGGCTTTTACCATCTGCTAGCATTAATCACTTGATGCCAAACTGTGCCTATCATTCAGGAAAGGGCACATTACAGAGGCCTCAGTCTTCTCTGGAGCAGGACTAGAGGTGAGATCTGTGAGATAGATCTCTACCCAGCACAGCAGTCACAGGGGAGCTGCTGGCCAGCAGGGCTGTATTGAGGCCCGTACAGCCATCAACCAGAGGCAAGACAGAAATCAATGCTCCTGGGAGCAGAGTCCCGCGCTCCAGATATCGGCCTGACAAGAGATAAGGCACAGTGCTGTTCTGGGCCGACGAAGGAAATTAATAGTGCAGCATTAGCAGCTGAGCCATCCCAGAACACCCAGCAGATGGGTCATTACCAAGGAATTCACCTGTATCACCAAGGGGCTCCTGTTCTGCTATCAGGAAAGAGTCTTTTCATTGCCTTTTATCTTGGGAGTTGTTTTAAGGAGGCAAGCAGCAGCATCCTCCCCACCAAGAGCTTTGCGTGGGTGAAGGGGGGGACAGCCTGGGGTTGCAGCGCCGTTCACCAGAGCACTGCCCGGCCGCAGCCCCAAGCTATCACACACCTCTGTACTTGCATGGGACAGAGGGACCCACCAGCGGCTCCAGCCTGCGTGTGCCCAAGCTGCGCCTTGCCCCCAGCCCAGCACGTTTTGGAGGCTCTTGTTCGGCGCAGCCGTCAGCTGGGGGTGTGAGGTCTCTGCGCTGTGTTGCAATGACTGCCTTTGCGGCATGCAGCACATGGGAGCATATGGCTCTGTGTCTGGTTTGTTTGTTTGTTTTAGGGTTTTTTTTGTTTCTTTCTATTTTGGTTTACTGTCACAAATAATTTAATTATCCCATGACTTGCCATTTCAGTTATGCATTGTCTCTGTTCCTGTTTGACTTGGGGGCAGCTGTTGAGCTCTCCAGATTTAGGGCTCAAATCTGCTCATCATTATGTGTGAGCACAACACAGCCCATCTTGTAAAATCGGCAACTCTGCACAAGGTAGGCATGTGTGAGGGCTGATGTGCTGGGATGCAGCTCAGATTCCGCACTGCAAGATGGGACCAGTCCTCAGACCCCATGAGTGCCCTGTGGGAACCACAGAGGCCAGAGCACACAATGGGTGTTTGCTAGCAGCCAGCAAAAGACAACCCACCTGAAGTACTCATGTGTTGTTAGGTAGGCTGCAGAAATCAGCATGGATATTATTTTTTTTTAATCAACAAAATCAGCCAGGAATCTTTCTTAATCAATTTTTATCCAGAGCCTTGAGTTTACAGTCCTCCTGTTCTTCAAGTAGTTCCTCATAACTCTGATACCAAGTAGTTTAAAAGCTATCCCCCTTCACTGCCACCTGGAGAGGTCAATGAATGCAAAACAGCGCTGTTCTAGGAATCCCTTGAATCCAGTAGCCTGGGGCTGGAAGAAAAAGCGCCTTGCAATAAAACGCCAAGAGTGGGCTGTAATTAGTGTTGTGTTGATGATTGATAAATTAAGTCCTGCAGCCCTTGCTCAGAAAATTGAATCCACTTGTGTGTTGGTCCATCACTTCTTATCAAACAATCTCGATGTTCATATTTACATCCCATAAATCCCAAAAAGTAGCTGTAAACACTCTGCTGGAGATAGATGGATGACTTGTGCCTACAAGCATGTGCCCAGGGGGGAACATTTGTTTGGCTTTTACCTATGTTTTTCTCTTGTGCAGTGGGTTTAGGGGGCATATCCTGTGGGAAGATAGGGAAGCAAACAATTCAACAATATCTCACCGGAGCTCTGCAATCATTTATAAGTCATACAGCTGTTTCTCTTTTTAATTTGGAGGAATACAGGCCTCACAAACAGGGTGGTTGGTTGTTCCTACAAATAAAAGCCCACAGCTCAAAGGCAAAATATTTTGAAGACAATGTACAATAAGAGCCTTTTTTTTTTTTTGCCATGTAAAAGCTGTTTTATGAAATTAAGCTGGAAATATCGTAAGTGGGAAATGACCACAGAATAAATAGGAACCTTTTAGAGAGACAGCAAACATGTGTTATTTATTTTCCTAGTAAATGGAAGTGGCAGATTCAATCAGCAAGAAACATCAGATAGTTATGACCATTTTAATCACATAAAAAAAAAAAGTTCATAAGTTTTGTTTATGGTACATTTAACAACATTTTCAGTTTAGTATGGGGGGAAGTGAATAACTCGTATTTACTAGTAATCTAGAGATAAGATGGGACCATTTCTTCTAATATAGGCAGAAAGGGGGCAAGAGGTAGAACAGTGAAGTGTCTGTGCTGTTACCTTTTGCACTCCGTGTACACATCTGGAAAGCATTACAACCCGTTGCATCAGAAATATTTTAAAACTATCAAACAGTTCCAAAGCATGCACTGTACCCCATGAGGAGAGACAGCCTTCATGCCTGCCATTTCAGAAGGCTTGTTGGCATGCCAAGGAAACCTATTTTATATGGGTCTATCTCTGCTTATATCTGCTTGAAAGCTTTAAAGTCACGTTCAAAAATGTTAATGCTAGATGTTAATTTTAGAGATGGGACAAAGCAAGGGTTATAAAATAGCCAGCTGAGATTAAATCCCTACATAATGACAAGCTGCTGATATGCCATCAGTAGCTGCAAGAGGAACGTGGAAGGAGGGGCCTGGACACGTGGCGTGTGTCTTGGCACTGGGGGTGCACGAGTGCCAATGCTGACCAAAGCCAACACAGCATTTATTCATCTTTCCCTCTATATTGGAAGCCGTGCATCTCAAGTTGAAACCCGACACAAGGACTTGTGCATTATAAAAATAGTAGTCATAAGCAGATGTGTTGAGTTCTTGATCTTCCAAGATCTTGATAGTCTAAGTGTTCTTGTAACTGATGCGTGTCACTTTGTCAACCTTTGCAGACCCCAGCACATTGTCCTCACTCAGTGTGTGTGTGGTCTGTGAGTGCTGAGCAACTCCGATTGCTTGGCGAGAGAGGTTAATTTTCCTTTTGGCAAATGTTCCATTACAGTAAGAGGCAAAGACTTGTATTTGAGCAATACAGAAGGAAAATATACAAGCGACATAAATGCAAGGGAGTGTTAACTGTGTGGGGGATAAACTGATTACAGTGTGTACTGTAAGAGTTATCCCTGACATTATGTGCTAAATAAAAGGAAGTGATGCTACAAGTGCAAGTGTAATTTCTATCCTTGTTCTGATATTTCTGCTTTCTGGTCAAACATGAGTGTTTTCCTTAGAGATAGCAGTAGATACAGAGTAAGCTCATACCCTTGGGATATCAGTTGTATTGACGTCTACAGAGCAAAGAACCAAAAGAGGGGCAGCAGGCAAAATCTCAAGGAAGTTTTTATCTGAGGGAAGAGAGAGGATTTAGGCCTGGGACACCAGAGGAGAAATAGCCCTTAGGAAAGATGTGAGGCAAAGAACAGTGACATTCCTTGTGAGCCTTAAGTATTCATGCAGCTGGGCAGCACAACCTTTGCCTCCCCACTCTTGTCCATCTTGGTTGGTCTCGACTGAAGAATAAAACTTGACAGATATGATCTAAGGGTCCACAGACTGGCAAATACCCATCTTCTGAAAAATGTCTGTCCCATAGCCTTGTTTCTAGGACATGGGCCCTGTTTCAGTGCCGGGTTAGCCTGACAGACTCCGGTTGCTGTTAAACTGGTTCAGCTTTGCCCAGTAATGGGTTAAAAAACATTCCCAGGATGCTTCCTACCAGCAGAGGAGTGGGGCTTAGGCTAGAGACAAACATTTGCATTGGAAGAGTGGTCCACAGCAAGGACAGACAACATTGGCTCTGTATGACCACAGCAGTCATGGAATCTGGAAAATGCTGGTGTATGCCATTAAAAAAGAGAAGAAAAAAAAAGTAAAAGGAGGAGACATGGATTTTCTCAGATTCAATCTCAGTATGAAACCCAAGTATCTTTGACAGACATAAACACCTACATAACATATACTAGATACAGCACACCAATGTCAAGGATTGTCTGGATGAAGGGTAAATTCTGCCTAGTTTACAACCAATGGACTAGCAACTTCATAGTGTGACTTTGGGTACTTGGCGAGAAAGCTGATTTAGAAAGAGACTTACATGGGCAACACTTCTAAGGAAAACCTTGTGCTGTTGGGTTTGGTCCTAGGCTGAAGGCAAGATAATATTCCTTGTGAGTGACTCCAAGAGTGTGTCATTACTGACCATCCACGAAAGAACTTCTGTAAGCAAATGAAATGCAATTTTTTGCTTTCACTTTCTAGCTGACCAAGGGGCAAGAGGTTATGAGATCCTCTGGTGCTCAATCCTCGTCTACACCTTGGGGGTGGGAAGGGTAAAGGAATTTTCTTGTGGTTAAACTCCCCAGATGCACAGTGTTCATCTCTACTTGTCTGAGGGCAAAACAGAGCTGTAAACCTTTCAAATAAATACAGATGCATATTTTGGGCTTTAGAAATCTGCACAACTTCATACCACTCCATTTGCCCTTGCTTCAAAGTCATGTCTGGGGAAAAAAGTCACAGACAGTGCTAATAACTGCAAAACCTCTGTATTTTGTTTGGGCTGTGCATCCCTGAATGTTCATTTATAGTGGGGGAAAAAAGCTATTGTCAAAGCATAGTAGCTGTGCCTCAGGTTCAAACTATAAGTTAAATGCTGACTGTCCCTTGATGAAAGTGTGTGTTTGGATTATCAAACCTGGTGGGGATGGGCTCTCCTCCAGACTGAAGTCAGATGGCTGCTGACCTTCAGTGTTTTACTGCTTTTTTGCATATACATGGTGCTATGTCAATGAGTGATGACAGCTGTGTTGCCTTAGGTGTGACATTCAAAAAGTGGATTTGTGGTGAGCTAGCAAAGAAACATGGGGTAGCAGTGGCTGCTACGTCCCTGGACTCCACTGCCAGTCTGTGGTATCAGCCTGCTCCGAGTGAAAGGGGTGTGAGGTCCTCTGCTTTGCCTGTCACCTCAAATTGTCCGTGGGAAAGCATAGATGGGTAAACATGGGCATGGTCTCCTCTGGGAGCTTAGTGGGCTCAGCGCTGGAGGTTTCTGCACTCCCCAGAAGTTACTCTTTTTCATCGTCAAAAAAGACCATGATACAGCTCTTCTGGAGGAATCCTGTCACCCAAGAAACATGTCACACTACTGTAGTTGTATGGAGCAATTGTGGGGGGACCGCTAAGGGACCAACAGGATTCGATGACTTGGTTTTGCAGCAGGGATGGGAAGGAGCCTGGGAAGTCACAAAACAGTTTGGAGAAATCAACTCTGCACAGGGCTTGAGGAGTGAGTGTGTTGTGTGTCACTGCCAGGGCTTGCCCCCAGTCAGAGATTTCTTCTGTGTCTTTCATAGCATAAGGTGTGAGGGGAGAGGTGAGAAATGTCTCCTTTCTCAAAAGGCTGCTTTTGGGGGACAGATTTTCACAAAGGCTCTTGACTCTGCTTTGGCAGAGACCCAGAGTCAGCCCCCCAGGAGGAGATGGAGAGAAAGCGGAGCAAGGTTTTGGTATGCTAGGAAAAACATGTTTCCGCTCGCTGAAACACTAAAATGCTAAAACACAGGCACACCTTGGCCACTCCCGGAACAGCAGCCTCAGCATCAGTGCTTAGGATAGGGCTGCTGACTCTCCCAGCTCACTCTATATATGTGCACTCTATATATGTACACATACATATATAGCTTAAGATAAACAGTGACACACAGTTGCTGAGTAAGAGGCTGGGCCCCGGCTGGGAGCCTGCAGGCTGGCATGACCTCTGTTCCCTTGGGGGATTTCCAGCATAATTTAACCTTGAGCTTCATTAAGACCTTGGGTTGCAGCAGCCAAATAAAGGCTTATAATAATCTGGAAGAAAAAAAAAGAAAAAAGAAAAAAAAGTCAGTCTTGTGTATGAGGAAAGCAAAGAACAAGGGTCATGTACCAGAAGGAATAGCCACTGTTACATAGCAGCATAGTCTTGCACATGGTGCTGTGGTGGATCCTGGGCACGATGCTGTTGCTTCCAGTGCAATGAGCATATAACAACAACGTCATGCAACAGATGATGCCCTTTTTCTCTGACCCCTGATGTTTTGTAGAAAAAAGGAGTGTCCATGACACAACAAACATTATTAGTTCAAGTTACAATGTGGAAATGTTGCACCACACCAGTGAGCAACCTCAAGACAGGGTACGTTGCTTGCCAGCTGTGTGGTGCCACCCCAGTTGCAGACTGCAGTCCTGTCTGGCATGTGGAACCCAGCCATGGGCTGGAGTCATCCCTCAGAAGATGCTTTTTATGTTGAATTTTGGTCAGGAAAACAGCACACTTGGAGAGGTGAAAAGTTGGCTGCTCCTCACCCAAGTGCAGGCAATATTTCTGCATTGAAAAATGAGTGACACCACTCAGCTTGGACATGGTGGTAAGGTGCAAGTGTGAGTGCATGCACAGCGAAGAGCCCCTTGCTGCAGTCTGGTGGCTGGGGCTGCACTTGGCAGTGCAGAGCAATGTCTGTTCTACATTCGGGCTCTCCTTTCTCTCTCTCTGCCCCAAACATACACAACTGGGTAATTAAAGTCACTGAAATGTTCTAACGGAGGAAGGTAGTCTGTGTTTCATCAGAAGGGGAGAAAAAAAAAAGTTGGCTGCTGTGCAGTGCTGCAGACAATAGCTGGAAGAAGCTGAGCTCTTTTCTCCCTCAGAAACAGATCTCCCTCACTAAAATAGACCTTGGCTGTTGCATTCTTCCTACGGGGTTAACAGAGACAGTTTGGGGCTTTTTTTCAATCTTATTCCAGGACACAATCCTAATTCTCCTTTGCATCTTAGGGGTCATTTGTCCCAGTGCACTGTTGCCCTTTATCAACATCATCTTTGGGCTGTGACAGTCCTAGGGCCGTGAGGGACAGGCACCATGCTGCAGCTGTCCTCGTGGGAGCAAAGCAGGATGTTTCTCTGCTGAGCTGAGCCGGTGCCGCATGCAGCGTCCATGACAGTGATGGTGCCTCTTCCCTCATAAAACTAAGATCTAACCCCTGTACATGCAATGGGTGACAGAGTCCCAGTGCAGGACCAGTTACCGTCTGCGGGGAGCAGGAGGTCTAATGGCAAACCTCCACCATGTGGGAGTGATTAAAGAAAGAATTGTGCTGGATAGATCCCAGATGAGTTAACTTAATAAAGTTGTGGCCTAATTAAACCACATCCCTTGCATCTTATCTGTCTTCCTGCATGTCCAGAGCAGTGACCAAAGACTGCACTGCTACCGAGTATTAAACCTCGCACCACAACTCAATAACCGCTACCTGTGCCCCTGGTCGCTGGGCAGCACGCTGATGAAATTCTGGGGGGATATAATCTGATTTTGGGTTCTCGCTACCTGGAGTCATTACATGCTGGTCAAATGCTTGAGGGTTATCCCATCCTATAAATAGGGAGTCAGATGCATGCGACTCATTCTAACACGGCTATTTCTATTAAGTATATCCAATTAACCTTGAGCAGTACCGAGATCCGAGAGGCAGGAACAAAACTCATAATGTAAAAGGCACAGTCAGTGCCAGTAGACACTGGAGCCTTCAGTAAGAAAGTAAAAAGCTTGTGTGGGTTTAAAGGGTCCCTCTTGCTCACCCAGTGCTTCAGAGGTTTATTACTGCTCAACGTCTCAGCTGCCAGACTGGAGATGTCACCCAATGGTGACAAACGTGTGCCTGATGCCAGTTAAACAAAGGAGGAAGTGTTAGGGGTGACTTGGCAGGGTGGTTTTGTACACAAAATGTCACAGACATGCACCTGTAGGCACTGTTCAGCAAATGCAGAAGCTGCTGGCGTGGTTTGCTGTGAGTAGATGTGAATTCTGATGGAGATCTGCAAAAGCCAAAGCCAAGAGGGTGGCTGGTGCTGTGGGCTGGGGAAGCAGCCTGGGGATCTCTCGCCAGCCCTGACGGAGCAGTAGAAGAGGTCTAGGGCAGGACCTGGCAAGGAACTGGCGTGGCCATGTCGGGAGCAGCATTCTTGTTACACAATCCATTGATGCCTGTGTGTGCCAGTGCTAGGAAGGTCTGCCCACACACTGCTCCTTGGCACTGAGTTGACACAAGACATCTCAAGGGACTGTGGTATACAGATGTGAAAAAAAGAGGGGGAAAAAGAAAAATCTTTTGCCTTACTTGTGTTTTTTTAGGGTAACTAACTAGGAGTGACCTGTGGAATGCCATCACTAGCACATGTGGAAATCCTTCCACGGGAATTTGTGACTGACCTGTAAGAAAACAACTAAAAGCTTCTCTGGAGTGGGAGCACAGGAGGTGTCTGAGGCTGGGACCAGGCAGGGTTGTTACCTCTCACTCAGCACCTTAGTCACAGCTGTGTTTCTAACTCCTAGCCCACTACACAACCAGAAAGCTGATCCCCAAACTTGCATGCCGTTAAATGACTTGGAAGGGAAAAAAGTATACTAGTGAGTCCTAATAGGAAGGTTTATATTATGCATATCTGGTCTATGTCTTGCTGCAGAAATAAACAGCCTTTAACTGAGAAGTCTCTGTGGACAGGACCATAATAGATGAAGGAGAGATGGCTGCATCATTTTGCTCAGTTGGTCATTACATGGAATTATAACTGTATTATCAATAAGCCTCAATGTCATTACCTCGCTATACTTGGCAAATGCACACATGCACTCAAATAAACATTGTCCATTAGAAATACTGCAGCCCATTAGATAACTCTGGTTGCCCACAGCACAGCCAGGAGCTCCCTGATGCTCACCTGTCTGGGGGGAGACTTTTTGCTGCCCCTGCAGCAGCACCAGGGCCCTCTGCATTAACATCCCTGCACCCCACGGGCTCTGGGCAGGTTTCACCAGGATGTGGGCACCAGCAGCCAGCTTTGCTGTAACGTTTTGCTGAGCCTTAAAGTCCCTCTTCAAAGGAAAAGACATTTTAGTGCTCATGCAGTCATATCAGCATCCACAGCTCCTGCAGTAAATCTTGTTGTGAGTTTCAGGATATTTATTTTTAAAGAGAGAATTAATAATAATTGTTTCCTCCCTAATGAAGATAAGTCACGGGAGACTTGAGCTATCGTGTATTTCATGTATATGGTCTCAGATTCTTCTGTATCCCTCTGCAATTTATTTTCACTCAATTAATTTTATTTTATGATAAAGTAAATGGCCCACGGTGCTGATGGGCATTAGCTGTGGAGCTATCACATTATAATACAATCAGGTTAACTCCTAGCACTATGAGTTAACATTCCCATCTGCCACACATGCCCAAAAAATTATGATCTTTCTGGAAAAGCACATCTCAAAATCTGCTAGTAACCTGCAGCTGAGTTACCATCCGAGGCTGAAGGAGCATGCATTCTGTGGGGGGCTGCAGTGCAGGACCTGTAATGCTCCCCACAAAAAAAAACAGAGTAGATGAGATGAGTTTGTTACCTTTCTTGGATTTTTTTTTTTTTTTTTAAATTGTGCTGTTCTAAACTTCTGTGGGTTTTGAGCAGAAATAGGAAAAGTTGGGTTTCAAAGTATCACAGGCTTTCAAAACCTAAGCTGATATTTCTAGAAGGGTGATTTGCTGGATTTAAGGGAGGAAAATGTAAGATAACTCTTTTGCCCTAAGTACTGTGTAACATATCCATAGTCAGTACAAAACCCATTTTTGTTTAGGTGGTCATGCCTGCGATGAGGGTGCATTTTCCAGTGAGGCTGCATTTTCTAGCCCCTCTGCCCAGTGTCATGGGGTTCTGGAGCCTGGCACAGGGCAGTGTGCCCACAGGGACCTCCCAGCATCCACTGAGAATCTAGGAGGTGTGCCCCTCTGATGCTGATGCTGTCCTCTGGCTGTACCCATGGAATAAGGAGGCGTCAAATCACAAATGAGGCCACCTGTTCTGCCTCACTCTTCGTGCTGCTATTGCTTTAAGAAAGGCCATGATGTTTTTCTTTCAGAGGGCTTGAGTTTGAAGAAAATAGGTTTTGGCTGAGTCCTTGGTTTAAAGCCACATTTAAAGGCTCAGAGTGAAGCTTTATGGTCATGCTTGAAAATTCCCCCAAGCTGAGGTTTGTTGTGGAAACGCCACCACAGCCTTTGTGGTAGCAGTGCCCTGGTCTGTGACTAGCACACTCTTCTTGCAGGGGCTGCCAGATGGTGCAGAGACAGGCACCCAAAATGAGACACCCCACCTTTGTCTGGGGCAAGGCAGGCATTGCTCTGCAGCTCCTTGCTCCCAATTTTGCTGCTGGTGCTGCCCTGGGTGCAAAAGCACCCAAAACATGCGGGCAGGATGGGCAGGACCATTTTGAGGCAGCAGGTGCTTCAGATAGGCTGACAGGTGGGTAGATAAGTTCTGGTTTAGATGTAGGCAGTGCTGAGTACATCAAGTACTTGAGTGATTAGACTGGGTCAAACACCATGAGGGCTTGTGAACTGGTGAGATTTGGAGGCATTTGTTTTCTCACCCCATATGTACCTGAAGATTTCAAGCCCTTCCTTGTAGTCAGTAGAACTGGAAGCTTTTTTTCCTTAAAGTTGACTCTAATGACCTAGCTCTGTGAGGTGAAGCTTGAGGAAATAACTCCTTAATGATAGTGATAAAAATGATTTAGTCAAAAACAATATACTCACAGAGTCTGTGCCACGGGTTTTTCCTCCAGGAGGAAATCCTTGTGGGCTGGAGCAGTTTGTTCTGTAGAGCACACACAATATGTGGATTAAAAAAAAAAAAAAACAAAACAACAAAACAAAACAAAACCAAAATTCCAAACAAGTTTAAAATCTTCCCAAAATAAAAAAAAAAATTAAATCCACAGCAAAATTTAAGTCTCTTTGGGTTTGTCTTCGCAGATTGAGACTTTCGGAGCAGCACCTCTCACCTCACAGTGCTGCAGGGAATTATAACCTGCCTCAGCGACAGGTTTGTCCTGGCTGCGGCTGCTTTTAGCCCAGAGGACAGATCTACTTGAGCTGCAGTGCCAGGGCAGCACCTTGCCTTCCCTCGGCATCGATGCTGTGGCACCGGGGGACACTGCAGCTACCCCCGGGGGGCGGCATGGCCGGCAGAGACCTGTGCAGGGGGCTCTGGTCTGAGTGAAACAGCAGTTTTACTGCTTAAGTGCAAACAACGAAAAACGCTTTCCCAACAAGCACCCAATAAAACTGTATTATTACATCCTGTGAACAGCTCCGAAATCCTTAACTCAGGGGTATCAGCAGCTCCTCAGTGAAACTAAACTAATAAACAAGTAGATAATTAACAAAGGCAAACATGAATCTCAGTACCAGTGACTTCATATTAAGAAACCTTCTGGTTTTAATATTTGACATGTATGCATGAAATAATTTATTGCTGTTTCAAAGCAATTTCAACTGTTAAACATTCATTGGTTTGCTGAAGGAAACAGTAAAAAAAATTCTTTCATGTGAACATTAGTTCTTAATTTTAACATTTCCTTATTTTCCTTAATAGGATTTGATGTGGCAATAAGCTATAGGAACACATCTAAGTGGAAAAATATTGTTAGCAGGTGAAGGTTTTCTTACCAAATCCCTTAACTATCTGCTGAGCAGGATAGTTTCACCAGCGAGCACCCGCCAAAGCACGGTGTTTGAGTGGCAGGGAGGATTGCTTCCCTCCTGTGCTGAAGCTGATTAGTAGCTTTAGGGATAGCTAAATAAACCCTCAGGTGAGAGGCATGCTCTGTATCCCTCTACTGCTGCTGCTCAGATTTTGGGAAGTATAGACTTACTGAACAAAGCGTGTCCACCTATGATGGTGTGAGCAGCTGGGGGACCCATGTATGGGAAAGTGTCATTCCGTTGTCATTGTGTGTCTGCCAACCCTTGGCAGCTACGCCCAGCCACAGGCAGCCAGTGAACTCCGGTTCACTGCCAGAGCTGGAAGAAAAGCTCCACTTTGACCACGGCTGCGGCTAGTGATAGCTCACAGTTTGTCGAAAATTGAGTCATGTGTAGAAATGGGGCATTTTTGCACTCAAATTCCATGCCCTGTTATATCTGGTCTATGTTTATGCACTGACGGAAGAAAGAAGTTTTGCTTGACAGCACTGTGCAGCCAAGAGATAATATGCAGAAACGTCTCCAAAATACTTCCAATCTATTTTTATTTTCAAGCAGTCCTGGATAATATTATGCCATGGTGCACCTTTGAGTTGCTCTGGTAAAGAAAGCCCATGCAGGAAGGACCCATAGCCCACCCAGAACTGTGTACCAGAGCAACCTTGCACTGCTCGTGCTCAGCGCTCAGGCCAGCACGAGGGCTGCAGCCATTGTGCCGTGCCGTGTGGCGGGGTGGTGGCCGTGATGGCGTTAGAGGAGCTTTGACTGAAAGAAAAATCATTTGATTCTGGAATAATTTCTGTGCAGCTAATGCAATCAGAGCCACAACAGGGACAGGGTGTGCTGCGCTCTCCATTTACAAATGCTGTGCCAAGTCCTTCTCCTTCCTGAGCACCAGCCCACAGCTGCCTTCCCTTCGTGCCCCAGGCACCCCACAAGCGACGTGCGTGGTGCAAGCTTGCTGTCTTCACCACAGCTTTGTGCCGCCTGCATCGGAAAGGTTTTATTTAACAGAGGCATGAAAAAGTGATGATACATTTTTCTTTCCCAAACTTATTTTACCATTAGTGCTGTGGGATATAGAGAGGTACTGATAGGCAGAAAATCCGTGGCAGACTTTTGAATAGGAAATCTGGCAGTTTCTTTGCAGTCAATTTAATCTCCTGCATTTTTTCCCAGCTTGTTTTTCACTATTATTAGTCACAATTAAAAATTCGTAAAGCTGAGGTAAGAATTAAAGTTTGTAATTAAATTTTCTCTCCCTCCTGTAGTTAGCATGAGTCTGATGTCGATTTACACGGAAGACTTCGTTTTGCAGCAATTAGCTTTCAAAGAAGTAGACAGTAATGGAAAGCATTTGCTAAATTAAAAGTACTATGGTAAACTGTGGCTATTTACAGTTCAGGGGCACTTTCTGCTCAGTACGGGGCCACCAGCAGACTCCATCGCTCCCTGCCAGCTCCCGTGCAGGCCGTGTGGGACCAGGCGATGTCCCGCTTGGCATCCATTTGGGCACTTGGGCAAACCCCTGAAGAACAGCAGCAGCTAGGGTCACAGGGAGGAGCTGGCGAGCCCCGCACGTTTCTCCGGCAGCCTTTGTATGGAAGTTGGAGGTGCTCTCCCTTTGCTCCCCGCTGCTCTTCCCCCGCGCTGCCAAAGCGGGAGGTGGGAGCTGCCCGCCTGCGCGGCGGCTGCCCTACATAAAGCGAGTTCCCAGGCTTGCATCTCATTTCAGTGCAAAAGTCAAACTGAATGACTCATGCCAAATCTTTTTATCTTGTCGCTGCGACTGTCAGCATAGCTGAACTCCAATATGACTATACTTATTGGAAGGGTTATTTTTAAGTACCAAGCATATATTTATATGTGCGGCGATACTTCATCAGTTTCAGCTGATTTGATCTTCCAGAGCAGAATAGTCCCTCTTTATAATAATCTCCAACATGTTAACTCATTCATCTGGGTAAGGCAACAAGTTCAAGTGAGGCCTCCAATATGTTAATTATTCATGTATGAATCTTTTATTTCATCTAGCCTCATCCGCAGCAGACTGCCTTTTCTAGGAAAGCTCTCTGTTGAGAAGTAAGCAACAAATACTGTATGGTGATTGGGGGGGGGGGGGGGGGGGGGGAGAACATCAGTTGCATATTCCAAACTATAAATTCTCTAGTCTCAGCCTTTTTTCTCTACTGCCATCTATTGTGCAGTAAAAAATGCATAGTTCACCAGCACAAAACTGTGAGTTGTAATTTAAATGAGAAACATTGTTTGGTGGTGAGTCCTGGGTGCTTGCTGTTGCTTCTGCTCATCAGACAACCTATTAAGTTAATAAGGAGAAATAAAAATGACCAGGAAGCAATAATTAAGAGGCCTTAGGAGCACCTAAGAATATAGATGGGGTCTGGCATTAGAAAGTACAAAAGGGGCTGCTGGGGCTCTTCTTGTAAAAATTCCCCATAAAGGGGAAGCGGCCCCTGGCTCCCCGGACGGCCAGCACCTGGATGTCCCAGTGTGAGGCCAGCCCATGCACAGCCTTGGGCAGGGGAGCCAGGCAGGGGGCACACAGGGGCCCTTTACCTACACTGCTGGTCCCCCCCTCCTGCTGCACAGCTGCAGCCCCTCTGAAGGGCAACAGCAGTCAGTACCTATGCCACAGCAGGCAATGACCAGAATGGAAATGGGGATTTTGTCCTCTGCGCACTTCCTCTTAGAGGCCGCCTTCCCTCTCCAGGAAGGCACTGTGTTTCTGCAGAATGGGTCATGCTGTTTGTGCAGAGAGGTAAAAGGCACTGTTTGTCCTCAGTAGTGACAGTAACCAGGCAAAAATGCCTTCAGAAAGGCAAGTGCTTTGTGCCAAATGGGTTTTTTCACTGTAGCATCAATGCAAGTGTATCACAGGTGTTTTATCTCTTGCTCATGCTGGTTTTACACTAACCTTACCCACTGGAACAGGATTACTCCTGGTTTACACGACCGCAATGTGAGAACTCATGCCCAAGACCATGCCCAGAGAGCCTGGGTTTCCAGAAGTATCAGCCAGCTTCAAAGCTAGTGACTGAGTTTCCCTCAGGGTCTTGCTCCCACCCCTAATGGCCACTGAACAATACACATGGCAGCAGAAAGCAACAGGCAGCACAGGGGTGCTGTGCTCATGGCCCCCACTGCTTCAGGTTATTGGTGGCCACTGGTCTTTAAGGATGCCCACCCCATGTAGGCAATGACAGATCTACCAGTAAAAGGGGGGTTAGTGCTATTGCAAACTCAGGATAAGCCCCTCAGTAGTGCATGGGGGACACATGGCAGATGTTCCAGCAGCTGCCTGTCCCACTGCAAGGACCAGGTCCCTTCCCCTCCTTGGCTATGTTTGCTTCCAATTTTGTCAGACATTTCCTGGGCAGTAAAATAAAACTGCCCAACAATAAAGACAAAACCAATGAATCCCTCCTCCACTTAGGCTGCTTCCCAGGATGTCCCCATGAAGACAGTGTCTCCCATCACCAGCAGCATCTAAAAGGGAAGGATGTGGTCACATTCCAGCCAACAATTTAAAGGCACTTGTATGGCATTGAAAGCAGTAAATCCACAAAGTAGAGGAAATTCAGCAGCAAAATCAAGTGCAGGACGACAACAGTAATGACGCATGCTTTAAAAAACAAAACAAAAAAACTAATAAAAAAAATCCTAAAAGGTTATGACCAGAATATTTTCAGGGGAAAGAAAGGTTAAAATAATGAAAATAGGTTCAAAGTAACGGAAAGCATATGAAAATTAACAACCATTCTTAATACATCTTGCATGAAAGACATCTGAAAGCCAGTTACCAGTGGAGTATATATGACAGAGTATTGAATTGGTTTTGAACATGTGAATGGTGTAATGCACCATGGCCCTAGGGCAGAAAGGGATTGAGCTACCACGCCAAGTATCGCTGCTTCCGCTGAATGCCACGGCAGTACCCGTTTTACAACTTTACAAATACTAAAAAGTCATCCATCTATATCTAAGCCAAAATGACATTACATATTTTCTCTGATTTATTAGTAAACTACTAAGTAGTAACATTAAGCTTTTAGGAAAAGATTAACAACACGGTGCAGCAGTAACCTGTCATCTTAATTTAAGGGAAAGGCGCTGAAAATGCTCACTCTTTGTGAGGGAACATGCAAAATCCTTTGCCTAATGGATGTGGAAATGGTATTAGATCCCTCTCGCATCAGGCCATTAAAAAGCATGTTATTTGTTCTTTATTTGTTTGTTTCCAAGTTTTGCTCTGGTTTTGTTCGGGTTTAGTCCTGTCGCAGCGGGGGAAGCACGCAGGTCCTCGCTCCTCGCTCGCGGTGTCTGCGTGCCCGCCCTCTCCCCGGCCCCGGGGCAACCCAAAGCTCGCGGCCCTGCCCGCCCTTCGCAGGCAGCGGCCACCAGGTCCCCGCTCCGCCGGGAGGGCGAGGGGCCGCCCGGCTCCCTCCTGACCCGGGGCGGGCTGCAGCCCGCGGGGGACGCAGGGAGCCGCTCCTGTCCCTCTCCTCGGCCCGTCACTCCTGTTTGGAGACGCAGATCGTTGGGTTTAGACCTCAAACTGATTTTTGTGTTATGAAAGACTATTTCGGTGATGCTGGGAGAACCCAAACCCTCCAAAGGACTTAAAAGCACAGATGTGAACCAACATGTATTTACCGATGTTAAAACAAATGTTAATTTTTCCTCTTAGGCTGGGAGGGATAATATCATTTTTTTTCTTCATTTGCTTCTCCCAAGAGTTTTAGACGGTACCCACTTCTGTCTAGGAGCTTATGAAAGTCGTCCTGCTTCCCACTGCCTGGGACAATGACAGGAGTCTGCCACCAAACCCGCCTTTCATAGGGGTAAGATGTTTTGCCAAAGCTGTTAGGTTTTGGTGACACTGTGCTGGCAAATCTGCCTGGGTCTGCCTGGTGCCTGACAGACCCTGGAGACACGGTGCCTGCAGCCACATCCCTGCCCTGCAAGTCATCTCAGCCAGCCAGACAGCAGCCCCAAAACAGCAGTCCCTGCCTGCATGCGAGCTGTGGGGCAGAGGGCACAAGGCTCAGCTCTGCTTGGTTGTTGCCAGCTGGGTGATACCGGTTTTAAAAATGGTAAACTTGAAATCTAGCCCAGAATTCACTTACATTAACGTAGGAGATGAAAATGCTGCTGCTTACTATGTATAGGTGTAAATGAAATGGAAGATGACAAACAATGGCAAACCAAACCTGCAAAATTCATAAAAGCTTTTGAGTCTGTTAGAACACAGAGGCAGGCTAAAGAAAGGTTTCCATATCAAGGCAGGACAAAAATTCCTGATTGCTTCCTAGACAAGCAATTGTCAACATGTACGGTGAAACCACACATGCTCGGACAACGCATTCGGCACAAAACTCCCAGACCGTTCGCATCTGCAATTATTGTCCTAAAATCTCTGAGAAAAACAAGTAAAGGGAGAGAGCGTGCAAAAAGCTTGCTAATGATTCAACAATAACACATAAAATCCGTATTGAATCAATATTGCATCCCTGTCCAAAAGTCTTTAGGGTCAAAGCAAAATTCCAGTAGATTGGGATATGGATTGGATCAGACTTCTAATGAGATGCTGCAAAAGACGTGCCAGTAAAATATACAGGCCAGCATATATTTTATGGGGAAGATAGTCTGAAGTCAACATTGCAATTTACTAATTCAGTAGAACAGCTGGAAAAATAAATATGTTTAGCTAGAATAGCACATCTATTTATTGAGCCTCCTTCCGAAGCAATGCACATATCAACAGTAGGATTGGTTTCTAAAACACGGGGGAGGAGAGGAGGGGGATGATGGTGAATTCAAATTGATGCGCTACTTATTCCACACTAGTAATTCAATTAATGATTTCATAGGCCCTGCGCTGTCTCACATTCTGAGTTGTTCTCAGGCAAATGAGATGGGGGATCAAGCAATTAGCTGGTGCTGGCAACGCGAGGGGTTCAGCCTGAGTGAAGTGTGGGGCAATGGAAAGCTCTCCTTTGGCTTTTGTTGAGGAGGATGAGCGGTGACTTTCACACTCCTGCCACCAGAAACTTTGGTCCATTACTCTCACCAACAGCAATGAACTGGCCAGTGCCAGTGTAAAGCACTTTCATCTCATCACTCATTTTCATAACTTTTTTGGCAGGGGAAAAAAACCTTAACTGAGGTTTTCCATACTCAATCTTTGCTGAGGGCTGATGACATAAGGAAATAGTTGTGTGTGATTTTTGAGTTATGACCAAACTTTTGGTCAAAGCTACAGCAAAGCCAGTGCTTGAAACTTGAGATGAATGTAAACTTGATCCAGGAAATTGTTTAGGTACCTGCCTAATTTTAAGCAGTGAAACAGCCCTACTGCATTCACCTGAATTACTAAGTGCTTGAAGATAAACATTTGCTGACATTAGGCCCTGAGACCTACTGATCCATGCTTCTCTCTGACCTGGATGAAGTCAGGGCTGGGCAAACAAAGTGAGGGTCTCCCATAAATAGTGATTTGAGTATTTTGTTTTGTTCAAGTACTTCACGGCAGTATTTGCTGATCTGCGTCAGGCCTCATACTGTACTGTCAATGAGAAATTTTTTGTGTGTGTGCATGTGCATGTACACCCCAGGCACCAGTCACAGTCATGTCCCTTAAGAGGGTGTCCCCTACCCTGATGGGACAGTTGTGTGGGTGGCTGGGCAGGTGGGTCCCTGACAAGCCTGTGCTCTGGCTTAATCTGGGGTAAGAGCCTTCCTGGAAAGGCAGCAGGCACGTGGCATCAAGGCAATCCTCTCTCAGTCTTTTTTTCCAACATATATCCCATTAGTCATTGTTTTGTTAGCAAATGAACGTCTCTTTGAAGACTTCAAACTGCTGTTTTTCTGAGGTATCTGACAACTGCCATCCTCGGTCTCAAGGATGCTCCTCACTCAGGTGACGGAATGCGGGCAGGAATGCCGGCTGGATGCGCTGCTGCTGGTGGTACCCATGCTGGGTAGGGGTGCAGGGGGAGCTGCACCCTGTGCCTCAGGGCACACAGGGACATGGCAGTAGCACCAATGCCTGCTGCTAAGGCACACTCACTTATTTTCTTCCTGTGCAGCAAAACTACCTTTTTTTTCAGGAGGCCAGGAGGTCTCTATTTTATTCACATAATCCAGACCTTCAGTGTCAGTGCCTGAAACGAATTACTGTTTATATTAGAAACTTAGTTTAATAAATTAAGTCTGGTCTATGAACTGTCAAAGTTCCTATAGTCTGCAATTCATATAGAACAGATGCCTTTTCCATGACTCTTAACTAGAAGTGGCCAACTTGATTGCTTCCTTTTTGCCATTACTACATTCTGTAGGTTTAGTTATCTACTGCCTACAGAGAATTCAAAACAATTTAAAAGGGCATCTGGTACAAAGTACTCTCCGGGAAAAAAAAAAAAATCTTTCCATATACAATAACTTTCTGTTTAGGTCAAAGAATTATTCAATAATTGTCACTTGTTTAACTAGAGCATTCAGAATCAGTTTGGTTTGGGTTTTCCAATTGTAGGTAGAGTTACAGGGGTTTTTTTTCTTTCCAAACAAGCAGGTTTGTGAGTCCTAATTTCCAACATATTTGTGGCACCACTGTGATTAAGACCTAACAACTAATTTTTGTACAAGTAACAAACACATATTTCAAAAGTGCCATAAATAATTCAGTGATTTTTTTTTCCCAGATTGTTTATAAATTATAAATTTTCATTTACTCTGTCCTAGTTTTATATAATACTGATAAAAAACGAATAGCTAAAAGCAATGGCTTAATTGAAGAATAGAAAACAAGGGTAAGATGGTCAGAACAGACCTCTTTGACTTGTGTTCCAGTTTCCCAGTCACCATCATTTAAAAGGCTGGACCCACTAATATGGGCTGTTAGAAGTCCTCACTTCCAATATTTATGTTTTGTGAAGCACTTTTAATGCACAAACAGTTGTCACATGAAAAGTTAATAATGAAGCACATCTATGAGGATGAAAAGAGAGTGGGGCTGATGCTCATTGCGTCAGGAGTTGCACATCCAGGCATTTCCAGGTAATATTTTTTTTGTGTTGCACATTCAAACAATTCATCGCAGGACCTTGAGCCCGTCAGCGTGGGCACGGGGAGGCTGCAGGACCAGGACAAGTCCCTGCAAGGACCGCAGGGAACAGCTGCCTGATAAAATTTTCATTGTGCTCCCTGCTAACGTGTTAAGCTTTCGGGATGGGCTATAGCCCTGCCATGGCTGGAAGTGAGAAACATTTTTCCACGTTCCCGTGTCTGTCACAACCTGTGAGATGAAACAGCCGCAGCACAGCCTGAGCCGTAGCCACCACTGCTGTGGGTATGATGTCCGTCTCAGATTGTTTTGCTAGCGGCTGGGCGGGGGCTGCTGGCAACGGGGGCTGTGAAGAACATCTGCACCCCTGGCCCCGACACAGACAGGCTCTGCTCTGCTGCTGTCCGTAACACACATCTCAAGGCAGGCTTAGCAACACTGCAGATTTGTGTCCCAGGGCAGGGACATGGTCTGTGAGTTCCTTGGCTATACCCAGAGAGTATTTAATAAAAGTGGTGATGGTTCCTGCTTCCTTTGGTGATGATTTTCACAGCTCAGCCCAGCTGTGTCATGCCACTGAACACAGGCTGTTCATCTAAAGCACCACCAGTGCTGCTGTGCCGTTCGGTGCAGTGACCAACCCATCAATTGAACATCTGCATGGGACACCAGTCTGGGGGGAAGTTCATTGCTTTGGTGCTCTCCTCTTTGGGCAGAAAACATGAGTAAGGCCAGAGGAAGAGAGAAATCTCCAAGCTGGAGGGACCATAAGTCTGTCTGGTCTTGTAGCCTACCTCCACTCATGGCAAGAGCAACCTGATTTAGAGGATGATGAGGGAAATTTTGGAATGAGCAGCTTTCTCATGTCCAGAGGTGTGAAATGTCCCTACCTGCAGAAATGTACATTCCCTGTTGCAATAGTGAATGAACACTGTGTGTCTCGACTTGCAGTTTCTTTACAAGTCCTCCCCCTTTTTTTTTTCATTTGATTTGATTTGGTTTTCTTTTGTTTGTTTGTTCATTTCAGGTTGAGGGGGGTTTTTTTGTTTGTTTGGTTTGGTTTAGTCTGGTTTTACTGTAAAGGTTAATACTAGTGAATAAAAATCTTGTGATAGTGGTCCAAATTGCTGGGAAGGTTGACACAAGGCAGAATATGCTGACGCCCTCCTCCACCATATCTGTGTCAGCCAGTGAGCAAAAGCAACCTGCAAGACCCAAAGTTTACCTGTGACATAGTGATGCTGCTCCATCCCACTTACCCAGTAGAAGCGCAGAGAAGGGAATGTATCAGTGGCAGATTAGAAGGGAGCAAGGGACTGAGAAGGCTCTGCAGGAAGCTGTGATTCATGTCAAATGATGCCCAGCCTCATGTATAGCCCACCCTGCTCAGGGCTGGGGGCATGTGGGGTTTATTGGAAACACCGTCCGCTCCTGCAGCCCCTGCCACCTCCTCCTGCTCACAAAGCTGGGCAGCAGTCATGGGCTCAAAAACTCTGCATCATTCCTGCTTTTGGAATTGATTGTGACAATAGGGATGATAATGTTTCTCATTAGTTATAAAAGTTGCTGCCTCTTTGGAAAACAGAACTGCATAAGGACAGTTATAGATACATCTTTATGTTTGTAGTAAGTATACATATAAATTATGTATACATGTGTAAGTAATATGTAGAAGCATAATTTTGCTTGTGCAGGAGAGAAACATCTTTGTTACTGTGTTTGTGTAGACCCAAAATCTTATGCAAATACATGGGTTTGGATATTTAAACACAAAAGGAATAGCAAGTAGGAATCAAGATTATGACATTAGAATATAAATGGCAAACACAGGCCAGAGCTGAGAGCAAACCTCTGTGTACAGAAGTATGCTGTGGCTGCATGGTTTGCTTTCATACAGGAGGATGAACAACTCCAGAGCTAGGGAGCGCCAGGAATGTCACCCCTGCTCAGGTTTTAGTGCAGCATCTATTTTTTATAAAACAGATGCCTGCAGAACTCATCCCATTGTACTTGCTGGCAGAATTCCTGTTGGCTTCAGTGTTTTATGATGTATAGTCATCTCAGGTTTCCACTAACAAGGGACACGGTACTAAGAGGTCTCGTAAGTTCCTAATTGTAGGGGTTGATGGGTCTGCACCATGCATGTGTTTAGGTGTAGACTCAAGCACCTGGTTGAACAGGGCTCAGACTTGCTAACATTAACTAAAGACTAAAGACTTCTCAGTTCACATAACCACTTTTATTACCTGGCTTGCCCTACTCACAGTGAAGCCAAACACATGAGGATCAACTCAAAATGTTACTTCCAGAACTAGTGACTTTCTTCTCTTGCACTTTCTCTTTGATTTCTAATTTAAATCCATTCAGAAACCCTATGTAACTCCCATCTGGGTTTTTTTGTGATGTTTTTAAATTCATTTATTAATCTCAAATTGTTGGGATGTTGGTCTTATTTACTTGGTGCTTGTCCTTTTCCTACTGTACAAATGACACAACTCCAGTCTGCTTGGTATGCCTTTCTCCTTCAATTATTCTGTTCTGAAGCTTTCTTCATGTCTGTAATCCTTCTTTTATTGGCCTGTCTTTTTTTGTCTTCTACCCTTTATTTTACTGTCTGTCTTCTCCACCATGCTCTAATTATCATGACTTTCCACAGCCATTTTGCAAGCCACTAGCCAAGGCAATTTCAATATATTTGAGCTTGCCAAAGTATTCTTGGATGGTCCCTGCAATGGAATTATACTGTACTGAACCTAAATCTGACCCGCTGCTGCTCTGATTATAGCCCTGCCTGGTCTACGTTGAAAAACCCCAGCACATTTAAAGAGACAGGTTTCCTATTATCTTTAGAGGCAGCTGTCATTCTCCCACATTCCTTTTTTTTCTAATTAGTTTAGTGAAATGGTGTCTGTCAAACCCACTTTTGACAGTGATCTTTGCACTCCATTTCTTAATCTGAAATGCCATTGTCCCATAAAACCCCAAGGTCCATTGCCATCAAGGGCTCTCTGTGATAGGTTTTGTTATACAGAACTACAAAATAAAACATTTTTTGCGGCCAAATCCATGTGTTCATAGACCACTGGAATTAGGGAGACTCTTTCCATTGGCTTCAGTGCTTTGGATCCTGCCCAGTATCTATTTGCCCTAAAAAGCACAAGCTTTTGGCTAGCTCCCGGTGGCATCATTCACTGAGCCACAGCTTTAACCTCTCACATCTTCCACACCCAATAAAAAAGCTTCTGCATAGCCACTGACCCTGGATGACCTCCCAGGCTTGTTCTCCACTCCATTGCAGGATTTTTCTTACTACAGCTAAAAAGCTGTTTTGCCCTAGCTGGAATCACACATGCAGGGGGCTCAATGGCAGAAAGTTGGATAAGACTGTCAACCTTTTACTTGACAAATGGGAGCACTAGAGGAAATGGGAAGTTCTCACGGTGATGCTACAATCCCAAACACAGCACTTCCCATAGTTTATGTCTGTATCTATACAGATACCACGTGACCCAGGACTGCAGTGCTGCACATCCCTTGCAGCAAGCACATGGGAAAACCGTGTATGCAAACACTGGGATCTGACCGAGGCAGGGCTGAGAGCCATTCTTGCAGATACTCGCTGTAGTGGGCAAGCAGTGGGGTGGGTCAGCATTGCCTGTGCCAGCCAAGGCTCTGTGCTGTGCAGCGTAAGGAGCTGTCAGCCAGCAACTCACGGCTCCAAACCCTGCTCAGCCTCGTCTTGCAAGACCTATGTCTTATAATTGACAGAGCTATATTGATCTGTTGTTTCACTTCTTTTATTCCAAGTCATTTATTTCATGAAGGAAAAAAAGTATCCCCAAATGCACTGAGCAATGGAAATAAGCCTCCTCCCATCTTTTTTTTTTTTTTTTTTACTATCATTGTTACTTCACCTTGCCCTTCTGTCAGCCTCACTGCATGTAGCAGCAAGCTCAACATCATGTTTTGCAGTCATGTGCTTGTCCCTTGAGGTTCTTCCTATTTGCAGAGTTTGGTACAAGGGCCAAATTTCTTGTCAAGAAACATTTGTCTAGTGATACCTGCTGAGGAGCTCTGGTTGGGTTTGAGTGGCTCTCTAAATACCTGAGGCATATCTGAAAGTGTTTGGCAATGAGCTGTAGGATTCCTGAGGCCATTGCAGTGGTGCTGTTGAATGTTGCCCTGTCAAATACCTGTTGAGGTCAGTGGGAATGAATTTATGTGCAAATGAACAGCTTTGAGAGCGCATAGCCCAGGTTTGCTAGAAACAACTCGTATCATGGTCAGAGGTGGAGAGCTCTTGGCTTCAGAGTCTTGGAAGAGTTTGGTGTAAGCACCCACATGTGCCAGCAGGCTGCAGGGGCAGCAGAGGCAGGAGTGGCTTTGGTTGTCAGTCTAGATGAAGGTGTCTGACAATTCATCTCTTGTTCCCCCTCACTCAGTAAACCCACTTGGGAAAAACTTGATGAAAAAAATACAGCAAGTTTTTAGTGCATCAAGATGCAGTCTCAACCAGCTCTCGTGCCTGGGCAGAGAGAATGCAGTGGCTGGCTGAGGTCACACACACAGATTTCCTTCCTGCACAAAGGTTTGGGGTTTCCAGGTATTTGACCCTCTCTGCCTGCACACTGGGGAGCAGTGGGACAGTGTCTGTGGGCCTGGGGGCTCAAAGACATCTCTGGGACAACATGTTGGGATGAAGAACCAATACCATAATGAGAAACACCGTCAACTAACTAATCATAAAATGCTGAATTATTTTAGAACTACCTATGCATGTACCTCTAGGGATGCTATTGCCTTCAAACTTAAAAAGTCTGTCAGTCCCTTTTTGACACTTCCTTTCTCCTGGACAAGCCTCTTTTTTGTGAAGCTACCTCACTGACACCTCTTCTTTGCTCCCAGCTTTCTTCCTACAGGCTTCAATTACGCAGATCCACAAGCAATATCTGATCAGAGCTATTCACTCAACCCAATGAAGTCTGTACAGTCTTGAAGCTGTCTTTCTCGCTTTGCTTTAATGGACACTTTCCTTCCTCACTGTTGCAAAGACAGTGGGTGTTTTCTCTGTATCTGTTTCAGCTTGTCCTCAGCTCCTTGCTGATGTGCCCAAGGGCCAAAGCTGTAGGGAACCCCACAGCCCCACTTGCAGGCTGGGAGAGATGGACCCTTGGTGCCTCTCAGTTTCCCACTCACCATGAAGCTTTTCCAGGCATTGTCTTGGCAATCAATGGCACCTCAGTGTTTTGCAAAAGGTTTCTGTGTCCCCATCCCTTGCCAGTGTTGTTGAGTCCCTACATATTTGCTTCAAGGTCTCAAGCATCAGCGGAGTGGTGGCGTCAGCAGATCGCAGGTGGCTCGGGTCCTTGGGTCTTTTTCTTTATCCTTGGAAGCTTTGAAAGTTTTCCTCAGGCAGGAGGTGAAGAGTCTGTTAATTTCGCACTTCAAAATAATCTTTGCCCTCTATTTCTCATTCTTAAATACAATTGTGTTATCCAGGGAGATGTTTTAGGGACTCAGGAACAATGTGGGGCTTCTGCAGCTTTCTCATCCAGTGCTCCTGCAATGCTTTTATTTCCATTGACTCGAAGCACTTCTTGCCATTCACAAAAGCCGACCACAATGCCCCGCGGGCTGCTATCCTTCCGGCTCTGTGCTCAGCGGTGACCAGCCAGGCAAGCCAGTGGTAAATACTGAAATCTTGGCAATGCTATGATGAATTATTTGCTCCTGTGCTGTAGAGGGTAGGGGCACGGAGAACTTTGGCATGTTTCTGGTGACCTACACTACCAAACACTGCAAGACTCGGGGGAAGGAGGCAGCCCCTGCCTGCTGGGTGACAGTTTCCCAGCAGCCAGGCCAACCACCTGGGCATGAGCCCAGCAAAGCAGGAACCCCCAGCTGGCTGGCATCACTGCTTCTCACCCCAGTCCTTTTAGGCAGAGAGATATGTGTGGAGAGGATGGGAAACTGGTGGGATTTACCTGCTGCTCTTGAAATTGGTCCTTCCTGCAGCACGTTGCCATAAGCACAAACCTGTGCCTGCCTGCCTATGGCTCTGTGCCACTGGACCAGTGACAATTCCACACTGTGATGGTCCTCTGGCACTTCTGTCCTTAAATGCAGGAAGGACCAGGTTTTACTCAGAGAGCCTGGTGATATAAGAAATTGAAGCATATGAGCATTTGTAGCATACAGGTCAATGGTCATCGGTCTAGTTAGATTTTTGTCTTACAGATTTGGTTGAATTTCAGCCAATTAAAGCTCCTGCCCTCAGCTCATCTCGTACTGCAGGTCTTGTGCACAGTGAATGGGAAAAACTTGAACTCACTGAGTTCTAGCACATATTTACTGCTGTGCATTGCATTTTCTGGAGTGGTACTTGAAATATTTTGAAATCAGAATTTTTCTGCAGAAGGGTCCAAGAGATGCTGTAGTGAGGTATCCACATGTGAACAAGAAGTAAAGAGAAAGTCATGGTCTGAGCTTTTCTGGGAAATAACGAGGTTGGGAAAGTACTGGGGTAACCAACATGTTTGTGTCACTGCGATGCCACCTGAGGAACACCTAAGCACAGCTTCTGGCTGATGCTACTCTTGTTTTCTCTTTCTACTAGGAAAAAAATGTCTGTGCATATCTGCTCTCAGATACAGCTCTTCAATCCTGCACCATGCGCCCTGGCAGCTCATGGCGTGCGAGGGAACTCCATGCAACCCCAAACCACACAGAGCTACCCCTGTGCTGAATTTTTGGGATAACTGAGGGGTTACCTTCCTCACCCTTCCTCTCATCCCCAAATCCACACCAGGAACTCTGAGAACCCTGCCCAGTACCAGTGGAGTGAAACAAACTCATTCAGGGAGGGAACATGCAGCAGGCTTGGGAAACAACAGCATGTTTTAATCTTTTCCTGCAAAGCTTTGTACAAAACCTGGTGTTATGTTTGGCTGCGGAGAGGGGTCCTGTCTTAAAGAACTGGTTTTCCTCTTGCCTGAGGGGGAAGGAATGATATCAACCAGATTTGTTGAATGCTAGCAGTTTTATGTGTCAGTGTTGGGATTGTAAATACTTTGGGTCATCAGCCCTGTCCCAGTACCTTTGCCCAGGTCCTTCATGAGGAGCCCCTTGTCCCTATTTTGTCCACAGATGCTGCCAGGACAGTGCTAAGAAATCACAGCAATATTTCACATCTGCTCCAAAATGGTCACAGCTGCAGAGCCTCCTCTGGCCCCAGGAGCTTCTGCTACAGTGTCCCCAGCAGGACATTTGGCTTTTTGGGTTACCCCCTTCCCAATTTCTGCTCTCTCTGCTCATGGCCAGGTGCATCACCAATGTGTTTTGGGGCAAGTATCTGCTATACTGGTTCTCTCATGCCCTCCTTGTCAGTGGCCAGTCCCTGTCCTCAGGCTGCAGCAGTCACACAAAGTCCTATGTCCCCTCACAGACACCCATTTGTAGGAATGAACATATCTTCTTGAACACTCAGGCAGATAAAAAACGTATGTGCCTTGTATTAGTTTTTCCCAGCTGTTTTTCAGCTCACATTTTCCCTCAAGCTGAATGGGATTTTGTTTATGCGCTGCCCAGGTTTCCCATTCCTGTGGGCCCTGGCACTGTCCCTCTGTGATGCTCTTGGTGCTTCCTGTCCCCTGGGACAGCAGGTCTGGTCCCTGAGGGGCTTTATAAAGCACCACAGACTCAAGCACCCCAGACCACCCATCCAGAAGGCCCAGTGCCATGCCACCCCACAGCACTGGCAGTGCCCTCCCATCCCCCTTGGGGCAATGCAGGGGTGGCTGCAACCAGCTGGTCCCTTGGGGTTTTGTCCTCATCTCCGCCTGCTCCTTTCAGTCCCCAGCTGCTCTGCACCCAAAATGCTTGGTCCGTGGCCTGACCAAGGCTGGTCCAGCAGCTGAGTTACTCCAGTACAGATCAAGCTGCACATGGCAGAGCATTTTTTTGGGGAGGGCTGTGCCTCCCATTCCCCCCAGCTGCTTCCAGGACTGCAGCTGCACACCCTCCAGTTCAGCTGTGGGTCCAAGCCAGTCATTCCCAGCAGTGGGACCATCCCATGTACCATACAAGGAATCACTCAGGTCTAGTTACCAGCTTGGAAATTGATGATCCTGACATCAAAGGGGAGAAGGACATCATGGCAAGAGTGGGTTTTCACAGATGTGCTGGCAGTGGGGTCAGCTGGATCTGCAAACTCTCCCTGCAGCAGAACCCGCTGAGCAAATCAGGTCGGGTCCCTGTCTTCAGACATCAAAATTCTCAGAAGCCAATAGCTCAGATGGTATTCAAATGTTTATTTGCCTCTGTCTTTGTGAGAGTAACTTACAAATTTAAATGACAGAGCAATGGAAGTGTGGTATCTTTGATCTGTTGTCTTTGCTTTTTACTAATTAAATGAAGGCTGCGGCGAGTTCACAGCGTAGTAATTCGTGCTACCTGGTGGCTTGCTGGCAACCGACTGAACTGGGGGACAGACGACCCTTGCTGAAGAGCCCGCCTGGATCCGCGCTGGCTTTGTTCGGGGGGAGGTTAAGTGCTCTCCAGCGCTGACAATCGCGGCGTGAGAGCCTCTCAGGAGGCGGCAGCGGCGGCGGTGCCGGGGATGGGAGGGAGGGA
>JANVCC010000022.1:5192069-5220131 GCA_025345505.1 Todiramphus chloris collaris | reverse complement strand
GGGAGGGAGCCGCTTGTCACAGCAGAGCCATCCAGCCTTTTGTGGTACTGAGCACGGAAGGAGATGATCAGCTCTGCGTGGGAAGCAATTGCTCATACTTGTGTGTCTCCTCGTGCTTAGGGACACCCTCTTCCTTCAGTTGGGAGATCAGGCTGCTGCAAAATCTTGGTGCAGTTGCAGGGAGCTTGGCACCAAAGCCTCCCACGGCTGCAGGAATCCCTCTCTGATTCCTGGTGTGCACTGGACCTGTGCTCAGGCAATATCACTGCCTCATTTATACCTAACCCCATTAATTACAGAGCTACTCTAACAACAGCACCAAGGGCTATCTGCCTTTATTCCTGCTTCAGTGTCCAAGACCCTGGTCTCAGATTCAGCAAGGAAAGGCTGTCCCATGAAGCATATGAGCGTCAGGGGAACTAAGGATCACTGTTTAACAGAGTTTATTAATGGAAAACCCGGATGTTCAGTCATCTCTTCCCCAGGGCTTTAAAAAAAAAATGTTTTCCAAATATTATTGCATGCCATAAGGTCTTTCCCCCACTGCCAGTCTCTTCTCGGGTGCCTGGATGGGAGTCACGAATTTGCTGGCAGACTGTGCAGCAAACCGCCGCTTCTGTCTCCTGCCACCCATCAGCCGGCCCCTATTAAAAGAGAAATGGCAAGTGGTTTATTTGCCGGCCGTATGGCAGCCCTTATGGGGCAGGTGTCAGGGGGGAGAGTGTTGCCTGCCAGGGAGTTGGCCCCCCCGTTGGGTGGGGGGTGGAAGCTCCCACTGGGGAGGCCGACCCCCTGGTAGGCAGTGCTCTCCCCCCCAACACCCCCTCCTTGGCAGCAGCCTGTCTCTGCTGACACCCTGCTCCCTCCACACCTTCCCGCTGCCTCTCCTTGTCTTTGGCATCAAAACAGGGGCTGTGGGGTAAATCCTATCGAAATCATAACGTGCCAGGATCCTGCTTCTCTTTGGGTTTCCCCATCCACCGAGCATCGCTGTTAACCTGCCACCAGCACGGTCCCTCCATAACCCCCTTCTCCCAGCTTGTTTTCTTTGGAAAGGCAGTCGCTCCTGCGGTTCCTGACAAAGTTTCTTTCTAAGTGTCCCACAAGCTGTCAGTGCCTCCTTCCCCAGTCCAGCCGGCAAGGAGGGCTATCACTAATGTGTGTCATTCATCAAAGCAAAATTACATATGTCCCAAAAAAAGGACAGCATGCAGACAAATTACAGCATGCAGCAAATTGCTTACTTGCAGAGGAAGAAGAATACAGCACACTGTTTTCCTCCCCTCCCAGAGGTAGGTGTTTAATTCAACGTATTAAGACTGAGAAATCTAATTATAGCTGTGAGCCAGGGGAAACCCAATTGCAGCGAGGCACAGCTCTGGCCCCAGCCAGCGGGTGTGGTGTGGCCAAGCCGTGCCACATCCCGACAGGGTCAGCGCATGGCCTTTGCCACGGAGGCTCCTGCAGCACCAGCCAGGCCAGTCCCCCCGCGCTGCACCAGGGTCACGGTGTGGGGAGCAGCCTCCGGGCCTCGCTCTGTTGCACCGAAGCACTTGCGGCTGCAGGGGAGAGGAGGTGCCTGTGCAAGGGGGCATGCTTGAGACATTTTGTATTTTTTTAAGGGCTAGAAGTTTAGATTATAGTTTTTAAGCACCTTCCTGTATTGAGGGACACTTAGTTTCTCTGTGACTGTGGCTGGTGGTGCTGCTGTGATGTGAGCCAGGGCTGAGGCTGGGAAGAAGGTCCGGCTGCATTGGGAAGCAAGTGGTGCTAGGGAAGGGGAGTTGGAAGGGGACCCACTCAGCCAGGTGTCATCCACATGCCCCAGGAGCTACCAACCCTCTCAGAGCCCCAGGGCAGGACTTTTGCCTGGTGTGTCCCTGGCATGGCACCTGGCACGGCTCCTCCATCCCCAGAGAGAATGGCAAGAGGAGGCCTAGGCTCCATCTACCATTGGTTAACACCTGGCTGTCTCACCAAAAGCACCGTGGCAGAGGTCTTTCAGATTCCAGAAGTCCCTCTTAGATAGTTAATTGTTTTTCATTAACCACAGTCTTCTCATCTACTTGTATAAGTTCTTCACTACTTCACAAATCTAACCTGACATCTGATTTAGAGATTTCAGAAATTAACCTTCCTCCAACGTTTCTGTTTCAGTGTACCTTTATTTATTTACATTCCTGCCAAGACCCTTTCCATAGGAATAATTTCTGCTTTTGGCAAACAGAGGATCCTATTGTTTTCCATGGAGATGTACACTTTTGCCCGTGGGTAGAACCCAAATGGGTAATTGTGTGTCAAGCTGTAATGCCCTTACTGCAGTGCAGGAGCACCGGGCTGTAAGGTGTCCCAGAGAGCTGGGCTGCAGCGCAGCCCCTTCACAGCCCGGCCATCCCTGATGCCCGCCAGGAAGAGGGAGCTAATGGCAGATTCCTGTGCCCCAGCTGGGGCTGGATGGGAGGAGGGCTGGACTCCTCACCGTCGGAGCTCTCTGGCAAAGCTGCATCCCAGCACTTTAATTTGGTTTGCCCCGGTGACCTGTGTGCTCCTCGATCAAACAGAACCACTGCCTCCAGGAATAGGGATTCTGTATTTCTGAAGCAACAGTTAACCTGGCAATGACATTATTTTCTTATTTGCAGAGGCCAGTGTGTGCATTATTACTGAGGCACCACAGAAATAAAGCTCTTTGGCTCACTCTGCATTCAAGAGCTATTGTCTTTTACAAAGCATCATGCAAAGAGCAAGAGTAGCTTCTCCTGCAGTGGCTGCGGTAGACCTTGCAAAGGAAATTAAAGCCAACTGAGAACAATTCTTTATCAGAATGAAGAAGAAGAAAGCAAAGCGGGAGAAAAAGTGAGGGCACAATGCACCAAGGATTAAAGGTAATTTTGGAGTGGCCCCAAAATAATTGCCTCCATTTTCCTCAGAGATGGTGGTGCTGCAGGCAGGGGGGGAGGCAGGGAGTGAGAGCTAATGGGTGGCACTGCACAGAGGCAGCAGTCCCCACATCCACGCTGGCAGCAGTGGCACACACGCCTCACAGTGCTCAGCTTCCACACTGGTCGGCAGAGAGGAAAGCAGTCATACCTGAATAATACAGAACACATTTTTCCAGAAATAATATTGAAGGGCAATTGGTAAATGCAATAAAATGTAGCATGACTTTACCAAAGGCAGTTGGTATCAGACTAATCTCATTTTCTTATTTAGCAAAAGATTTCTTCAAAGCTGTGTCATCCATTCTCTTTCATACAAGGTCCTATGGGAAACTATGAGCTAAACAGACAATGATGGGAACCAGTATGGGAGCAGCTGGATGACCACAGGCAGGATGCTATCTGGAAGGAAGAGCGACAGAAAGGCACTCAAAAACTCATGATTACTTCTGTCATTTGCTGTGAGGACATCAACTGGGAAGCATATAGGGGCTGAAAGACCTGGCTGAATTAAGCAAGCCCTGGGTAAACTCCACTGGGACGTGGCCGTGGAAAGTGGGAAATCAGTGACGGGGCATATTGGCCCAGGCAGCCCCAGCAGGAGCAGCACCAAGCAGCATCATGCAGTTTGATGTCAAGGCCGCAGATAATCATCCACCTTCCCAGTGAAATTGTGGGTGGCTCTGCCACCGCAAATGAGCCTGACCCCAGAGCAACCTCTCAGCCCTTCCTCACCCTTGGCTGCTCCCACCATCAGACCACATTAGAGCCAAACAGCAGAGGAGGAGGAAAGCCATAACCTGCAGTAACCAACCTGAAATAGCCCAGGGGACTGGTTCCTGACCTCATGACCTTCCTGTGAGTGTCTTTCACCTGCTGTAGCATGGGCAGCAGCCAGTGCCAACATCCCTGTCTGCAGCCTCCACCCCTGGGCATGCTGAGCTACTCTGTCGTTGGCAGGGCAGTAGAGAGCGATGCACCCAAAAATCAACCTGTGGTGGGGTCTTCAGGGCCCTGCCATGCAAGCCTGTGTGCCCCTGGAGACCAGGACACCATTTGGTTTCCCCGTGGTTACAAACCCAGCCCGTGACCTTCCCTCCATCTGTTGTCCAGCCTCACAGTAATGGAAGGGTTTCTATTCTTGCTGTGCTAAGTCCACTGGCACTTGCCCATCCGGTAAACAAAACCAGCCCTCTGGAAGCCAGCGGACATCAAGGATGTAATTTAGTTTCTTAATAGCCTTGCTGAGGCTATTTCAGCACGCGGGCCGCGATGGTGGCGCGGCGCTCCCTACTGCCTTGGCCAGTGGTCAGGGTGGCAGACAGTGGGATGAGAGCCCAGCAGGACACACTGGTGGTCAGAGACCTTCAGCTGCAGGAGGACTGCTGTCTTGCTTTGTTAACAATTATCTTGCTCATACGATCTCCTTGCCTTCCTTCATAGTTGCTGTAAGGTTATTGTGCCAAGCAGAAACACGTTGGTATTTCATTTCCCTCTGAGGGAAGGAGGTGGAAAGCCCAGTTTTCCCCTCAGCCAGGTGGTTCCAGCCCAAGCCCTAAATTTGTTTCTAAACTGACTGTACTTTTGCCACAGTGTTGTTACATGGCATGCTCTTAGTCTTGGTGAAAGTGCACCAGAAATCATTATTTATCAACATAAAATAAAGTGCATCCTACTTGAAGGCATTTGAAGTAGTTTGGTTTTGGTCTACAGAGCAATGCATGACTTTGAGAGCACTGAGGCAGAAGGACTTAATGAGAAATAAATCCCTTTTGGGTACCTTTTAAAGCAGCCAGGCGGCTGTGAAGGGAATCTTTCCTCTTCATAAAATATTAGAGGCAACAATTAGTATCTTGTCTGCGTTTTGTATTTCAGTTGCTCCCTCTCCTCTTTTCCACTGGCCATGAACTGTGCAGCTTATTTACCCACAGCTGCCCAGATTCCGGTGATTCAGGCACCCTGCAGGAAAGTGTTCATTGCCATGAATCACACGGCTCTGGCAAAGGGCTCACGTAACCAGCTGAAACACCATCACTGGTAGCCCAAGGCTACTGCGGTGCCACCATCTCAGGCCCGGCTTGCCTCGCAGCCCTTGCCAAGCTGAGGCAAGAGGCAGGAGCCTGGGCTTCGGCTGAGGCATGAGCAGTGTGCTCCTCAGGTCTCCTCCCCTGGCCCCAAGCTGCAGCCTGCTGGCACTGTCCCGGCAGCCCAAGGCACGCTCCAGCAGCTGCGTCTGAATCCCCCTGAGCTGAGCATGGCAGCCTACATGAGCCTGACAGCTCAAAAATAAGGGGAAAATTTCTTGCCCTTGCAGCAAGGCTGGCCTGAGAAATTGTTGCTATCGTTAGCTTTACCTCTGAACGCTTCTGCTTGCAGCACACTATTAATGTAAACAGTAGGTTTTGTCCTCAGAGTCCTCTTTCCCCTGTTTCTTCCCCCAAATGTGTGTTTTCAGGGACAACAGTCACGACACATCATTTAGGGTGCAGGAACTTGACAAGTGCACCTCTACAGCAGCTCCCATCTCACCAGCTGACAGGTACACCAAATCAATGTATTTAAACTTCAGCCCCCTGAAACACTCGTTCATTAGAAACCAAGACATTTTCCTTGGCACTTGCAGCTCTCTGTACATGTGCAAACTCATTCAAAACCCAAATTCCTTCTCTGAATTAAATTGTCAGCCTCCCACTCAGTCAGATACATTAGCACTGACTGTGTAACATCAGCTCGGCTCTCTGTATAACATATGAATAAGCCTTTAAAATTGTATATTCTGCCCTGCAGCATTTATCTCATTTTTTGATCCTGATTTTTCTCCGCTAAAATGCTTGCTGGTCTATTCAAGTGTTTTGACGGCTTACACGCTTCTAATTTAGGGTTCATTTGGGACTTACCAGTTCTGTGCTCGCTTGGTAACAGTTCCTTCACTTACTAATACATTCTCAAGCCATATATTATAATGGCTTTCTGGAATTGTTAAAGATAGTGACAATTTTTTTTTCCACTTTTCATAATGTGTAGATGTAGCAGTTTATAGTTCTGAAGGAGATCTTAATCACCATTTTAATTCTCTTTTTGAAAGAAAAAAATGTTATTTGTCTTTAGAAGCAAAGACAGGGTTCGGGGGTAATTTTGACAGTAGGGTATAAGAAGACACTTCAATTAATTAAAATAAAAAATCATGCTGGCTAGAAAAATTTGTGTCAATACAATACTCCAAAACTAGCGGGGAATTGATGCCTGCCACAAAACAGTAGGTTGAAATGTGGTGGCTAGAAGTAATGCCTTTTATTTTCAGTAAATCACCTAATATATTGCCTTTGTGAAATTTCTCTTGAGCAGTTTGAGTTCGCAGCAAACCTTAAAGCCCAAGAAATAACATCATGGTGGCTGGGAGGGAATGAGAGCTCTGCTAGCCCCAGAGCTGCGGCAGAGCCCCGGTCATGAGGCTGCTGTACAGGAGTTGCTGGGAACTGCGACTCTCCAGCTCTGGCAATGGGCAGATCCCGCTAGATTAAAAGAAATGGCAAACCTCCCATCGACGTCGAGCAAGAAAAATATCCCCTCTTTTCATGCACAGTGTGAGTAATAATTAAAAGAAACATATGGAGTTTCAGCTGATGTACAGCCACATAAGGATTATCTATGCTATCTTTCTCCCTGTCCATGTCCCTGCCCCATTGATCGATTTGCTTACCCAACGGCCCCAAAACTCAGGGGAAAAAAAAAGGTGTCATGCTTCTATTGTGTGCCTACAACTATGGCACTACCTTCTTCCTTTCTCAGAAAGAAAACACAGACCGCCCTGCAATTAGCAGCGAAACCATGAATACTTTCTTCGTTAACCACAAATGGTTCTTTTCGCGACAAGCGGGCTCACATATGTTCTAAATATGTTCAGTTTCATTAGGCGGCGAAGCGCTGTGGATCTGCTATTTTATTCAGGAAGGCAAACAAGAGCTGCATATGTGCAACATAAGTTGAGGAGAATGGGAAAAACTCGAGGCACTTGCAGAGTGCCCAAGATGCTCGGACGTGCTGATTTAATGTGGGATTGCTCACAGCTCATTTCCGTCAGCATTGTGGCTAGCAGAGATTGGCATGCTTGGGCCGGGGATGCTCCTGCTCTCTGCCAGCCTGAAAGTCCTTCAGCAAGGTGGAATTGTGTGCTGTGCGTGACCTGCTTTGACAGGACAGTTGGTCAGGTTGCTGGGCTTTGTCTCTGCTGCCTGGCAGATGCTTTTAGTGCTGAGGGGGCCAAATGCTCTCCAGAAACCAGTGATCCTTTCTGTGCAAGGTTTTCAAAAGGTGGCTACAGCGGGATGTGTCACTGGTTGCTGCTGCCTGCGGGGTGGATGGCTTTACTGAGTGTAAACCCCCACACAAGGGGACAGCTGGGCCTCAGGGTGGCACAGCAGTCAGCAGGCTGCAGCAGCTCGGCGCTCCCCAGATTTTCTCCCATTTAGAGAAAATTTGAAAAAGTCTTTCCCAATTTTTTCCATTTGTAGTTTTTTTAAGGATTTCTTGCTTCTTGCTTGCGTGTTTCTCTAATTATGTGGTCAAAATGTTTCAAGTATTGGAAATGCATATTTTTTTAATAACTCAGAAGAACAAACATTTACTTTTTCTTATTTTCTTCAAACCTTTTGGAAGCAAAGCAGCACATCAAGCTGTGTGTGAGCAATCCCTCAGATTCTACTCTTCAGACCTCAGTGTCTCTCTTTTGTTTCTCCCCTGCAAGTGTGATGGACTGCTTTAATCCACGTAGCAAGTTTATACAGTGTAGAAAATGAAGATTTGTGTAAATCGAATCTTTTTTACGTAATCTCATACAGTGTTAAAAATATTCACACCCCCTAAGTGTTTCCCATCACGTGTGCATTAATGAGTCGATTATTTTGTGTCTGACATTTGGTCCTTCTGATCCCCTTTATCCCACCAGAAGGGACCTCAGAGGAGGCTGGACATGCCCACAGGCAGCGTGGTGCTCTGAGAAGTATTAAGGAAGTGCACTGAGCCCTTGATCCCTACCGAGAGCTGGAGGCACCGCATTACTGACGCAATGTCACAGGACTTTGCATTTATCAAGGGGAAAGATGTCTCCTGTGAAATTGCCAGCCTTTAGAGGGATCTCAGGTGGAGCTGCAGCAGGTGATGCTGGTTGGGTGGCCATCCAGCGCCCCGCAGCCAGGAAGTGCCCTCCCTTAAACTGCATATGCAGAGTGACATTCCACAGAAATAAAGATGGCAAAATATATGTAAACAGAGAATAGTTCTTAGAAAGGAGTTGTAAGAAATTAATCTATTATTATTTGCTGATGGTACAAAAGGTGTGTTTTAAATGTCCGATCTGTGGCATAGAAGCAGTTGTAAAGCACCAAAACAAATCAACCACTGAGAGCTACCTTTATAGGAACAACCAGCAATCAATAAGTATCCCGGTATCTGCGGTGACTCAATTAATTTTTCTTCCCCTAAACCCAGGCATTATATTAATAACATCTTTAGCTGTGCTTGGGTTGCTCTGTAATCTTTGTGCAGTGCTGCGGAGCAAGCGTCAACCTCGGCGCACCCTGCGCCTGCTGCCAGGAGCTCAGGAAGCATGGAGTTAAATAAGTTTGCCTTTTCCTTCGTCTGAACAATTGGAATCAGCAGTTTGCATTATTTTTAAAATGAATGCTTGGAATCAGCAATTTTCTTCCCTCCCCCCCCCCCCCTTTTTTTTTTTTCTTTTTTTTTCTTTTTTTTAAGATCTTGAGGGTTTTTTTTATTTAAAGTGGAAAACTACATTAAGTGCAAGGCACTCAACAAAGAAACAGTCATAAAGCCTAAGTATTCTTAGAGTTATAAAATATGTCCGTGGTGGCAATTCTACTGCCAACAATGAAGTTTTAAGCATTAATATGCCTTCATTGCAGTTTTAATGCCTTAATATTGACTCTATAGCTCTTTTGGGTAATTTTGCTTTCTCTGGTACTTGAAAGGTGATGATGTCAGCGTTCTTCGTACTGATTCATATGCAGGTTGATGAAGCTGAGTTATTTATTGAGTTCCATTATATTTTCTATAAACATTAGTTCTCAATAAACAGAGACATTTAGCCGAGGGTTTATTTATTAAATAGGTACTGTACAGATGGTTTTGCCACACATGATGTGCTGCAGAGGATATTACTCAGGAATAATCAGCTGTGTTATAGCTTGGCTAAATTAATAAGATGATAATGATGAAATTGATGCTTTTGAGCTAGGCTTGGTAAATGGTTTTTGCATAAACAAACTGATAAATTTGAGAAGCAATTACTTGCTTGTCAAAGATAAAAACACAACAGGGCCCATTTATAGTTAGGTCCTATTTATTTTTAAAGATTGTACCAGATTTTATGTTTAATACGCTGCAATTAAAAAATAATACTTAAATGAAGAATAATAAAAAACTAACTTTCTGAGCTCTCCTTCAAATTTGAAGATGCAGCATTGCTTGGTTAGACATCAAGTAAACTTTTTCAAGGCTTTCACTGCATCTAGAAAAAAGTATAATTGGTTTATGAAAGACACTGTCTGGAGCTGTGCAACACAGACTCTGGCAGTGCTTTCTGTAGCAGTATTTGCTCTAAAATCAGGCTGGATTTCATACAGAGAGAAGAAACAGAGTCTCCAATTCCCCATTTAATGTGGATTTCACTACAGTGATCACGCAGGCAAACAAAACACACGTGTGCTCCACACACAAACACCAACTTCATGTAACTCCAATAAAACGATGAATCATGTCTGTGTAGATGTACATGTGTGTACAACATTCCAGGTCAGGTTGGACGGGGCTCTGAGCAACCTGATCTAGTTGCAGCTGACCCTGCTCACTGCAGGGGATTGGACTCAGTCTTAAAGGTTCCTTCCAACCCAAACTGTTCTGTGATTCCATGATACATACACAACGAAGGCTATTGCTTGACTGGTTTACTAACAAATGTGTATGTGTGTTTAGTGGTTTTATATACCCACTGGAGTAGCTTATTTATGTTTATTTAGAAAAAACAAATGGGCAAGTGATGTGTGGTCCTTCAGATGCCCTGCTGGAGATGAGGACCTCATGAGCTTCTGAAACTACCTGTGTTCCCAGAGTGGTAGCAGGACTTTACAGTGACTGTGGTTGATGGTTTCCATTTGAGGGTTTGAAGGCATCTCGTCAATGTGCATTTAGCTTTGTAATGTCTCTGAGAGGTAAATGTTACCTCACAGCTTGCTGCCATCTCCTCAGAGGGAACAAGCAGCTCCTGTCTGCACCAGTGGGACAATGATGCTCTTAATGATTTATTTTACCTTCTTGTGCACTGAAGGAAGGGACCAGGCCTTCTATTAATTCCTGTTTCCCTGGAAATCATTGTGCCCCAAGGGGACCCATGTCTTCTACATGTAAATATTCCTGTGGGACTGTCCTAAGTGGATTACACCTGAAAAAAGATATTGTAGGGCCAAATATGGCAAGATGCAGAGGCACGTCCTGACTTACAAGTATGTTTTTCCCCCCACCCCTCCCTGACACAAAAGGCTTTTAACTTGTAGTCTTAAAGAGAGCTCTTGCCCAAGTACTTTGCTCCATTAGGGACTTAAGCCAGTAGCAATGTGTGGAAGTCCAGCCCCAGGCTGCAACCCTGGCACAGCCACAGCCAGGAGGTCCTGTTCATCTGGCATGGCACCACTGGGAAGTTTTGCAAAAGGAGTAGTCAAGGAGCCCTTCTCCTTGTTATTTAAAATGTCCTTCTTGACCGTAAGCTTTCTGCAGGAAATTTGGTACTAAAGTATTACTGTGACGTATTCTATGACTTTATGTTAGTGAGTCCTTCCTATGTTTTTCTTGCATCTATTCAAGAAGAATTTAAGGTCTTATACTGACCTGAAACTCTCAGCAGAGATGAGCAGTAGAGTCATTCTCCCAGACATGATGTCAACAATGACTACATAAAGGAAAAATAATATGTTGCAACATCAAAAATATAAATATATTTTAAATAAAATACTCCATAACTGGACACAGTTTTTGCCATCAGTTTCATAAAATGAAACAAAGTCATTGGGTTTGCCTTAAAAACCTGAAATGAAGTTGTCTGCAGTGCTTGTGTCAAAGGCATGAACCTCATAGATGAGTTTTGCGTTGGATTCAAGGCCACAGGGAGAGGCAGGGAGAGAAGCTGTGGTTTACACCACCTCAGGTGAAGGCTGGTTAAGTATTTAGTTACCAGTTTTAGCATGTGAATAATCTCCTTGGCTCTTCCCATGGAAAGCAGCAGCACCCACCCAGCACATCCCTGCCACTGCCTGCAGCCAGTCCTGCAGTGCAGAGCGGGTCTCGCTGCTGATGCGCAGGGGATGGAGCCATCGCTTGCCCAGCTTGGTGAGAGCAGCGCAGCTCCCTGCTGCTGGACCCAACATGCAGACCAAGGTGGTGCCATAGCCAGGCTCCCGACACCGCACGGGAATGCTGCAGAGGGGCACAGAGGTCCCCCAGATGAGAGGAAGGGCAGAAGCTGCCACTTCCTGGTAAACATCCTCCCGTGTCTGAACCCAAACTTGCCACGTCATCCTTTTACAGTCTTGTCATGTAAATGGCTGTGCTTGCAGGACACGGAAGAGCAGGTTTGCATTCACAAAAATGCTATTTATGTCATTATAACTATTTATAGGCTTTCACAAGCATTTGTAACATGTGCTTGATGGTCCTCAGGGAGATTTGAAATGATGTGACTTTGTGTAAACCCAAATCCAAAAATACAGTGCATATCAACCTGCCTAGCTGGGACGGGTTTGCGGGGGACAGGTACTTCCCTTCACTGCCCCTCCTGGAACAAATTTGACTCAGACATCAGTGTGAATTGACATCCCTGCTGCTGAACTGAAATATTTTTAGTGAGGAGGTGTTGAGTAGGGAAAGGCAAAGCCATTTCCGCACTGTGGTGCCACACTTAACTTGGCCAGGCTTGGAGTCAGTATGAAATGGAGCTGATGCCTTTCAGCTGGACAGCGTGGGGTGGCTCAAAAGCGGGTCTTGGCACAAGAACTGGGTGAGACCTTTCTTGGGAAAAAAAGAGTATATTCTTTTGGGTATTGCCAAGTTTCTTGTGCTGAGAAGGAAAAAAAAATTAGAACAGTCGAAGTAATTTCAGTGCTTTCAAACTAAAATTACTTTTTAAGTATTCCTGAGAATTTCATGTAAAAAAAATACAAGTTTGGTTCTTTTTTCTTTTTTTCTTTTAGGAAGTATCATGTTCAAAGAAAATATTTACTTATAAGTAAAACAAGATTGCTATCAGTGAAGAGTTTCTCCTCCTGCACAGCTTTAGAGTACCCAGAGATCTTGTTAATCAACAAAACTGGAGACAGGATTTTCCCAAAACATTGTTGAAGTTTCTTCTTGCTATAGAAAAAGTCAGTCTGACCTTTGGTTTTTGTAGAAGGGTCAGCTCTGAGCTGCTGTCGCAAAAAAATTTACTCTGAATAGAGAGAAATCTGGGGCTGCAGCTGTGCAAGGTGCCTGGGTTAAGGACTGCTGGCCACAAGCAAGCAGTGCTGTGCCACGCTGGTGCAATGCTGTGCTTGGCCATGGCCAGTGCCCGTTGGGGGCCATGGTGGCTCAGCAGCACTTTCTTGCATGTTTCTCACCAGGCTGCCAAGAGCAACTGAGCCACTTCGACATCATTTGCCATAACTCTTAAGTCTGCCTTAAAACTCTTCATACGGCAGCACTTCAAAATAAAATCATTCATTATTAATTAGGTCACAATAAAAAATCCTATGGCTGCATTTGTGACGCTAAATGAGCCAATCCCAAATAATGTGATTGTAATGAATTCCAAAGGAATAAATAATGACTGGGCCATTAGCATAAAGTGCCAGCCACAGCTCTGCACTGCCTGCCGGCACCCACCCGCCTGGCACCGCTTCCAAACCCACCCAGCCGGTTGCCGGCCCAGACATGGGGATCCCTGTACACCGGCTGGTGTGGGGGTGGCAGGGTCTGTGCCACCATGGGGGGATGATGGGGAGGGGGTGGGGGGGGGAAGGTGTCAGCGTACTTCAGTGGCTCCCATTGGGGCTTGCCATGGCGTGGCCTCCAGGATGGCCACCCTAGAACCCCTTTGCAGGTAAGAAACAAGATCATATGGAAGCTTGTAGGATGAGATTTTGCATTCTTGCTCTAATATACAATCAGAGCTTTTGTTCCATGGCTTGACCAAGCAAATTAATTAGAAATCTATCTGACCAGAAGTTCAGTTCAACATGTGTTTAAAGCAGAGGCCATGCCCGCACATGTATTTCTTCTTTTCATCATGGAATAATTATCTGCCCATTTAGGAAACACTAAATTTTCTTTGATTTTAATAGATGATCCTAACCATAAAAAAATATCAGACCACTTCTGGTTGTAGCATGCTTAAAAAACTCTGAAAGGTAAACATCATTTGTAATCCCCTTTCTCCTACACAGAGCATTGCCCTGGGTGTTTCTGGAGGCTACAGGGCAGGTAGCAGTGCCAACACGCATGGGCAGTGGGACAGACCATCACATGGCATTGACAGCACAGCCACCTGGGAGAGCGGAGGGCCAAGACAGCAGGAAAATAGGAGAGGATGAGGCTGGAGGGAAAGAGGTGCAGGGAAGAAAATCAGTGATAGTGAGTCTCTGGGCAACAGACCTGTTTCCCCCAAGCTGTGCGGCTGGCACCGGTGCAGAGCAGTGCAGTGAATGCTGCAGCAAGGCAGAGATACCAGTGGCTCTGGGAACACTGGCCCTGGGCAGACCCCTCTATCAGTGTCACTGGGCATCCTGCAAATAAAATAAATAGGTAGAACAGGTAGAGGGGACGGTGGTGGGACCTGTTTTGTCAGAGTCTCCTTCCCTCCCAGCAGCCAAGCAGACAGGCGCGTCAGGTGCCTGTGCCCCTCTTATGTCTGCTGTTAAAAAACCCAGCCAGGGAATGTCATTAGAAACAGCCACACCATCTGCCTTTTCCTTCCCTCCCCTTTAAATAAGGAAACACCTTGTCAAACACATCCCACTAAATATCCCTAACACCCTCCCGCGCGCTTCGCGCTCGGTGGTTCGCAGGATCGTGCACCATCTGGACCCTCGCGCTACATCTCGGTAGCGAGGCCCCGGCTCGGACCCACCGCATGCACACCACAGCCACCAGCAGGTCTGTGATGGCCAGTGGCAGGTCTCTGCTACCTGTGTCCGTGTGTGGCTGCAGGAGGTCACAGAGTTAAGCAAAAGCAATGAGCTCACAGGGAACAAAAAACCAAAAAAAACCAACCAAAAAATCCCAAACAAATAAACAAACAAAAGTGACCAGCAACTCCACTTCATATTGTTAAACCTAGAAAATTAAACAAGTAGGACCTTAAAACACTGACAATTTATTAACATGTAAATGGACTGAGTCAGCAATTAGTCAACAATCAGCATAATTGAATAGAATATGGTAATTAAGTCACCTTTTCATCAGTCCCATTTTGTTTAAGGCAAATATTTACTACAACCATGGGTTTTCCATTGTATTTCACATGGAAAACTAGTTTGTGTGCAGAGGGTCTGTTTCAAAGTTCCTCAAGAACTTTAAAAAGGCAGGTTGCCTCCTTCTTGTGATGCTGGCCCTCCACGCTGTGGGTGAACGTGGCTGAGGAGCATCTCCCGGTCTCCTGTGCTTTGGGCGGGTTCTGTGGGACCCCACTGCCAGAGCCTCCAGACCCTCAGCCACACAAGGTGGTAGCAGCATGTGGTTTGGGGCTCACCCTGGCTTGGCTACCTCCCTCCTGTACCCCTGCAAACCCTGGCAAGTGTCTCAGGCACACACGTGTGCATGCACACACCACACACGCACGCACACCCCCCTCTGCTCATTGACCGTGCAGATGAGTCTTTGTTCTTGGCGATTACTGTGCAGACAACACACTCACCCGGCTGCGCCGAGACACTGCGTACGAACCGAGCAATGTGCTGATAAGTGGAATAATGTTGAGAAGAGCCTTAGGAGATAGAAGAACATTATTTTAAATTATCTTGAACATAAAAAACAAAGTGAGGATTTGGCAACCTTGCAGCAAAAACCTCAAAACCAGTTATTCCTTTTAAATAAAAACAAAAATGAGAAACAGTAACTATTAGAAATCCCACCTGGTGCTTTCTCTGTGTTAATGATGCTTCTTAAATTGTGTGTGGGTAAATGGTAATTTTGTCTCACACCATTAAAAACTAATGGAACCCTTGATGATAAGAAATGCTATAGCTAGCTTGTTGGAAAACGTTTAATTAATAAAGTAATAAAATTATTGTAAAGTAGTGCAGTTTCACAGAGGATTCAATGGGATATAAAACAGATAAAACATCCTTGAGAGTTGGTACAAGAAATAAATGTTCCCCTATAAAAAGCAGCACCATAAAGTTCAGCTGGTCTGTGTTACACTGAGTTAAGACAAGCTATGTTGATAGTGGAGGTATTTGGATGAGCCTTTAATGGGAAGTGGTGGGAAAACCTCACGAGTGCACGTATGCATATTTTCGCAGAAGCAGAAAGCCAGGACACCTTCCCCTGCATGGTGTGGGGCCGAAGGTGACTGCTGACAGGAGCTGCAGGCCAGTGAGCCCAGGAAAATATTTTGGTGGTGGTGTTGCTGTTATTGGCCTGTTCCAGAGCCTCTAGAGTCAGTGAGACAACCTCCACTAGCCTGAACAGGTTTGGGAATGCGTTTGGGACCCAACCCTGCTGCTAGAGCCACTTTGCTGAGTAACTTCTGTGAAGTGAGTGGCTGTCAGAGAGCAGAGAGGAGGGTCAGACACTTCACCCCCACCCACCCTGCTGCTGCGCAATGAGCCCCTGTGCTCCATGCAGCTGGTTTGTGGCTCAACTCAGGTGGCCGGCCGGTGGCACAGGCGCTGACACTGCTGGCATGGCTGTGGTACCAAGCATTTGCACATTGGCAGTTTGGTGATGTGTGTGGCATCCCAGCTGCTCCACAGGTGAAAAAGGGCTGGAGAGGGGTGAGCATGGTGAAAAACACGCTGGCAGTGAAGGCTGGGCTCTGCTCCTCATCCTGTTACTGACTCTTCATCTGTGCTCTGTGTCCTTCTGGGGATGTTTCCTTGCAAGCTTTGGGGATGAGTCTTCTGTAACTGGGAGGCTTTCTGCATTGCACGAGCTGTGCCAGGTACTGCTGCTGTGTGAGCACCC
Organism: Todiramphus chloris collaris; assembly: GCA_025345505.1. NCBI lineage: Eukaryota > Metazoa > Chordata > Aves > Coraciiformes > Alcedinidae > Todiramphus > Todiramphus chloris. Next base: position 5,203,965 of record JANVCC010000022.1, on the reverse strand, counting down.
ATGTAGTGGAGACCGTAAGTCTCCGTTACACGCACATCTGAAATATTTGCATACATTTTGATTCAGGACAGATATAATCTGCCAGGTGTCCAAACTTTTATTTAGTTCTAAGACCTGATCTTCTCATCTCACTGACAAGCGCTCTCAGCTCTCTGTTTGGGAGTGCTCAGCCCACAGTGACAGGAGACTGGAAGAAGTAACAGCTGAGAGAAAGACAGATGCAGGCATGTCCAGGATTTCGAGGTGCTGCAAGAGCCAGTTGCAGCACCTCACCCTCAGCAGCCCCTGTGCAGAGCTGGCACTGCTGGGGCAGCATTGCCAAGTGGCACCAGCATTCTGTGGTGTGCCACAGACAGACCTCGAAAGGGTTGGGACCAAGCTTGGGACTGGTATTTTTCCAAAGCTCCAGTGACATTTTTCTATAAAGAGCTCGAAGTGTTTCTGTAGTGATTTGTCATACCTTCTTTCCTCCCACGTCACAATAGTTGCTGCTCATGCCGCGAAATGAAGCACGCTCCACTGTGGTCCCAATATGAATGGCTTCTTTAACCAGGGCTTCATGCAAACCCCATCACAGCCATAGCCTCTGTCTTCATGTAACTGAAAGGAATGCGATTGCAATATATACAACTTGTGCACTGTTGTACCACAAAGGTTACTGCTTGTGTTCATCAGCCTCTTACGGCTTGATTGTAACAAGGGGGTGGTCAGACCTGAGCCATAAAAAGTCCGCTCACCCAGTCCCTCTCTAACTCACCACAGGCCTTGCTGTGCCCACTACTGCAATGACAAATTCTGATTAGTGTTTGCAGCCCCATCTACTTTTAAGTGCCTTTAGTCTCCTCTGAAGTCTTCACCCTGATCCTGCTTGATCTGTAGTTTTAAAATACAGTGAGGGGTGTTGCGGGTTTTTTTTTATTTTTACTTTTTCAAAGCACATCATCATAAATAATGCTGCCAAAAGTGGCAGCCGACCAGGTCCCCATATATGACTGCACACGAAGGGGCTTCTCCCTCCTTTGGCTTCCGCTCATGTACAGGCTGGCAAGGTGACACCTTTTCCCCACCCAAAGCACCAGCTGCCTCTGGGAAAAATGCTGTGGTTTCCTCTTGTAGGCAGATTTATTTTTGAGGTAGCCTCAAAAATGTGGGCATTGGGAGAAGGCTGCCACTCTTTACTGAGGCAGTGTGAAAGCGTTTATGGTGCTCCATAATTCAGCCCCACCGGCAATACCAGCCATGACTTTTTTATCTCTTTGTTGTGTGTGAAAAATGAAAACATGAGCAGGAGTTCAGTAAAAGACAGGTACGGCCAAGGCTGGGATATTTGTTTCCTGGCAAACTGTGGTTGCTCTTGATTTAGTCACAGTTTTCCCAGCTGATGTTTTGCAAACCCAGCAGAAGCTTCGATTTTCAAGGCTCAGAAAGTGAAGGGAGGGCTGGAAGCCACCCCTTCGCTCACCAGCAGAGTCAGGCCGAGCCGCCTGCTGTCAAAGATGTGGCGTTCCCAGGACTGCACGGCTGTGGCGGCACTTTGGGGAAGGAGATTTAATCTTTTATTTTTCCCATATGTCACAAGATGATGACAAAATAATAATAAGTTGGTGGCTGCTTGAAACTTTTTTTTAGCAGCTGTGTTTTTAGAGTATTATAATTAATGATTCCTTTGCCTTAATCACTTTAACATTTCTGAAATAACTGGGAGCTTACTGTACCGTCCCTTGGCATGAAGCTTCCCCATGTGGGGACCATGACTTTATTTTCAGGAAGGGAGGTCAGAAGAAGCAGGGCAGAGATAGAAACACACAGTCAGGTTTATCAGGAGAAATCACAGCATGAATTACTGAAATGACTGTAATAATTTTTATTTACAGCCATTGTACTTTTTAAAGAGGGAAAAGAAGTGACATTGTGTTTAATCTGTACAAGACTGAGTCACTTCGTCTGGGCTCATTTTTGCAAAAATTTAAACGAAATGAGGTATTTGTCAGGAAAAAAAAAAAGGGCGAACTAGGAGTAAAGGGAAGAATATTTGTTGGTTTGCCAGGGAGAAGCATGTATAAAGCTGACTGCTAATGAAGCAGGTGGGTGACAGGGGTGTCTCACCACGCGGTGCTGGCGCCCGGCTCAGGTAAAAGCAGGGGGCTTTAGCTCAGCAATGCACTCCTGTCTGTCAATGTTAGGGGGTTGGGTTTTTTTTATAAATGACATGTTTTCTTTTGGCAGATGGGAACAAGCCTCGAAGAATAAATTTTTTGGAGGCAGACAAATTGGCTGCCTGGAAATATATGTATTTAGGAACCTGTCGGGTGGCTGCGAGTGTCAGCACCACCCCAGCTGATCTGGCCGGCACTGCTCCGCATCTTGCCGGCTCTAGTCTCCACAGACCCCCCCAAATCCCCAGCTGGCCACTGCGGGGCCAGAGCAAAAATGACAACCCTGATAGAAGATTTGCTCTGGATATTGCTGATATTGCTTTGTGCCTTCCTTATAAAACTTCCCCGCTGGCTATTTCTCCAGCCAGGGGATTTTACCCAGATGAATGTGCTTACCTCCCTCTCACCAGCTGCCAAAACCCAAGTTATCTGTAAGTGGAAATAATGCTGTGGCCCCTGGTCAATTGGATCTGCAATGCTCTTTACGAGAGGATGTGAAATAAAACTATTCCCCATGTTAACAGCTGCGAAAGCCGACATGCTGAGAGGTTAAGTGATTTGCCGGGTGTGAAGAAGGTTCACAGCAGCCCCATTTCTGCAGTGGTGAGGGCAGCATGGGATGGATGGGCAGCCACATGGGAGGACCACAGACCCTGGGCGTCGCCACCAGCCACATCATCGCCCATCCCCACAAAAGCAGCTGGTGGGGAGAAGCACCTGCAACATACCTACCCCCAGACTAGGCGTAAGCAAAATTTCTCCAGTGAAAAAATATATTCTCAAAATTCCCCCCCAAATTAGGTACTGAAAGTGGGTATTGGGTTTTGGGGGTTAGAAATAGAGGGCAGTTGGAAAGACTTTTTGTACATCTCAGCAGTGGCTAAGAGGTAGATTAAGCCAAAATACAGATTCCTTGAAGCCCACATCAGTGCACGTGCCCACCACACATGAACAGGACATTTAGGCCTGTTCACTTAACCAGGAGAAATGGGCACCTTTTAAAAGCAATTCAGGATGCCCAAAGCAGAGCCTAAGGATCTATGTAGTCCTTCAATACAGGTGGTGCAGCTTATCTTAATACAGCAGAACAGTTAGTTTCTAGAAATGTAATATTTATTGCCACTTTATTAGAGGAATGTGCTAGACATGAAGTGGCTGTATATTTTCAGGTAGGTAATAAAAAGGGTGCAGAAAAGGCACACTCAAAAATAGGCAATGTTATTCCCTGGTTTTGTAAGGTCGGTAAAACTGGTAGCAGCTCCCTAGCAGTGCCTTCATCTCCACACTCCCAGTGTGTGTTCTTAACACCTTCCTTCACTGCAAAACTGAAGTATTTAACCCAAAACATACAAACAAATCTGTTATTCTCCTCCTTTATTAACCTTCTGAGTCCTCTGAAATCTCACACGAGGAGAAAGCTCTTCCCCCTTCCTTTGTCTAAGCAAAGAGGTTTAAACTTTACATACAGACATGTGTATATGTGTAAACCTACCCATGTAATCAGACATATGCAGTGCACTCTTTCTCCCTCTCTCTCTATATATATACACATATGTGTATCCAGAGATATACAGGCATGTGTGAGTATGTGTGTACAAAGAGAGAGAAAAAGACTCTTAGAAAATGAAAGACAAATGTTTGAGAATGATATTCCCAAGCCCTCAAATCCCTAATCATGAGTTTGATGCAATATTTGCCCTAATGGGAAATGATAACTGGCACTATTCCAAAGCAAACCTCGAAGAAAGGAGCAATAAAAAAGGAAAATGCTAGCTTGGCAGTTAAAGAAAGAGGAGCCGAAGCGAGAACTGCTGTCGGAGATAATAAAGAATTAACCACAAACCCCTTTTCTATTAAGCACAAAAAAGGATATTAAAATAACATGCCCCCTCCCTAAATGTTTCAAGGCTTGTGTCATGCTTTGCTGCGCAGCTTCCCCGGGACGTTCTGAGCCACAGGGCTGCAGCCCCGCACAACCCGCCCCCCCAGCCTCCCCTCTCGTGCGAGGAAGGCTGCTCCACTCCAGCACACAGCAGCTCACTTATAATCACATGCCACATTTTTTTTTTAACTTACACAGTATGCTCCAAATCTTGCTTTTTCCAAGGAAAGGGAGTGCGGTCTCAGCCCGTGACCATGTGGACCTTCAGGAACTGGCTGTGATAGAGCAGTTCTGATGGGCTCCCTCTCCCCTTTCTCCCCTTGGGAGCCTACGCATTGCAAAGCCTGCTGTACAATGCAGCTTTGCTATACTATCCATACCATCCGTAGGCACAATGACATCCGTTAAGTATACAGTGAACCATAGTGCTCTGTTCCCTGGTTATAGCGACAAACTTCAATGCTTTTACCTTCATGTTCTTAAAATGATTTTTACATTTGGGGTATTTTATCACCTTAAAAATTACATGTGATAAATTACACAGAAAGTGTAATTTTCTGGGGGTAAAAGAAAAACAAAACAGTCCAAAAAACTTGAATCAACAGCTGCTAGATATAGGAGAGAAGAAAACAGAAACAAAGGCTCTGAGTCAGGGGGCACTTTTCTATACAGTATTCCCCTTGGGACATCCCATAATGTGACCAACAAACAGAGATGCTGCTTGCTGCTGCCTGGTTAGTTTTGTTTGAGTGAGATTAATAGGTGCTGCAGGAGAAGTGGGGCGGACTCCCAGTGCAGATGTGCCTCAGCACTGGAGATGTCCTCATGCAGTGCTCCACAGCCAGGGACACACCTGAGGGCCCCGTGTCTGTCTGGTCTTATGATGTGCACAGTCTTTGGTAGACAATTCTGTGTGTTTTGTTACTACTCAAACCACTTTAACAGGAAGATCCAACATAAACATCCCGTGAAATCTCCACCCCCAACTAAATAGCAGATTTGACTGTGGCAATTTTAAATTTGCAAAAGAAGTGGTACTGGGTGCACTGAAGACCCAACAGGCTGAAGTTAGCCCTTTTTATCAAGTCAAAGAAACCCTCAATAATCTTATATTTCAAACCCATTATGGCCTAACTTTGGTTCATTAGCACATAGGGAGGCATTAATCACACAGAGTAATGAAATGGAACAAATCCTTTGGTACTTTCTTATTATCTGCATCTTTAATATGCAGTTTGACAAGAGCTAGACTGTAGCAGCTCTAACAGGATTTTGTAGACCCAGTGTCGTTGTGCACTAAGAGTGCCCCAAACTCAAAATGACACAAGCCAAAGAGATGAAGATGCGGTAAGGAATCGTGAAGAGTTTATCATAAATGTTAAATGAAGCACATCTGCCAGTAAGAGCTTACTTAAAAAAAACAATGTGTATATTGCATTGATCTTAGCCACTGAGAGAGTAGAATTTTAGAAGGAAAAAAACCCAAATAAACAAACCAAAAAAAAAGCCCACCTGAACAAGACATTTTTTAAATCTAAACATCTTCCTCTTTTAAAACTCCTGGTGAAGGAAATATAGCCCACAACTCAGGCAAATACTAATGCAATCTGTCTTTCAGAGACAAAACACAAAAGTCCCTTCTGAGCTATGTCGGTGCAGAAAAGCAGAGTTAAGCATCAGCTGCTGTTCTCTGAGTGCCTAAATTTAAAAACACTCAACCAGAATTATAACAGCTATTACATTGGTTTAAAAGCCAATCGTATGTCTGCCAGTACCAGTCTAGGTTAATTTTTAAGCTGAGCTTTTTAAAAAAAAAAAAATCAATAAAGGGATAGGTGGAGAAGTTTAAAAAAAAATAGCTGCTGGTAATGGTGGGCCAAGAGCTTCAGAACAACGTGTCTCTGCCTGAGATACAGGCAGGCTGGCTTTTAGATCAGTCACCTACAACTGTGGTGTCATGAAGTGGAAAAATACCACCGAGAGTCATTTTTAGCAAAGAACATCAACAGTTCCTCTCACATTCGCATCCAGTGAAACTCCACTCTGGTTAGATTCATTGCCAAACTGAAAATTCTTATTTGATTTATCAATCACGATTTTAAATTGTTAATTCATATGTTCATTAGAAAAATCTAGCTCTCCAAGGTAATAACTTAAGGTACTGCTGGCATGTGAACATGCACAAGTGGATAATTCTTAATGACCTTCCAAGTTGACATATTTTTGGCATCAGTTTTCTGTATCCTAATTTCAAGCTGCCTCTCTGGTATTATCTTAGGGCTGACTTCACTCAAGAAGGAGGACTTGCAATTGGACATCTTTAGTAAGATTGTTCCTATCAGATATCAGCAGAACAATTATAATTATCTTCTTGGATGAAACCCTCGTATTCCAGCCGAGGACACCAGTAGGTAGTCCTCTACTTCAGCAGCCTTGGAGGAGGAAACATTTACATCATAAAATTTGACCAGTTTTGAAACTTTTTCAATATTTCTACAGCAATTTTTTTTGGCCTGCAAATGCTCGGTGCAAAAACAAAAAAAAAAAACCCAAATAAGTTGGTAAATGTAGGTCATCCAGGCTACCATTCTGCTGGCTGGTCTGCATGTTGCCCTCCCTCAAAGCCAGGCCAATATCACAGATCTTCTGCTGCAGGTTAATGTGGAGCAGGTGAGTCACAGGCCATTTATATATGGCATCGCTAGCTATTGCTGATGTCCAGCGGAGGACTTTTTAGACCTGTAGATGGATCTGTCACTGGCCATGGGCACAAGGTTTGCACCATTACAGAGGAATTAGGTCAACTACCAGAAAATGCAGGGATGTTTTCCATAGTTTCAATTAGATAGATGGGATTTGCCCAGCTAAATGACAACTATTCACAGTGATATCCAGACTCTATGAGACCAGCTCTCTCCACACAGGCATTATCTCTGCTGGGGTTGAGTGAGGTCTCTACACCCAGCCTCACACCATTACCGCTGCTCATCCAGTGCCAAGAGAAAAAGGGGGTGGGGTGGGAAGGCAAAAAAGCACTGTCTTAAACACAAGGTTTCCAGGGTTGTCAGCATTTCCACAACGTTACCCAGAGCAGATCTAGGCAAGGAAAGAGAAAATTCTGTCATCTCCCAGAGGCTACAAGAGATAGATGATAGGAAGAAATCGCGGGGTGGAAACTGAGGTAGACACAGTGCTGCCATCCACTGAGGTCTGGCAATTGGCTTGTATGGGTTGGGAGGCAGTCTGGGAAGGGATTGAGATGGGACAGGACAAAAAAGTGACAGGAAAGAGCCTCTGCCCAGCTGATGTTCAACACAACCAGCCCAGGCCCCTCAAAGAGCAGCTGGTGGGGCAAGAGGTAGCGGATCCCAGCAGGAGCTGGCAGGGGCGTGCATGCGACGTGCACTCCCTGCGTGCAGCAGGCTTCCGGCAGCGCCCAAAAAAGTTGAAGAAAAGAGTTTGCATCCCTTCCTCAAAAGCACAGCTCGGGTTGCAAATCCAAATGTATGGACGAAATGTAAATGCATTGTGACAAGCTGTACGGAGAATCAAAACAAGGAACAAGGAGCGTATGTTTCTTTTAGAGAAATGTCCTTTATCTCGCAGGCAGAATGAAGCGTGTGGCATTCAAATGTTAAGATTTTTACACACTTTCATGAAATACCAAAGAGAAACCAAAAAAACCCATAAAAAACAAAATAGGAATTAAAAAAAAAGGGGGGGACAAAAAACCAACCCACAACAACAAAATAACCCAAGTCCATGTCACTTCTCAGCTAGTTTGGTTATTGCTGCTCCCGAGTACTGTAACATATGCACTTTCCCTTTTGAAAATGTATCAAAGTTGTTATTTTGGGGGTGGGATAAACTCTTACCCATGCATAACTTATGTTTTGAAGCCAAGAATGCTTAAGAACCTGCTCTGGATCCACACATCAGATGCATAAGTGATTAGTGACAAGTGACACAGAAACAGAGAATGTGCTGTGTTACGATGAATAATAAACACGTGCAATTTATGCAGGCAGAGCGAGCGGGAAGATGGCATCCTGCACTTTTTCCACATAAATAATGTGAATGTCTCAGCAATGGAGCCAGGCCGACCGGGGAGTTTCTCCAGCCCGCCAGCCGTGCGAGCCGGCAGGGAGAAAAGTGAGGACGGGTGAGGAGGGGTCGCCCACGAACAGGGCTGCTTACCGCTTCCTATGGGTCGGTACAGGATGAACTGGTGGCAGCTAATCCTCTGTAAACCAGAATCAAGATAGGAAAAAAAGATTCAGAGCGGGCAAAATTTTTCACTCTCTGGAAGAAAGGAGCTTTTAGTTAAATGAAAAAGAAATAAATCACTGGGGAGGGGGGAGAAAAGGTATACTTTTCTTCCTGGGTTTCTGGAGAGCATCACCCAGCATCTGGTGTAAAAAAATTGCCTTGCAATAGGACTGGTGGTGCCCGTCTGAAAAAGCAAAAAATAATTAATTTTTAAATGAATAAAATCAGGTTTTAGCTTAAGTTTCTTCAGGAAAGGTGAGCACACACCTCTGGGAGGCTGGCAGGGCTGAGGAGAGCTGGCAGCAAGGTTTCCCAAAGGGAAAGGTTGTACCTGGCGGGCATCTTGCCACTCTTGCATTTTCCACTAGCAAAATTACACATATCCCCTAAAAAAAGCCAAATGCCAAAGCCAGCCAGTCCTTAGCCCAGCTCTTGTGTTTTTCCTCTTGTATGTGTCTGCCACGGCCACACACAAACAGCAGCCCTGCGGGGCAGCGCAGACGCATCCTCCCTCAGCCGTGTGTCCCTCAACATCATGCTCAGCAGGGGGGACAGTCCACGGTTCCTGTACCATCCCCGTTTTGCTGCCTGCTTTCCTCTGCCCCTTACTGCCCTCCCATCAATCAGCCATCCTCCAGGGAAAAGAGAAAGAAATTTTATTTTTTTAAATTAAAAAAAAAAATATATATCCCAAATGCACCTGCTACTTAACTCTGCACATTTTTTTCCTGGATGTCCTGGCCTGCCAACTCCAAGCAAGCTTTTCTCTCTCATTTTTACACTCTCTCTACGCTTCCAGAAATGTACGCACTTAGATAAAAGTAGAACTCAGAGGGGAAAATGCATATTCTGTTAAATAAAAAAAACAAAGTTGAAAAAAAGTGTCTAAAAGATGGATGTGTAAAGAAATCACACCCATACTTTAACTCTGGGTTTGAGTTATATAAACTGAACTGTTGTAATTACCAAGCTCCTCCAGATTAATAAACAATTACCATAGTAACTACACCATCATATGAAACCTATGCTCATGAATTTTTAAAGCATAAATGGAAATACATGCGGGTTGAAAAAGTCTCCTATTTATTTTGTTCCTGGAAGACAAGGGAGACAGATCCATTAAAGGATCTCGTCAAGTTATCTCTTCCTCCGCTGGTTCCTGCAGCCACATTTCGGACAAGTGCCATATATTATGTACTAACTAGGAAAGTCCATTACGCGGCGTGGGGCCATGGGCTGGTGAGTGGCAGGTCTGGCCTCACACCCCACTCCCCTAACAGCCCCAGTGCTCTCACACCTTGCTTCCCTGGAGAGTTTTAGGTGGCATGATGCTCCTCTATTTGACAAAATTTAAGAAGTTAGTTGGCACAGCAAGTTGTTCCCATTTGCCCAACAGGCTCCTTTTACTTTTTTTATGGATAACATGTGATAAAAGCTTTCTGGTTGATGTTGCACAGCCACATGTGGGAAAGGCATGTCCATCAAGTATTTGTTAAGCGAACTGCTGTGAGACAATGCACACATCCAAATCTGGCCTTTCGCAGCACAGCGTGCCATTCAAATGTTAAGATTTTTACACATTTTCTTGAAATGCTAAAGAGAAACCAAAAATTCCCCCTAAACAAAACAAAAAAGACAACAAAACAAAAAAACACACACAAAACCCCCACAAAACCACACACAAAAAAACACAACACCAAAAAACAAAAACAAAAAACAAAAAAAAAGCCCAAAACAAACAAACAAAAATCCCAACCAAAGAAAAAAAGTACAAAAAAAAAAAACACAACAAGAAAATAACTCAACACCATATCACAGACTTATTTACACATGCCACAGCGTCATTTCCAACATATCCACCAGCATCCCAGCGGGTTGACCCCTGCCAAACCGTGCCAAAACATGCACTCTTCCTCACAGGAGGCATCAATGATTAAATGCAGTCTATGAGATGCACCCAATTTCATTTTAAAAATAAATAAATAAATAAAGGCTTTCCCCTCCACCAGTGTCAACTCTTGTATTATTTTATCACAGATGAAAATTTGGTTTGAACGCTTTCACCCTTATTTCAAGTCTTTAACACAGCTGATCCCGGCTGTACTGTGCTTTTCAATTTGTTTGTAACATGTAAAAAGAAACATACCAAAATGCCAAATAACAAGATTATATATCAACCTGTTGATAATTCTCACAGAAAAGATGAAAAGCAGCACGGAGTTAAAAAATACTGTTCAGCATTTGCAGTAATAGTCTAAACCATGAGGTGAGACCTCTACGCTTCAAGTTTGAGCCGCTTACTTTTGATAATTTTGATGAGCTGAAATAATACCTCCCTTTTGCAAGAAAGTATTTCTTCAGACACTCAGAGAGTTAGGAAAGCCATTAAATCCTTGTGGATTGAAGGTAGAAAAATAAATTGTATGTATTTTAGACTTTGAATGATCTTCCTATAGCAATTTTCGGGGAAAAAAAAACTATGAAGAATTCTGCAATTTTAATCTCCTCAGTAGCTTCCCATTACTAAACAAGCAGAACGCCACAGCACAAATGTGGATGTTACATGTCATCTTGATCTGCTGCTTTTTTCTTTCATTAAAGCTTTAATGCAGCAATTATGGCTACGTTGCCCTATAAAAAAAGGAAAAGGCAGTTTACTTTAAAAAGTGAAATTGCATAGCCTACTATTTAATTATACACAAATGTAAATGGCCTATTTTTCCATAACTGGTTATTACAGCACTGTTTTACTTTCTGAGTTTTCACAATCTCTAAAACCTACAACGCTTCCTGCTATATAATTGTTTTGCTACATTATTGTTTTCATCTTATTTTTTCTTTTAATGTGAGTGCAGCGGGATAAATCTTGGTTTTAAGCCAGCCAGTACTTCATCTACTTAAGCTTTTATAGATGAAGATTGCTGTAATTATCAGAATACCCGCTTATTTCTGAAGTATTATCTTGGCAACCTGCTGGCATTTACAACCAATTAACAAGCTTTGCCCATTAGTTGCATAAGGAGTATCACAGAGTAAAGCCATTGTGTGCTAATTTTCTATTTTAGATAATCAGTTTGGCCATCCAAAATGGAAAGGGGAAGAAAAGAAAGGTTTGACACCCAGTGGCAGACATGTAAAAATGACTACATGCCTCCCAGAAACAAAGGTATCCAGCAACTGCATGATTGCTTCACTGTCGTCACCACTGGGTTTTAAGTATTTATTCTCTTTGTCTCTTTTGGAAGAGAAAATAGAAAGTACGGCTTCGGCAAAGTAATCACATCCTCTTTTTATTTTTTAAACAGACTGGCTTCTCCCTCTGTCCTCTCGGGCTTGTAATTTCCCCAAATTGTGCAAGTGTTAAACATGCTGTCAAAAAAAAAAAAAAAAAAAGAAAAGAAAAAGAAGAAGAGAAAGCGAGCAAGAGAAAGAAACTTGTCGGCCGGTGGCAATCACAGCTTTGCTCTCCTAATCACGGGGGCCGAGCGGAGCCCCCCGCCCAAGGCGGGCAGCCCCTCTTCGGCAGGGCGCTCGGGGAGAGCCGGGTGCTGCCTGGGGGTTAACGGGCAGCAAACGGGTGCTGCCTGGG